>JAANYP010002798.1:645050-995050 GCA_020465985.1 Centrapalus pauciflorus | reverse complement strand
TAACAATATTTAACGTAAATTCTCCCCGTCATTTAATTTAAGGTAATAATTTCTGTTCTCATATTGTATTAATTACATTTTAAAATATAGAATAAGATTTCACACATAAATAAATCATAAAACTATTTATTCTATAATTAACATTATAATTTCTCAACAACTTTTATTATATAATGTCTTTATGTAAATTCAAATTTAAAATGTCATTATCACTAATTTATTTTACCTACAATTTGATGTAATTTATTTTTCTTTCCAATAATTTTTAATAGGAGGCAACCTAAAGTAATAAATTCTATATATATCTATATAATTAATCCACACTTTTTTAAGTATCCATATCTATCTATATTATTAAAAGAGTAACTATACTCATTTATGGTGAAGCCACGTGTAGTCACCATGAATCGAAACGTGGCAGTTATAGATTTTAAAAATAATAAATAAATTTAAATCAAATCTATTCAAATCTAATATAATCCACTTTTAAATTCAAATCAAATCAAATCAAACAAAATCTAATATTCTACTAACTTATTAATTAAAGCTATCCAAATCTAATATAATCCACTTTTAAATTTAAATCAAATCAAATCAAACAAAATCTAATAATCTACTAACTTATTAATTATAAGATAATATAATAAAATTTTAAAAATATATATAAGAAAATAATTACTCTTCATATATATTTAGAAATATACAAAATTAATAGGTCATAATAAATAATAATATCACCTTATATACTTTTGTTTAATAAATAATATTTATATCTTTATCTTTTTATTTATTATATTTTATATATATTAAAAATATCTGCGTAATAGGCGAGTAATAAACTATTATCTATAATATATATAAATAATAAATTACACATGTCAGCTTTTTTTCTTTATATTAACACGTGTTACAAACTCCTTTTACTTGTCATATTAAACTCTAATTTAATATTCAATTAAATCAAATCAAATTAAATTTAAACTACATAGTTTAATGTTAAATTAACTAAAACTAATAAGCAATCATTTTTACAATTATTTTATATATCTTTAGAAATGTTTATTTTAATCTTTTTAAATTAATCCATGTATTTACATGGGTAATAACGTAGTTAATTAATATGTAAACACTATATATCTCCTAACCTATCGTACATTATCCCCTGAGTAGTTATCATTTCACCATTAAAGATATTTATTAATGAATTATTGGGTTCTATGCTTGGCTTTTATCACCGACGAGAGGAGATAAAAGGTAGCAACGGTAAGGAGAAGCAGGGCCGGTCCTGAACATTTGCATGCCCAGGGCGAAATAGAAAAATAGTGCCCCTCCAAACTTTTTAACATAAAGACATGTTTGTAGGTAGGTAGGCACAGTAATCTTAAATCCTACAACTCAATCACTGAAGCGATTTGATGAAAACACGTCACAAAAAGCTATTGATACCTGATAATAATATGATTACTGATTTTGATAGGGAATGCTCACTTGCTCAGATTGATTAGCTCTTATACATAGGCTCTTCTTCTTAACATTAAAACAATAAAACAAACATGATTGATTTACTTGTTTACTCATGTTATCAACTTATTCTGTACCGTGACATCCATCGAAGAAATATGCTTAGCTCTTTGACTTCACTGACATTAAGAAGTTGAGTTTTCTCTTTTTGTTCAAGTAATTAATGGAGTCAGAGATTCTTACCATGCAATCACCTAGCATCTCAGATTTAAAAAAAAAAAAAAACCATAATGAAAAGCTACATGCAGTATATAATGAGAAATGCTTAAAACACACAAATTCGTTCCAATATAAAATACAAGTAAGAGGGTCGATAATGCATTCGAATCGATAAAACTTAAAAAAAAAAAAAAAAGCACGCGAAAGCAGCATAAATAACTACGAGTACTTGGAAATTGATAGCCGCAAGACATCAAAGAGGGAGCACCACCAGGTTCATCATATACATCAAAGCCGGAGCATATTATGAGTACTTGGACATTGATAGCCGCAAGACAATGGTGATGTTTTGGTTGGAGACGGAATCGGAAAGACGCTCATCAAAGGTTACCAGAGCATGGTCGACGGCTGGACTACTTCCCCGCCGCCGTCGCCCTTTCATCTTCTTCGTCGCCGTCGCCCTTTCATCTTCCTAGGGGATTTCGAATCAAAACGCACGTTCACGAAGAGAAAGAGAGACAGGGGATGGCTTGATCGACGTCGCCCTTTCATCTCGCCAAGCGCCGTCCACCCGTCCGCCTCTTGGTCTCCCTCTGCAGATTCCGTCTCTCGGTCTCCCTCGCATATGTGAGGCGCATCACGCATGTGTGGGTTTTTTTTTAAAAGCTAACCTATGTATTGGACCATAAAGATGAAGCAGATGAATGCCCCCTATGCAAGTGCTGCCCTGGGCCGAGGCCCAGTTCGCCCCCTCTTTGGGCCGGCCCTGGAGAAGCAATGGATCCATTTTTCTATCTTTTTTACTGGCAGATCGAATTGAAGGAATTGGAGAAGTAAACGACCATCATGGTTCTTTTTTTTTATTTTTAAACAACAAAAGGAAACTAGTCCAAAGTTATGACATTGTCATCACCAAGGACTAGAGACTAACAAGAAAAATAAATATATTTAAAAAATAGCAAGATGCTAGGAATACAATATAGATATTAAAAAAATGAAGATGGGCTAGAACGTCACAACGCCCAGATTAAATCTTTACAATCACTCCAGTATTTTAACCATGTAAACGACGATGGTTCTTTGATTTTTTATATTTATTGTCGGCCTTTAAATTTTCTGGAGAGAATCAAACGTCAATAAAATAATTGGAAAATACCAACGAAGTCTTGGTGATTTAATAGTGGATTTTTTCCGCCACTATTAATGTATTAACCTATTATATTACTGATTCCATGAATTGGGTTTCTATATAGATCAACTTTTTATATAACCATTTATTTTTTGTTTGCAACTGTATATATTAGGTTACAGTCGTTAGATTATTGAATCCATGTATTAGGTTACTGTGTCAACTTTTTATATAACTGATTCAATTTATTATATAATATTAGTGTATCAAATATAAATTATTGGATCAATATCTTTGAGTATGTTATTATATATAGTTTAAGTGATGGGTTTAATGTTGTAAATTTATTAAATTGATGTTGTAATTTCAGTGAATCATTTTTTTCAAAAGATTGAATCATTGTTTTTGAAAGCAAAGGGCTGATTCGATATATAAGAGTAGATTCTTAATTTTATAAATTCTTGATTTTGAGTTAGCGCATCTTGGTTTTTAAAAGCTCGTATCATTAGAATGCATCACAGATGAGTCTAAAAATACTGAATCATTGTTTTTAAAAAGACAAGATTCTTGGTTTTAAATAATGAATCTTTGATTTATAAAAGACTAAATAGCTATACTATATAAAATAAGAAAACCACTTAGAGTTTCTGGATCATTGGATGGAAAGAAATCAATGGTCCAGATTAATGACAACTCATAATTATTTATGAAATATCTTTTATACCCTTAATTAAAATCAATAATTATACCTATGCCATTTTATCTTTTTTTAATTAAAATCAATAATTAAAAAATATATAAATAACCTTTTATCTTTCTTTCCTAATTTATCTACTTACATTAATCACTTCAATTTATTATATTAAAAGCAATTAACCAATAGGTTGATAATAACTAAAACATATATATTGTCTTTAAAATTCGAAACATGTATATAATAATTGTAATAATTTTGTATAATTTATATCTTAAAATAAATATTTATTTATTAATATAACATAACTTTTTTAGTTAAATCATATTAAGTATAAAATGTTGACAAATTAGATACAATTTTTCCTTCATATATTTCATATGTTTTCATTCATAAATATTCTACAAAAGTATTGATTTTAAAAGTTAAACTAATTTATAGTATTTAAAATCTACTTTTATTCTTAGAATTTTCTATTATTATTACTTATTAGTAGCAATTATAAGAAATTATTAATTCTTTTTATCAAATCTAAAAATTCTGAATGAAAATATGAATTGATATAAATAGTTTACTTAAAATCTAGCTAATCTATATATCTATAATAAATACTAATAAAAGAGTAATTTTACTCTTTTCTTGTGAAATTACGTGTCATCAATATGAATCGATACGTGACATTTATGGGTTTTAAAAATAATAAAGAAATTTATTTGAATTCTATCCAAATCTAATATAATCTACTTTTAAATATAAATCAAATCAAACAAAATCTAATACTCTACTAACTTATTAATTATAACATAATATAATAAAAGTTTAAAAAATATAAGCAAATAATTACTATTCATATATATATTTATATAGTTTTGTTTAAAAAAAATATTATTTATATCTTTACCTTTTAATAATATTATATATATATATATATATATATATATATATATTAAAAATATCCGCGTAATACACGGGTAATAAACTAGTTTGTTATTAAAATAAAGGATCATTGGGTTTTAAAATTCTGAAATTATTAAAAATAAATATAATATGTAAATGATATTTTTTGGACTTATATGTCCCTCATTAATTACATTGTTTCCAAAAATCAATATTTCCCTAATTACGTCAAATTATTAATGGAAACAAATTATTGGTCCAAAATTCTTCTCACATCTTCTTACCATAAGTTTTTCTTACGGGGTACATATCGTGTGTGTGTGTGTGTACAGAACGGATAATGTGAGAAGAAATATTATAGTGAGAAGGGGTGAGAAGAAATATTGACCTAAGGATGCATGGTATACATTATGTTACGGTTGGACGACACCACATCTAATAAACTCCTATCAAATAAAACATTAAACACTTCTTTCTCCTCTCAAGAAATCTCACGCTCAAAACATATCTACATTGTTTTTTTCTCTAAAACATTATGGAGAAACCGTACCTCCTCCACATAAGTCCGCTAACCGCCATCATCCATCCTTCCCATTAACGTCTACCTTCTTCAACGAACCAACAAACCACCATCGTCGGGCGAACACCACCACTTTCATCAACATATCAACATATCAACAACCATTCACCACCGCCACAAGTAGATCGAGAGCAACTATCTTCTTCTAAAGGTACGAACAAAGAGCCTGATGGGTAATGACGCCGATTGACTAAGTTACCGAATGAAATCCAACCATAACAATGTGGGGTCCAGTATTCCAGATAAGAGTTCATTTATAAATAAAGAGATGAACGTTAAATAACTAACTTCCCTAATAAATAGGAAAGGATGGGAGATATTTAAACTCTTAAAGAATATCCTCTTTAAGGATAAACCTTTGAGGAATATCCGTATAAATGATGCCTCTAATTCCTCTATAAATAAAGAACTTGCGCCACATAATGAAGGTACGCACTCTATATACACACAATCGATTACGCTTATCATCATAAACTGACTTAAGCATCGGAGTGTCTTCTCCAGGAGACCCTGGGTTTTGCAGGTGATATCATTCGACCGGAGAAGAAGAAGTTTCTTGACGTCTCAACATTGGCGCCATCCGTGGGAACGACTAGATACAATCAAGAAACCTGAGAATGTCTGGAAACAATTCTTTTGATACTTTGGGAAACTTGGGTACACCAAGAACCACCCAGACCCCTAACGAACCAAGAAACAATGCTAACCTGCAACCGGTACCATCGCCATTCACACCGGGCAAGTTCTCAAAGGAGCAGGTTGAAAGTTTCTTGAAAGACAACGCCTCGCAGTTGAATGCTATGATGGAAAACTACAACAGAAGACAGATAACCGTAGGTATGATTCCTTGCAATCTCTTTCCTGAAGAAGAAAATCCAACTCCACCTGGGGTAACTATTCCCCCAATCACGCACCCTCTTCTAAGCGGGGTGTATTCCCAACAAGATATAGATGCCAACTCGCGGGCAAACGCAGGAGTTCGGGTGACTACCAGTCACCATCAAAGTGGAATTCCTGAGGTAACGAACCCTATGGTGGTGGGCTCCATTCCGCTTTCCATGTCAATCGCTCCTCACTCTGAGAGCCAGATCCCTTCTAATACTGCAAACGCGATTTGTCCAGTAAATTCCCAAGCGTATGTAAATACTCAACTCGTTTTAATTCCTGAAGTCAAACGAACTGCACCAAACGATGACTTATCTAAGCCATACTCGTCTTTTGAAATTGAATAACATTCCGCACGTCGAATGTGGCCCATTAACTCATAGAATCGCAAGTTTTCCCTTACAAAAATGTTTGGACCTACCGCGGGAAATACGAGTGTACGACGGGACGACGGACCCGGAAGATCATCTCAAGATGTTCGAGTCAATCATGGATCTCAAACAGCAACTAATGCCTGTTTGGTGTCGAATGTTTGCAGCAACGCTATTAGGAACCGCCCGTTTGTGGTATAACAACCTGCAGGAAGCATCAATCGACAGTTACGCCGAGTTCAAAGTGAAATTCCGGGCAAATTTCTTGCAGCAAAGAAAATTTCAGAGACATGAAGCAGAAGTCTTAAGTAAAGGACAAAAGGAGAACGAATCCATTAGAGAGTATTACGAACGATATTTACTTGAGAGCCAACAAATTGCAAACCGAACGGATAGTCTTCATAATCGGCTTAAGACCGGGTCAGTTGTATGAAGAATTCATGAGAAATCCACCAAGAACCATAGAAGATATGATGACGCGAACCCTCTCGTTCATATGCTCTAAGGAGTCCGTAGCAGAGAAAAGGTTAATGGTCGGCGGAAAAAGGGACCGAAAGGACAAAGAATCGCATTCATCCGGCCGAGAAGGGAGAAAAGATCAAAAACGAAGGGACAGGTCACCATATGGGCACTCATCGTTGATAAAGACACCCAAAGAGATACTAGCTACAGAAGACACTCAAGTTTCAAACCACCAAACAAGATACAGACTCCGGCCCACAGAAGAGACAAGTCCAAGTGGTGTGACTTTCACGAAGACTTTGGCCACGAAACAAATAGTTGTATGGATTTGAAACGAGAAATTGAGTCCTGCGTCAAAGACGGAAGGCTGGCCCACCTGGTAAAAGGAGTGAAAAATGCTAATCCGCGGAAAGATCCAGACTCGGGAAGGAAGCAATACTCATGGCAACGGAACGAAAGAAAAGATGATCGAAAGCCTACCGAACCCGCACCTCGGGTAAAGAAAGAAATAATGGCTTCCTATTACGATGCCGAACGCCCTCCGAAACAAAGGATCAGTAGGATTCCAACTATACATTTTTCGGACAACGATAGGCCCGAAAAAGCTAGCGGTTTGGAACCTCTTATAATATCCGCAGTGATAGAGAATCAGGGGATCCACCGGATATACATAGACACTGGAAGGGCAGTAGAAATCATGTATGAACACTGCTTTGAAGAAATGCCCGCACGCCTGCGACGATTATTATGACCATCAAGGGATCCGGTTATCGGATTCTCGGGGGAAAAAGCTTGGCCCTTAAGGGAGATAAGACTCCCAGTAACCCTTGGAGTAGACCCCTATTATCGAACCGAATTACTGGATTTTCTAGTCATACGATCGCAATCTCCTTTTAACCTAATTTTTGGCCGTCCTGCTCTCCGACAGTGGAGTATGATTCCATCTACCGCTCACAATATAGTTAAATTTCCAATTGATGATTGGATAATAGTATTAACAGGTGAAAAGATTAAGGCGATCTACGTAGCGGTCCAGGAAATTTCCGCTCCGAAGCAAAAGGAGAGTTCAGAATCTGAAAAAGAGTTGGTAATAGTCAACAAGCAGTATCCAGATCAACCGGTAGGGATAGGGGCGGATCTTACTCCCTACGTACGACGCGGACTAATCAAGATATTACGGGATAACGCCGACGTATTCGCCTGGCGAACTGAAGATATGACAGGAGTCCTAAGAGGGTTGGCTGAGCATAAGCTCAACACTAACGCACATAAAAAACCCATGAAGCAGAAAAAACGTCCGCAATCAATCAAGAGGAATGATGTCATTAACACTGAAGTCAAAGGATTGGTGTAAGCAGGAATTATCCGCGAAGTGAAGTATCCAGAACGGATCAGCAACCCCGTACTTGAAAGAAATCCGATGGAAGTTGGCGTATGTGTGTGGACTTCACAAACCTCAATAAAGCATGCCCGAAGGACAGCTACCCCCTTCCGAAAATCGATCAGAAGGTCGAATCCCTAAGCGCCTCTAAGTTTAAATGCTTTTTAGATGCATATAAAGGATACCACCAGATCAAAATGGCAGAAACCGATGAGGAAAAGACAGCATTTTACACGGAAAAAGGAACTTATTGTTACCAAAAAATGCCATTCGGTCTCAGAAACGTCGGGGCAACCTACCAAAGATTGGTAGACAAGGTTTTCGCTTCTCAAATTGGGCGGAATATAGAAGCATATGTGGACGATATTGTCATAAAAAGTTCAGACGAAGAAAACCTGTTAGCCGATGTCGAAGAATCATTCCACACACTGCGACGAACCAGCATGAAACTTAACCCCAAAAAATGTTTGTTCGCAGTCAAGTCCGGAAAATTCTTGGGATACCTGGTGGATAATCAAGGAGGAATTTCGGCCAACCCCAAGAAGATCCAAGCCATCATACAAATGGAATCACCGCAAACCCTGAAGGAGATTCAATCCCTCAGTTGGAAACTAGTAGCTTTAAATCGCTTTCTATCCAAAGCGGCCGAAAGGAGCTTGCCCCTATTCAAAACTCTAAAAGGTTGTGTCAACGGGAAAGATTTTAGGTGGACGCAAGAAGCAGAAATGGCCTTTCAAGGATTAAAGGAGCATCTTCAGAGACTTCCCACTCTAGCAGCTCCGAAGCCCGGAGAAGCGCTATTCGTGTACGTGGAAGCAGCCCCCGAAGCGGTAAGCGGAGTTTTAGTAGCCGAAAGAGGGGAATCCCAAAAACCGATATACTTCGTAAGCCGGACGCTTCAAGGACCGGAAACCCGCTATCAGGATGCGGAAAAGCTAGTCTTAGCCTTGGTTCATACCGCTAGGCGCCTACGCAGGTACTTCCTGGCCCACAATATCACGGTTTTGACTAATGAACCTTTGCGGCACATTCTCCTAAAACCAGAAAATTCAAGCCGAATGACAAAATGGGCTATAGAACTCAGAGAACATGACATCGCGATTCGGCCGCGAACTGCAATAAAAGGGCAGATCCTAGCAGATTTCATAGCAGAGATGCCTCGAATCAAAACTAATACTCAAACAACTTGCTCACATGATTCAACAAAAGTCTGGACGGAGCATCAAATGCCGAAGGAGCTGGAGCAGGCCTCATAATAACTGATCCAGACGGAGCAGAAACAACTTACGCACTACGCTTTGAGTTCCAGGCTTCTAACAATGAAGCGGAATATGAAGCCATGCTAGCAGGCTTGGAACTCGCGGCACAACTGGGAGCATGCCAATTACAAGTATTTGCAGATTCCGCAATAGTAATAAAGCAAATAGAAGGGGAATACGAGGCTAAAGAGAAACGCATGCAGGCTTACCCAGACCAAGTCAGAGAATTAAGCAAAAAGTTCAAACTCATATGGTTCCGGCACATTCCCCGATCGAAAAATAAAAGAGAAGATGCATTAAGTAAATTGGCAACCTCCTCATTCGCACATTTAAATAAACAAGTGCTAGTTGAGCTCGTTTCCGAACGAAGCATCAAACCAAAAGCCATCACTACAATCGGGGAAGCCGAGGCAGATTGGATGACCCCCATTATCGATTATCTAACTACCGGTATCACCCCGGCGGACGAAAAACTAGCCAGGCAAATAAGAATCAAGGCTCCCAAGTATGCCATCCGAGAAGGACAACTATACAAGAAAGGATTCCTCACACCATGGATGCGCTGTGTGAATTCGGAACAAGCAGATTACGTGCTAAGAGAGGTACACCAAGGCATTTGTGGAAACCACATGGGAGCAAAGACAATAGCACAAAAAGTCAACAGGTTGGGATATTATTGGCTTACAATCTTCAGGGATTCTGAAAAGCTAGTCAAAAGCTGTGACGAGTATCAAAAAACACGCCAATAATCCACCAACCCAAGCACAATCTCATTAGCATTCATTCAGCTTGGCCTTTCTACAAATGGGGAATAGATTTGGTAGGACCATTGCCTAAGGCCCCAGGAGGATATCGTTTTCTGATCGTAGCTATTGATTATTTTACTAAATGGGTAGAAGCAGAACCACTAACAACCATGACCAGCAAAGCGGCAACAAAGTTTTTGTGGAAAAATGTTATTTGCAGGTACGGAATACCCGGCGAACTCGTTAGCGACAACGGGGCCCAATTTACAGATGGAACGTTTAAAAAGTGGTGCACCGAGCTTGACATAAAACAACACTTTACCTCAGTAGCCCACCCTCAAGCCAACGGGCAAACCGACGTAACTAACCGGACAATCAAAGACGGACTGCGAAAGAGATTACATGCATCAAAAGGAGAATGGGCGGACGAGCTACAACATGTCCTTTGGGCTATCCGAACGACAACTCGAACATGAACCGACGTGACCCCATACAGCCTGGTCTACGGATCCGAAGCGGTACTACCACCAGAAATTCGGGTAACCATACACCGAACCCAGGCTGTCGATACGTATGATAATGATGAGCGAATCCGAGCAAACCTGGACCTCAAGGATGAACGAATCGAAGAAGCTACCATCCGCATGGCAAGATATAAAGAATCCACCGAAAGATTCTACAATAAACGGGTGAGACCCACACAGTTCCGACCTGGAAACTTGGTTCTTCGCAGAAGCGAAGCCAGCAGAACCACCAATCAAGGAAGCTTATACCCTAAATGGGAGGGTTCATACAGGATAATCGAAGCATACGAAGATGGTTCCAACATATTAGAAGACCTACAAGGAAACCCAATCCCCCGTACATGGCACGCCATGAATCTGCGTAAATACTACATCTAAGCTTAGACAGGTCTATAGCAAACAATTCGATTTCTTTACAGTTCTTTGTATGAGTATTGATTATTTTAAGAACATTTTTTGCTTATGGTTGAATAAAACAGAGCAATGGCTCCCGAACGAATTTTAGTACATACGCGTAGCGTTGTCCATATACTTTTTCAGGCTAAGTGTGGCCTGCCTTGTGCACAAGTAAAAGAGCATAGCCCAAGGCAAGGCTCAACAGAGTCGCACGCCTTCGCTATACCCTATGGCTTCTCTAAGCCGAACGATCTCCCTTGTCCGGAGAACAAGTAAAAGAGCATAGCCTAAGGTAAGACTCAACAGAGCCGAACGCCTTCGCTATACCCTATGGCTTCTCTAAGCCGAACGATCTCCCTTGTCCGGAGAACAAGTAAAAGAGCATAGCCTAAGGCAAGACTCAACAGAGTCGCACGCCTTCGCTATACCCTATGGTTTCTATATAACCGAACGATCTCCTTTGTTCGGAGAAAAAGTAAAATGTGCTTTACAAAAATTATTTCAAGCAAGAAATAGTAATATACAAAAGCATAACGGAAACCCAAAGAAGTAGTACTTTACAGACCCAAAAAATAACAGTAGCAAATTTAAAGTTACAACTTTTAACCCAACAATTTCCCTAAGCTACTCAAGTCATCGGGCTGAGTGGCCTTCAAAGCATCAAGAATAGGCCACGGGGTATCAAGAAATGCATTGAAAGCATCCTCAATCTGAGCTTCAGCACCCACATCAACTTCAGAAGGAGCGTCCGGTGCTAACTCTGCCCGTATTTGCTCGCGTCCCCTACTAACTCCCAACTGGAGAACCTTATCCTGCACCGCATCAAGGGAAGAAACGAACTCTGGTGAGTGCAACACATACGCCAACACCCGCTTGGGGCCCTCCGCAACTAACTCAGCTTTCTGAGGCTTCAATAAGTCATTCGCTTGCTGCAGAGCCATTATTTCCTCACGAAGGTTGGCATTCTCCGCATCCTTCTCTTCACAGAGATGAGTCAGGTCAGCCATTCCTTTTTTATACACTTTTTCTTTAGAAGAAAATTCTTCAACCTGCTTCCGGAACCGCTCGTTCTCTTCTATAACATCCAATTTCTCTTTCTCAACCTCTCCACACTTAGATTTCCATTTTCCCACTGACTTGTACAATTTCTCCCTAGCCTTAACTCCAGTAACATATTGTGACTTCATCTCTGGCCCAACTTTAAGAATTCCAGCCAAATTCCTATCAAATTGCTCGGACAAACGGATATCGGTCATTTCAGCAGCAGCAACTTTTTCCAACGGAGGAAGCGCCCAGTCCAGGAAACTAACTCTATCCTCTTTGTCACCGAGAGTTGACTTAGCGGTAAGAGTCCAAGGAGGAACAAAAATAGGAAGGTCCCCCTTCGGACTAGTATGCCCTTCTCCAGGAACCTACAACGGAGAAACAGAGTATAAACAAAAGAAACAGAATAAAAAAGGGGAAAATAATCACCTGGGAGGCAGATGGTTCGGCTTCAGTAAGGTCAATCGGATCAGTCTTCTGTTTCTTTCTTGGAGGGGAGGGCTCAGTCACAAGAGCCACATCGGGACTATCATTCACTTCCCCATCTGGGGTTACAGATGAAGGGGTAGCCCCTACAGGATAATGAGACTCATTTCCATGATCCTCAGCAGTAGCCTGCTCTTGGCCAGGAGGAACAACAGCAGTCTCGTTCGTTTCCCCATCACTATTCTCCCTCATCCGAACTTATGGTTCATCATCGGCAATGACCGACAGAGTATGCCGCAGAGGATGCTTCATAAAAGTCAACAAGCTGATTCGTGCAAGGGGAAATATGTAAGCAACAACACATAGTAGCAGGCAAAAAGAGAAAGATAAAGGAGATACTAACTTTTGGTACCCTCCATTAGAGCAAGAGAATTGTGGTGATACTTCCAGTGTTGCCTGATACCTGCATACGCCACTACCGGCTCTCGATAGTTATACACCCAAACACAATGAGCAGAAATATGATTTACATCATCCCCTGAATAATCATGAGGCTTAGGAGCAGGATCCGAAATAGTCCCTTTTTCTCTCCAAACCATAGGAGGTAAAGCACTTCTTTTTATAAAAAAGAACCTCGTTTTCCATTCCTTGATGCTTGTATCAAGCCCCCTTATAATGGTAGGGGATCGTGTACGTTGCGCGATAGTGAACCAGCTACCATTTGGGGTCAATCGAAAAAAATACCTAAAAAGACCTAAGTATGGCTCAGTCTCTAGAGCACGACATAGCATGACGAAGGTATTAATCATAAGGATTCCATTCGGTGCTATTTGACAGAGGGTTAAGCCGTAAAACCATAAAATATCATTTACGAGTCCTGGAAAAGGAAATCGCAATAACGCTCGTTCCAAATATTCAAGATAAACACCTGTATAACCAGCGCTGCAAGTTGTGATTGCTTGGCGAGGAGCGGGAATTTGGGGGCCGAAATCGGAAAAATTAATACCCACCTTTTTACAAATCCGTTTAATCTCATCCTTCGAAGCTTCATTAAAGCATTCTGCAATGTTCTCTTTTGATTCCTTCGCCGTAAATAGACTTTCGAACATGAAAAAGAATGAAAAAAGGATAAGGAAGGGAACGTACCTGAAAGAAGAAGAGGGAAATGATCTTCGAAAAGACACCAACTATCATAATGATGAAGGAGGGTAGGTGCAAATATAGAGGGTCTTTTCAAATTTTAAATTTCGAAAATCGAGTCGGGTCGGAAAGTACTGAAGTCGGGTTAAGATATTAAAACGATTCAATGCCATATAACCCATTACATTAGCAAACTCGGGTCGGGCCAGGTTACGCTAATGCAATGGGCTGGGGAGGCATGATGGGTAAGACGCCGATTGGCTAAGTTACCGAATGAAATCCAACCATAACAATGTGGGGTCCGGTATTCCAGATAAGAGTTCATTTATAAATAAAGAGATGAACGTTAAATAACTAACTTCCCTAATAAATAGGAAAGGATGGGAGATATTTAAACTCTTAAAGAATATCCTCTTTAAGGATAAACCTTTGAGGAATATCCGTATAAATGATGCCTCTAATTCCTCTATAAATAAAGAACTTGCGCCACATAATGAAGGTACGCACTCTATATACACACAATCGATTACGCTTATCATCATAAACTGACTTAAGCATCGGAGTGTCTTCCCTAGGAGACCCCTCCTGGGTTTTGCAGGTGATTTCATTCGACCGGAGAAGAAGAAGTTTCTTGACGTCTCAACAGAGCCAACGTTGGCTTCCAAAGAATGATGAAGAAGTATTTCACACCGGTTGAAGTAACGAAAGATTTTTGTTCAGATCCAGCCATTTCAACTTTCAGATCAAACCTATATCTAGTTTTGATTTCAGATTCCGTAAGAAACTTAATTTTGTTTTCTCTTTCCATATCCAAACCCAGATGGAGATGAGCGAGTTTCTATCAGTTATCGATCAACAAATTATAATCTATTCACTTAACGAAATTGCAATGGGCTACACTACTAATCCATCGGGATGCTTTTTAAGGATCCTAGTTCCTTTTAAGTTTAATTGGTATATATATTGATAAGTAGAGTATCAAATGCTATAAGAATCAACGATTGTATCAATATATAGAAATTATACTAAATCAACGACTGTATCAACGTATACAAATCAATAATCATATCAGTATATAAAAATCAACGATCGTATCAACGACTGAATCAAAAATCAGTTAGATGAGTGAATCATTATTGTTTTTGGTTTATTGATGACATTTTATATAAAAATAATATTATATATACATATATAAATAAAAATAAAATATATAAAAATCGGTTTATTTGAAAAGTGTATCAATTAGAAGCGATGATCAAGGAGTGATATTTGAGGAATGCATTAAAATAATTTGGTGTAGTAAGTTACATGGTATGAGATTGAATGGATGATCATGATTCCTTCTCATACACACACACACACACACACACACACACACACACACACACACACACACATATATATATATATATATATATATATATATATATATAAGTATGTATGTATGTGTGTGTGTGTATATATATATAGAGGGGGGTCCAATGGAAAACCAATATGTATCGGAAAACCCTAGAAACCTATGTGAGTCGTGCAATCTGGTGCATTTCATCTAAAAATGCGGTGGCATGATGGTAATTATGATGAACTTTGGGTGTAGCCGGTGCATATCTTAAAAAAGGATATAAGGG
This sequence comes from Centrapalus pauciflorus, assembly GCA_020465985.1. Lineage (NCBI taxonomy): Eukaryota > Viridiplantae > Streptophyta > Magnoliopsida > Asterales > Asteraceae > Centrapalus > Centrapalus pauciflorus. The sequence continues at coordinate 979,808 of JAANYP010002798.1, read as the reverse complement.
TATATAGGTAATTTAATAAATTAATCAAATCATTTCTCCATCCCATTCTCCCATTAAACAAGACAGACTCTCTCTTCCCTAAAAATATGCAACAAATCTCCTCTATTTTCTCTTCTCGATTGTGTTTCTGAATCTTCTAGAAACCTTCATTTTTTTTCTGATTTTGCACTGGAATCTTGTTATAATGGAGAGATGCATATCTTCGACTAAGAAGAAGGTCAAATCAGAGACAACGGTATGAATATTCAACTTGTTTTGGTGTTATTTTTTGATTTAACACGATTACAAAGCCTAGTTTTGTGTTAACTGTTGGGGACCCCTTGAATTTGTACATAATGCAGGAACCTACGAAAAGAAATAATCACATTCAATTCAATTCGAAGTTTGTAAACACTGCTTAACACCCCTTGAATTTGTTTGACTAGTAGGGTTCTTCATCTTGGGAAACGGTGACAATGTCTGATTTAGAGAGATGAATGAAAACATACTAAGGTATGATGGTTGCATACAAAGGATGTTGTTGGTGCATCAGGTGGTTCACACGGTGAAATATGCATATGATGCATAAAAATGGGTATTTTGATTGTGCATTTTGGTGTTTTGAAATAGGTTTATTGTTGTGTATGTGATGCATTAAAAAAAGTGTTTGCATCGGTTTATATTCTATTTTGGTGTGATGCATGCATCAAAGCATGGTTGTTAAGATCGTAAGGTCGATCTTACGATCCTACCAAGTGATTTCGAGCAAGATCGGTGTAGGGTCGTTTTATAACAAGATCGTTCGTAGGATCGTGGGATCGTTCGTAGGATCGGTCACCGATCCGATCCTATCTTTTACTCGGTCTGGACTCTTTTTACCGGGTTCTCGTGCGATCGTTTACCGATTCGATTCTAATTTTTACCAAGATCCAATCACTTTATCCATGAGGATAGTGAGTCATATTATAGGATGTATAATTGTTGACTTTTTTATGGCCATAAATATTTTAATTATGAGTGTACGTTGTTTCCCTATTTATTGTATAAATATTTTTTTGAAGTGTTATATAATTAATTTATAATATAAAATCACAAATTATATTACCTAGAAAAAAAATTTAAAAAGTAATGATTTTGTGGTAGGAACGTACGATCCCAATCCGATCCTATGATCCCGATCTTGTAGTGACAAAAACGATCCTAGACAATATCTCGATCTTGACAACCTTGCATCAAAGTACTTTATTTTTTCTTATAAGTTAAATAGCTGATTAAAAAAGTGTTATTATTAAAAAAAAATATATCCCAACTTTTATGATTTTTTCGGTGTAACCATTCAATTTTTTTTCCAACCGATCAAAACACTACACTTTTTGTTTTTTATTAGTTTAATCAATATACTTTCAAATTTATTGGTTTAGCCATTCGTTTTTGACCGGTAACCTGTTCGACCGGTCAATTGTTGTTTATGTATATAAATGAATTAGGTTATTATTGAAAAACTATTCGAACTTTCACAATTCTTTTTCTTTAACCACTCTAATAGTTTTTCGTGATGCGATCTCTAATTTAATTTGATGTTCAAATTTTTGTAATTTTAATGACTAAAATAAACATTAATTTCAAGAAAACCGTTTCTCTCTTTCTTCATCATCATATTGCTTTTATCACCAACGATGCTTCATTGATCTCTTTTGCTTTTTCTTCATCATCCTCTTCTACTTCATCAATTCTTCATTATCATTGTGTTAATCCAAACAGATTGTAATCAATTTGATTCTCTAAGGTTTTGTAGTGTTCATCAAGTTTGTTGACAATTATGTTAACTGATTATAGTTTCAAATAAGAAACCTATCAAGTAATGTTTAAATTTGTATTTGTTTATTCAATTTTCACCTGTTAAAATTCATTTGATATGATTTTGATTTATTTTTCTTGTTCTTTGTTAGGGTTTGAATGTTTTAAAGGATCGTAAATAAATAAATATTATAAATTAAATAGTAATCACTAACAATAGTAATAATATAATTAAATAAAGTTTAAAAAAATAAATAAGAATAGAAAATTAAAAACTAATATTTTATTATAAAATTTCATAATCAATTTTGAAACTTAAATTGGGTTTAACTTTGGTGTTTATAAAATCTTGAAAAAACTTAAAAATAATAAGAATTGATTTTAATTTGATATATTACTCTTATTGATAAAAATATGAAAAGATATGTTCGATTTCATTGAATTATCGGTTCTCGAAGTTTTAATTTTTAGTTTAAGAGGATGGTGGTCAAACCAAAAAAATCTTGAAAGTTCGAGTGGTTTTTTCAATGATAAAAATCCTCACGTAGTTGCCACATCATCAAATCACCCGTGATAACTGGTAAATTGGTCAAACCAATTAAAAAAATGAAAATGTAAGTGTTTTGATCAGTTGGAAAAAATTGAGTGGTTAAACCGAAAAAATCATAAAAGTTCGGATGATTTTTTCGATAATAACCCAAAGTTATATGTCAAAAATAGTAACAATTTTTTATAGTTTTACCATTTATAACCACATTATTTATTTTTTTATCATTAATAGCAACAATTTTTGTATTTTTACCGATTATAGCAACTGTTGACCTGGAACCTGCTATAGCAGGTTACTATCCATTAATAGCAACAATTTTTATCTTTTTACCGATAATTGCAACAACTTTTAACTTTTTAACAATAATTACAACATATCAAATTAAATTCTCTTTATCTTTAACTAATCATTATTTTAAAGAAACTAAATTTATGAAAATCGAAACACTTTCAAATAAGTTCATAATCTATTTTTTGTTCAAATTTTGTTAGAGATAAATCAAATGCATTGTGTGCCTATAAAAGAGATAAAAAAATATGTTTTCTATAGAAATAAAAAATGAAGATTATTTTGATATGTCACATTTTCATGCATAGTCGGGTTTTAAGAGTATGATAGGGGCGACCATTTAAGTGTGACATGACAATGTGAAACTCAATTCAATTTGTATAAGATGTCACAGAAATATAATGAACACATTATGCTACATGTGTATTATTTTTTGAATACTTATTACAACAATATTTGCATTATTTATTTATTTGATAAATAAATAAATAATAATAAATAATTATGATCTAATTATGGATAATTTGTCTTTTAGTTATTTGATAAATAAAATGGTAATATTAAAAAGATACATCCATTTATTTTATGGATGATTATATATGATTTAAATTTATGAAAATTAGAACACGTTCAAAGAAGTTCATAATTTATATTTGTATCCAAATTTTGTTAAATATAGAATAATTGGATAATTAAATCATATATAATTATACATAAAATAAACAGATGCATCTTTTTAATATTACCATTTTATTTATCAACTAAATAAAAGACTAGTTATCCATAATTATTTATAATATTATTCATTTATTTATCAAATAAATAAATAATGCAAATATTGTGGTAATAAGTATCCAAAAAATAATACAAATGTAGCATACTGTGTTCATTATATTTCTATGTCATATTATACAAAATGAATTGAGTTTCACATTGTCATGTTACACTTAAATGGTTGCCCCTATCATACCCCTAAAACCCGGCTATGCATGAAAATATGACATATCAAAATAATCTTTATTTTTTAGTGTCTATAAAAACATATCTGTTATCTTTTTTATAGGCACACATTGCATTTGATTTATTTCTAACAAAATTCGAACAAAAAAATGGATTTATGAACTTATTTGAATGTGATTCGATTTCATAAATTTAGTTTCTTTAAAATAATTATTAGTTAAAGATAACATTAATTTAAATTGATATGTTGTTATTATTGGTAAAAAGATAAAACGTTGTTGTTATTATTGGTTAAAAGATAAAAGTTGTTGCTATTAATAGATGATAATCTGCTATAGCAGGTTTCCAAGTCAAAAGTAGTTATAATCGATAAAAAAATATACAAAAGTTGTTGTTATTAATGATAAAAAATAAATAATGTGGTTTTAAACTGTAAAACTACATAAAGTCGTTGCTATTTTTGACATATAACCCTTAAAAAAATAGTATGTTGGTAGTGACATTGTTGAGTTTAGTTGTACTGGTATGGTTTTTTTTGTGATGTGTTGATTGGTATTTTACATCTACATATTGATGTTTAAAATCTTTAAAATTCATGTCAGTATGTTGTTGGTGTACCAATCTGTAAACCCTCAAACGATTCTGTAGTGTTGAAACTCGATTTGAGCCGTATGCTGTATCGTTTTCTTAATTAAAAATTATGGAATGATTTTAGATATCAATCACAGTCAATCCGGATGTGAGAAATTGTAGGGATTACCAAATGAAACCTTAGGCGACGTTTGGTTTGCAGAATATTTATTCCTGTAATGGAATCTTTTAAGGAATGGAATCCGTTAAGGAATGGAATCTGTTAAGAATTGAAATTCTGGAATGAATGGAATCTGTCGAAATAGAAATGAAGGCGGGTAAAGATGAAGTCTAATGTTTGGTTTTAGAACTGCTAACATCTTTGGAATGGAATTTAAATTCCATGGCACTAGCCTACGGAAAATAGTTTCCTTCAAAAGTGGTGTTTGTTTTAAAAAACGAATCATCATTCAATTCCTTTTTTTAGTCAAACAACACATCGGAATGGAATTCTCATTCCAATTCCATCAAATTCCATCAGATTTTGTGAACCAAACGCCCCTCTTACGGTGCATTATATATATGGCTTCAAAAAGTACCCATGAGTTAGTGTACCAAAGGTACACTTCCAAAGCCACAAGATTAAAAAATATAATGGATGTGATCAAAATTATTAAAATCATGCGCGTCACCCCTTTTTTTAGCTGGAATGGTATTTTCGTAATAAGAACGATCATTTACAACAGTTATAGAATGATCATTCGCAACATTTATTAAAATGTTCATTCACAACCCTTATAAAATGATCATTCACAACACTTAATTCATCATTCACAGTACTTAAATAATCATTTACAACAATTATTTGATCATTTATAACACTTATTTGATCATTCACAACATTTATTTTATCGTTCACAATTTTTCAACACGTATTTGGTCATTCACATCACCTAAAATGATCATTTACAAGTGTTATTATATTATTCACAAGAATTATTTTACTATTTACAATTTTTTTACATTTATTTAATCATTCACAAAACTTATTTGACTATTCACAATTGTTGAACACTTATTTGATCATTCACAAGAATTATTTGACTAGTTACTATTTTTCTACACTTATTTGATCATTCACAAGAATTATTTGACTATTTACATTTCTTCTACACTTATTTGATCATTCACTACACTTATTTGATCATTCACATTATTTATTTGATTCACAACACTTAGATCATTCACAAGAATTATTTGACCATCCACAATATTTATTTGATTCACAACACTTATTTGATCATTCACAATATTTATTTGACCATTCACAATATTTATTTGATCATTCACATCACTTATTTGACCATTCACGATACTTTTGACTATTTACAATTCCTCAACAACACTTATTTGATTATTTACAACACATACTTGATCGTTCACAAGAATTATTTGACCATTCACATTACTTATTTGATAATTCATCAGACTAATTCAACTGTTATTTGACCATTTATTTGACAATTTATCATAGTATATTGATAATTTGACCATTCGCCCAGATATTATATCATTCATAACCTTTATAAAATGATCATTCACAAGAATTATAATATGATCATTCACAATACTTATAAATGGATCATTCACAACACTTAATTGATCAAATAAGTGTTGTGAATGATTGAATTAAATTTTGTGAATGGTCATTTTATAAATGTTGTGTATGATCAAAAAAGAATTATGAATGATCAAATAAATACTGTGAATGGTCAAATGATTCATGTTTGATCAAATAAGTGTTGTGAATGATCAAATAAATATTGTGAATGGTCAATTATACTTGTGAATGATCAAATAAGTGTTGTGAATGATCATATAAGTATAGAAGAAGTGTAAATAGTTAAATAATTCTTGTGAATGATCAAATAAGTTTTGTGAATGATCAAATAAGTGTTGAAGAATTATAAATGGTCAAATAAGGCCTTGTTTGTTTTTCATTAAGAGCCTCTTAAAAGGCTCTGAAATCTAAAATTCAGATCAATGATGATGAATTCAGATTGTTTGTTTAGTTTCAGACTTTAGAAGTTGCAACCTCTGAATTTATCTCTTAAATTAAGAGAAAGAAAGTTGTCTGAACTAAAGTTAAGAGCCTCTTAATTTCAGATCTTAAGGCTTCCTCTTAGTTTCAGACATGGTTTTCAGACTTCAGACGTGGTGTCAGACATTTAACCTCTTAAAAAATAAATAACACTTAAGTGTTGTGAATGATCAAATAAATGTTGTGAATGATCAAATAAGTGTAGAAAAATTGTAAATAGTCAAAAAATTATTGGTGAATGATCAAATAAGTGTTGTGAATGATCAAATAAGTGTTGTAAGTGATCAATTAAGTGTTGTGAATGATCATTTTATAAGTGTTGTAAATGATAATTTTACAAGTGTTGTGAATAATCATTTTATAGGTGCTGTGAATGATGATTGTTATTACGAAAATACTCTTGCATGTGAGGGCTTGAGGGGTACGTTGGATATGCAAGATTTGGCTTGGTACGCTGTGGAACCCAAATCTATATACATATACATACATACACACACACACACACACATACATACATACATATATATATATATATATATATATATATATATATATATATATATATATAGAGGGAGAGAGAGAGAGAGAGAGAGAGAGAAGAGTTCAATGGAAAACCCACAATGCACCTGAAAACTTGTGAAAATCGCACAGCACCACCACAAATGTATCAAATTTCCCGCGTGATGCATCAAATTTCCCGTGTGATGCATCAAAATCCGCGTGATGCATTATCTTATTTACGATCATGCCACCGCGTTTTTAATGAAATGCACCAAATCGGACGGTATGCGTAGGTTTCCATAGTTTTTAGGTGCATAGTGGTTTTCCATTGAACCCACCCATATATATATATATATATATATATATATATATATATATATATATATATATATATATATACATATATATATATATGTGTGTGTGTGTGTGTGTGTGTGTGTGTACATATTGGATTCATATGAGAACCCCTCAATTTCGTGAGAACTACTTTAAAATTTGTGCATCCAATGTATAAAATTGTGTATTTGACACTATAATAAATACATTTGATAAATTTATCCATTTCATGTAAAAATTTACACATCTAATGATATATTTATACACTTTATGTACGAATTTATGTATTTGATAAAATTTATGCATTTAGCGTTCAAATTTGTGCATTTAGTGTATATGCAACGACCCAAATATTTAAAATTTATTTTGGGAAATATAAATTCAGAATATTAATTAATTTTGTAGTATATAAATCAATGTGTTGTGTAAATTATAATAGTTAAGTATTGATTTAAGAAATAGGGATCTTAAAAAAATGGAAATAATTCCAGGGGTTTGTTGATAAATATTGTAAAGTATAGAGACTAAAAGAAAAAGGAATTGCTTCCTTTATACGCAGACAGCACACAAGTGTGTGTGTTGGCCCATTTTAACAACGAAGAGAGAAAAGAGAGAAAACATTCATTGTTGAAGAGAATGAAAAATCTGATATTTGGAAGATTCATACGGTTGTTGAAAATTCAAAAAGGTACCAACTTGTATTTCTAAAATTCTAATTCTCTTCTTCTCCTAATCATCTTCATTCAAGAAAGATGAAAACCCTAATGGGTTTTATGGAGAATGCTTAGAAATGGTTAGATCTAAAAGGAGAATGATAAATATTGTTAGATCCCCCGTTTAAAATCATAATATGCGTGATTTAATGTGTTCTGGTGGGTTTATCTCAAAACCCCAAGATGGAGTTCATATGAACTCTAGATGATCCAAAAGAGTGAAAATGATGTTTTGGTGGCTAAAACGAGTTTAAATGTGTGTGTGTGTGTGTCTATATATATATATATATATATATATATATATATATATATATATATATATATATATATATGGGAATGATTTCCAACCGTTTGCAATAAATGAGAATAAGTTTAGTAATTTTTAACATTAAATCCGTAAGACAGAATATGCAGAACTACACTTGACTCGACGAGCCATTTGATCGACTCGGCCTTAAATATTAAAAGAAAATTTTCTAAGTATGGGTTCTCGGATGAAATAGGATTCGAATTTCGGATGGTTGGATCCGAGATTCGGGAGGGAAGATCTGAAATTTCGGATGACCTTGACCCGAAATTTCGGATGTCCTTGGCCCGAGTTTCGGACCACTTGAGATTCGGTAAGACCCGAGTTCGGATGGGTCTCGGCGAGTCGGACCCAGTTTTGACCAGAAAATTGAAATTTATTCTATCTCTGAGACTTTATTCCTAAAACTTTATGACATCAAGTAAAGAAGAATATTTAGGCCAATATAATAATTGGATCTTGATGCCGGAATTAATTAAGTATTACAACTTTGGTAACCGGGTCAATATTAAGAAATTATAAGCCGTAAAACTTATAAAAATTATACTACGAACCTATCTGTAGAGGTTTGACGGGTCAAAGTTCCTTGTAGACTATTACCCCTAACTTGACGATTATAACTCGGTAGTGAGGCCGAGAGCTTGTTGTACACCACTGTGAGTTCTAGCATTAATGTATTTATATGCATATTATGAATTGTATATTATCGCTTTCGTAGCATTCTTATCATTTACATGTTTTGCCATCACATACATTATCGTTGATACATTATCAGTCAGTTGATAAGTTGTTGATCATTCATTTGACCTCTTCGCTGAGACGGTAAGTCTGTGCGTGTGGTAACCTAGCGGAATCTTAATGGTAAGCCTATACGTGTGGTAACCATTATTGCCTTTGGTCTATGGTAATTGTATGACACTGTAAGTCTGTGGCCTGTGGTAATCGAGCAGTAGATTGTAATTCCATTATATGGTAAGCATGAATGTGTGGTAACCGCAATGTGATAGCATATAAGCCCATAGTTGGCCTTCTGTGACTATTGATTTACTTTATGACATTGCATGACATCATTCATATATCGGATGGTACTTTAATCCAGATTCTCACTAAACAACTTTGTTGTTTACCCTTTAGATGATTATACTTTTCAGGAACTAATAAGGGCAAAGGTCCGGTTGGCCCAAACTGTTAGACACCGATTGGAGCACGCATAGAAGCTCCATATTTTGTTGATGCTTGGGATGAGAGTAGCAGACTTCCATTTTGGACTCGAATTAATTGTAGACTGTTAATTCGTGCATAATTATAAATCTTCTAATGTTGTAACCCCAATTACATTATTCCGTGATTTCCGACACTCTGTTGTGTTGTATGCAAAGTGTTAGAATTACGTTGATGATTATTAAAGTATTATAAAAGTTTTAATTTACCCGTATTTCCGCAAGTACTCTGTATAAATTATAAATTATTGTATTATTACATCGAAATACTCGTATTAGTTGTAAGGGTGTTTCAGTATAATTTAATGAATTTAAGTATTAGAGATAATTAAAATGTTAGATTATCATATTTATTAATATGAAATACCAATAATGATTTTAAGTTATAAATTTAATTTTCACATTTGTTGTACAAATTGTGCATTTTGGAGTGGTTCTCACATTCTCAAGGAATTGAGGGTTCTTACCGGAACCCAACTTATATATATATATATATATATATATATATATATATATATATATATATATATATATATATATATATATATATATATATATATATTTATATAGGGAAGGGTTCTATTAAGAAACATAAATATTGTGAGAACTTAAGAACCTTTTATAGCCTTTGGATTAATAGAATCAGTGTTTGATATATTGGATGACAATTTTGTAATTATTTAGAACTTTGATAGTGGGGAATCTTGAAAATGTGTGAAAATTGTATTTTTGAAAGAAAAAAATTCTGTTTTTTTATACTTTCTCTCTCACTTTTTTTTCATTTTCATTTTATTTTTCTTTCATGAGAATTGATTATTGTAGTAAAAAACGTTATTTATAAAAAAAATAGTTTTTTCTATATAGAAAATTATTTAGTTGCTAAAAAGTTAACGTATTTTATATAAAAATATTATGCGTCAATATAGAATGTTTATATAGAATTTTTTTTTCAATATAGAATATGTTAACTAACATATTCTATGTACAATTTACGTAGGGCATGGAATCTATGTAGAATGACATGCAATCTACGTAGAATGTCGTGTTATTATATATTCTACGTAGATTACATGATAAAATATGTCAAAAACACATTGAAACAAAAAAGAAGATTTCATTTAGACATTTTATCAAACACTTGGTATGCAACTGATATAAAATATACCAAAAAGATATTGAATAGTAATGTTAATCTACATAAAAAAAGTATAGAAATGTATAAGAAACATAAAAATATATGAAATATATAAGAAACATAACATTCTACATAGATTATGTATGTTTTTTTACAAGTAGTCTTGTATTATATTATATGTAGATTATCATGTAAAACATCTAATAACTATTACAATCATTATAAATCTAATATTTTACAAATAGAATGTCATGTAATCTATGTACAATCTACGATAAATCTATAGTATTCTATGTAGAGCATCCACGAACGTATTCTATGTACAATCTACGTAGAATGTCATGCAATCTACGTAGAATGTCGGGTAAAATGTCAAGTATCATATATTATATGTACATTACATGATAAAATATACCAAAAACATATTGAAACAAAAAAAGAAGATTTCATTTAGACATTTTATCAAACACTTGATATGCAACTGATATAAAATATACCAAAAATACAATGAATAGTAGTAATGTTAATCTACATAAAAAGATATAAAAATGTATAATGAACATAAAAATATATGAACTATATAAGAAACATAACATTCTACATAGATTATGAATAGTAATGTTAATCTACATAAAAAGATATAAAATTATATAACATTCTATATGGACATATAATATTTCTATATAGACTACGTTAATTTTTTAGCAATTTAATAATTTTCTATATAGAAAAAAAATATTTTTTTATAAAAAACATTTTTTACCATTAAAATCAATTCTAATGAAACAATAAAAAATGAAAATAAAAAAAGTAAGAGAGAGAAAGTGAAAAAGAGATGCATACAATAAAAAAAGGTGGACACAGAAAGATGATATTTTTTATTCTAAAAATACCATTTTGATCCAAGGACTCCAAAAGGTTCCTAGGTTCTCACCATCTTTGAGGTTTCTAAAAAAGTCACTCCCTATATATATATATATATATATATATATATATATATATATATATATATATATATATATATATATATATATATATATATATATATATATATATATATATATATATATATATATATATATATACATATATATATAGGGGTGGGTTTAATGGCAAACTACTATGCACCTGAAAACTATGGAAACCTACACATACCGTCCGATTGGGTGCATTTCATTAAAAACGCGGTGGCATGATCGTAAATAAGATGATACATCACGCGGGATTTTGATGCATCACGCGGGAAATTTGATGCATCACGTGGGATTTTGATGCATCACGCGGGAAATTTGATGCATTTGTGGTGGTGCAGTGCGGTTTTCACAAGTTTTCAGGTGCATAGTGGTTTTCCATTGAACTATATATACATATATATATATATATATAGATGGGATCATTGCAGAACCTAAATTTAGTGTAGATTTGTAGAACCAATATCATCCATAGATTAAATTAATCTAATAGTCTTGATTAAACGAGTCAAGTTTAGAATTAGTGAAAAAAAATATTGGTAATAGTGATGTTTTAATTCTTTGAGGGTAAAAAAGGAAAAGATTTGAAATAGTAAAAAATTTGACATTAGCAAAATAAATATCATTTTTCTTTAAATTAAAATAACATTAATATGATTAATTTTTAAATAAAAAAAATTATACCATAAAAACGAGAACTTTATACTCTTTAAAACGAGACCATTCATGATATATTTTTTTTGAAAAACTTTTACGTGTTTATTTTTCGTAAAAAAAAACATTACCCAGACCACTATGCAATAAGCATGGTGAAATCATTCAATGTCGAAGGAACACTTGATCTCGTATATTCAACGTCGCTGCAACACTGCATATACGTTCACTATTAACAAAGCCAAAATAATGATCAAAATTAGTAGTCAAAGTTGGTGGATTTAACGAAAACGGTCATGATATATACTTTTTCGAAAAAAAGTTTACGTCTTTATTTTTCGTAATTTTTTTTTTACCCAGACGACCATTTAATATGTTGTACAGAGATCATTCAATGTCGAATTACATTTTATATCACATATTCAACGTCGAAGTGATACTATATATCATATATGCAACACTGCATATCCATTCGATATTAAAAGAGTCAAAAAAGTCAAAGTGGACAGTCAAACTTGGTAGACTACTATTAATTCAATGTTAATTGCATAATTACCATCTTATCCCTAGTGTCATATTATAATCCAATGGTTTAGATTGGTTCTACGGTTCTGCACTAAATTAAGGTTCTGAAATGATCCACACCCTATATATATACATATATGGAGGTTCCATTGAGAACTTTTGTGCATCGAGGCACAAAAGAACCTCCCCTGTCCCTTGGAAGAAAAGAATGTGTGGGTTAGATTAATTGGCTAAAGGGTAACTAAATACAAAGTTTTATGCATCAAGTGCACATAATGAAATTCTTGGAGGGGTAAAACAAGAATTATGCAATTCTTATTTAATTATCACAATTCCAAAATCAACAAAAATAATACAAATTCAAAATACATTAAAATACACACAGAAGAACTTGTGAGAATTACATGATATGATCGATGTGGCATACGTCCACTAACTGAGGAAACTATTTTTTATTATAGCTGATCAGTCGGAGATTACTTGTACCCTAACGCTTTTGTTCTCCAATTTCATCATCATTGGAAGGGAAAGAAAGAAGAACCAGGGACGTCAACGGAAAGAATCTGGCAGGAAGAAGAAGACGTCAAGATTGAAGAACACGATTTCAAACTTTCCTTTGTTTCTCCCTCTTTCCAAATTTGGGCGGATTGAATTTTGGGGGAATTTCCATCTGTTTCCCCCATTTCATCCCTCAAAAAACTTTAAAGAACACGACCAAAAGCAGTAATCCATCTTTTGCCATCTGTCTCCCTTCATCTTCTTCACTTTTTCTTCAAAAAGAACATAGCGTAACTATAGATTACATTATATAAATGAAAGTCAAAACATCAACGGGGTGTTTGGTTATTTGCGGATTTCTTGGGATTAATTGTGATTTGCATTTAAAAACCTAGTGTTTGATTTGCAGATATCAGCAAGGAATTAAAAGCTCATGATTTTTAAATCTCATCATTATTTGTTATCTAAAAACTCAATCTCAGTTACCTTTCATTTTTCAGAATATCAAATTTTTCTTAAGAGATGATACAAATTCTTTGACGAAATCATGATAAATGAAGATGTTGTATAATGCAAATTATTTGACAAAATGCAAATCCAAAGAAAAAAAGTTCTATAGAACCGAACGCCCCTGCTAAGGAAACTATATCCGGTAATATATTGATCAAACGCATCGATCTACACATACAGATTCATACTGCATGTGTGGATTTTGGCCTAATGTACCTCAGCCTACTTCAAAAACTTATCTTCTTGAAAACTTTTTCCACATCGTCGGACCGATTCACGTGACATTCAACATTATTATTATTCTTCTTCTTATTATTATTATTTTGAAAAACAATCTAATCTACGTGACTAAGGCATTGTTTGTTTACCTATTAATGGAATCATTAAACGATCATTTTACATTTGAATAAATTCTTAAGTTATATTATCACGTAGTATCAACTGAGAGCTAGTTGAATTATATAACACAACCACTTGAATGAGATTAAGATATACCGTTAAAGTCCTTTTATGATGAATGGGGAGATGAAGAGCAATTAATCAAAGCATAAACCATCCACTTGTCATTGAAAGACAAGAAGGAAAGGTGCAACCTTTTGGTCCCATATACCTATTGATAACCACTTCAAATATCACAGACTTTTGAAGCCATTTAGTCTTCTCCAGACTTATGGATCTTTTTTCACCAATATCTTCATATCCAAATCAAGAATTCTTCCCCATGTCTCCTTGTTCATTTGATGAGCTTCTATTCTCTCATGAAATGCTCTCAAAAGTTGAAGTAAAACAAGAAAATCTCACTTTCCAGGATCCAAACGAGGTCGAATCCAAGCATTCGTCACCAGTAGATCCAACGAAAACCTCACATGAAGTCATCACAAAACCAAATGAAGAGCCAGAAGTCCAGAAAACTCGATTCATAGGTGTACGAAAGAGGCCGTGGGGGAAGTTTGCAGCCGAGATAAGGGATTCGACAAGAAACGGTATTAGGGTATGGCTCGGAACGTTTGATAGTGCAGAAGAAGCAGCTCTAATTTACGACCAGGCCGCATTCTCGATGAGAGGTGCATCTACACAACTCAACTTCCCAATGGAGAGAGTGAAAGAATCTTTAAAAGGGAAAAGCTACAGCCATTTCAAAGATGGATCTTCACCAGCAGCAGCCATAAAAGAAACTCATAGAGTGAGAAAAATTTCCAAAAGTAAGAGAAACAGTAAGAATATTCATGAAGTTTGTCCTAAAACTAAAAGTCTTGTAGTTTTTGAGGATTTAGGATCTGATTTGCTTGAACAGCTCTTGATTACATCTGAGAGTTCTAGTTCTAGTACATGAACGTTCATAGATCTCTCAGTTTATTTTAGCAATTAATCTGCTTTTTCAGTGATCGACCTACTACCAGTAATGTTCAACTGTTCATAGCTAGGTTTTGCTCTTATTACATAATATATACTCCTATTATCCTATATATCTTTTTAATTTCTGCAATTTTTGTGAGTTCTTTAGTTAATTTCTTCATCTGTTTCACCTTCTTTTTGCAAATTTTAGTTTTTAATATTATATATATATGCTTTTTGAAAATTATTTTTTCACATAAAATCAAAACACTATTATTAGGAGATATCATTATCGAAGAGAGATGTCAATTTATTATTTGTATATATATTATATTGTCGTACTACAATATTAATTAATTATTATCTTTATTATAATGGTACATAAAAAATATATATAGAGTTTAATATAAAAAAAACCTAACATATTTATCATGTTTTTACTGTTTAGTTTCTTCGTATTAATTGTTATCAATAAAATTCTTAAGTTGTTTATTTGTTTGTGATTTTTGAAGAAAAAAAAATAATATCAAAAAAGTTTTCTCGCTAGTATCATAAATTTTCAGAGAAAAATAATGAAAACATGATAGTTTTTGTGAAAAAACATAGGGTTGGTTAATGAATCGTAAAACATATTGCGCTTTTTTAAATTAAACCCAATTATTAATTATCAATAAAAACCCCCAAGTTGGATACTTTTGCGATTAAAACTTCCAACCACTTTTCATTCCACAAAAAATCTACAACCGACTAAAACTTATCAAAATGAGATTTTTCAAAAAAAATTGCAATCTAATGAAATGATTACAATCTGCTGACCAACCCTTCGTTTCTAACGTACATTCTTTCCAGCAAACACACTTATCCGATGAACCCCATCTTTAGTAACCAAATCATACAGAAAAATCCAAAGATTATATGAAGAAGATGATACATAAATTGATGAACACAAAACATGCATTTGAACCCAAAAATCATACAAATCCAATCTCTGGTAACCTAAACCAAAACCATGATCTGAGAACATACCTCAACTAATGATCGGATGAATGAACAAATAATAAACATACAATCGATGAGCGCGCATGCTTGATGAACACACACACACAATCGATAAACCTAATTTGAATACTCATACACAAATAAACCCTAATTGATGAAAACACATTTACAAACCTGATCTTGATGGAAAATCCTAAATCAAACCCACTCACGTTTTTTATTTTGGATATAGAATAAGAGTTGGAATCAGATGTATCCTTTGGCGTTGTTCATCTTGAAAGCATAGAGATCAAGAGTAGAATACGCTTTGATGAGTTTTTTGGTTGTTGTCGATGAAGATACGGAGTTTCAGACCACCACCAACCCAGACCACCTCCGTGATCATCCAGCTCATCTCTCGAATAAAAATGAATACGAATATATATATATTTTTAGTTGATTTATTTTTTATTGAATGTGTATTGTTGATTTATACAATGATAACAATTTACTAGTACGACAATAACAATATTATACATAGATACAAACTAACTACAATCAATTCTATACAACAATAACAAATTATTAGTACAACAATAAACAATATTCTACATACATACAAACTAGCTACAATCAATTCTATATATAATACTATTTATTCTATATAAAATATCATATATCTATAAAAATACAAACTAAGTCTATATAGAATACATAAATACGATGAACCATTAAAGACACACCATTAGGAACCAGAACCTTCGACGAACCAATGAATGTAACATATGTAGAATGTTAAGAATTCTATGTAGAGTATCGCGTAGAATGTCAAATATCATATAATCTACGTAGAGTATCGCAAACAAACTGAACTTGTGAATCACAAAAATCTTTTTAACAAAACACTTGGTATACAACTTATACAAACAAAAACTTGTGAATTACAAACAAAAACTTTTTAACAAAAAAAACATTTATATAACTATTACATTCATTCTAAATCTAATGTCTTACAAAGAATCATCATTTCTTGACGGTCAGACTTCTAAATCGTCATTTTGCATGACCATCGAACTTCTAAAATCGTGAGATATAAAGATAAGAAGAAAGAGACAATCAGGGGCAGTGGCGGATTTAGTTAATAAGACGGGTGTCACTCGACACTGATAAATTTTCAAAATATTGAGGTACGTATGTATCAAAAACCCGAGTGTCACCTAAGATTTTTTTAGAGTGACACCAAAAAAGTTATAAAATTATAACATACGTATCTAATTCGTATTTGTTGTTTTTATTAATTAAATGTATTAAAATAATACTAAGTTTTAATTAATATATTTAAAAAAAGCCCAACAGAATATAAATACAACAAAAAAGAATGTTAATTATGTTAGCCCGGCCAAAAGGCCAAAAGATTTTTAAATGTTTTTATCTAGGTATAATAATATGATTTTATCAGTTCTCATTTAGTCATTTTAATGGTTTATGTATTAATTTCTTAAGTGTAGTGGGTAGATGTTTAATACTTTAATTTACTGAAATATAAAGTATATATGTTTAATTTACTGAAATATTTACTTATTCTATATTTCAGGCAATTAGGTCAATGGACAAACTAAATGTTAAATGTTTTTTTTTAGTTTTTTGATCAATTGTTAAACTTATTTGTTAATACTTCAAAAGAAATTAGGGTAATAGACAAAATTTTGACAAGATTTCAAAAGATAAAAACTCGAAGACAACAATTGTAAAATTTAAATACTTACTACACTTATTGGTTTTAAGTTTTAATGGTATTGTGTTATACACTTTTTAATTTACAAAAATCTTGTTGCTTGTTAATTATGTGTTGGCAACCCGTTTCGGTGACCCGGTCCGTCTTAGAAAATATTTTGAAAATTTAAGTATTAAACTTACTTTAAAAAAGTGACACTAATAACGAAAAATCCTGGATCCGCCCCTGTCAGGGGGCTATTGTAGGCGGCGGCGAAGGGCACTAATGGGTGACGGAGGTGGGTGCGGCGGCCTGATTAGGGTTGGAGTGATACCTTGGAGTCTTGAGAAAGTGAGAGCAAAAGGAAAAGAAGAGTCAAAATTGTTTTGGGTTACAAATGAATGCGCAGAATTTTTAAGGTTATAAATAGAAGAGATAAATTTTTTTTCAAAACTACCCTATAATTATTAGGTTCTCACAAATAATTAGATTTCTTAGAAAACTTATCTCTCTCTCTCTCTCTCTCTCTCTCTCTCTCTCTCTATATATATATATATATATATATATAAAAGAGAATATGGTTCGAAAAAATAACCACTCATTATGCAACGCACCAGAAGATACCGCTATCAAAGAAACTTTTTAAAATTTTTTGTATTCATAAACATGCATGTTTTAAATAACAAATGAAGATAATATGTAAATTTCACATACATTCGCATCTCCTAGCTCCTAAAAAATTATGTGAACGTATACTTACGTAAAATTGAATATATGTGAACGTGCATTTACATGATGCTTGATTTCATACACTTAGAATGTTTGAATTTGCGTAAAATTTATATATCATCTGTTTAATGTTAATTAACATGTTTACGAAAAAATTTTCAAAAAAAATAATTTTAAGAGTGGTACCTTCGTGTGGATGTCTAATAGGTGGTACTCACTTGAACCTATATATATATATATATATATATATATATATATATATATATATATATATATATATATATATATATATATATATATATATATATATATATATATATAGTTCGAGAGAGTACCACACATTATGCAGCGCATCAGAAGGTGCCACCTTTAAAAAAAGTTTTTTAAAAATTTCTTTCATAAACATGTTTTAATAAACATTATGAAGATAATTTGTAAATTTCACATACATTCACATATCCTGCCTCCTAAAAGTTATGTGAACGCACACTTACATAATTTTGAATATATGTGAACGTACATTTATATGGTGCATGATTTCATATACGTACAATGTGTGAATGTGCGTGAAACTTACATACCATCTGTGTAATGTTAATTAAAACATGTTTGTGAAAAAAAATTTCAAAAAAATTACTTTCAAGAGTGGTATTACCTTCTGGTGCGCTGAATAATGGGTGGTACTCATTTGAACCTAAATATATGTATATATACTAAACATGATTATTAAATATTATTGTATTTCACATGGATAAAAGATTTTTATTTTGATTAGATTTTGATAAAAATAAATTAATCTTCTAGCTATTTCTTCATATATTTTTTTATAAATTACCAATATATAGCCTGGAAAGGAAACATAACAACAAGAGTTTATATATATATATATATATATATATATATATATATATATATATATATATATATATATATATATATATATATATATATATATATATATATAGAATATGGTTCGAGAGAGTACCACCCTTATGCAGCGCACCAGAAGGTACCAGCTTTAAAAAAACTTTTTTTAAATTTTTTTTCATAAACATGTTTTAATTAACATTATGAAGAACATATATAAATTTCACATACATTCACATCTCCTAGCTCCTAAAAATTGATGTGAACACACACTTACATAATTTTGAATGTATGTGAACGTGCATTTATGTGGTGCGTGTTTTGATGCACTTAGAGTGCTCGGATTTGCGTGAAATTCACATATGATCTGTGTAATGTTAATTAGAACATGTTCATGAAAAAAAATTTCAAAAAAATTACTTTTAAGGGTGGTACCTTCTGGTGCGCTGCATTAGAGGTGGTACTCACTTGAACCTAAATCTATATATATATATATATATATATATATATATTGGTGATTAAAACCTCTTCTACTACATTTAGCTTTTGGTAATTTAATTATTTGTATTGGTCCATTAATTTTGGTAATTAAACGTTTTGTGATACATTATTTTGGTACCCTAGCTTTTTTGGGTGTACTGTCATACTTAAAATGGAACTAATGAAAAGTTTAGTTCTTAAAACAAACCAAGAACTATAATGCACGCCTAAAACAAATCAAACATGAAAGTACATATCTATTAATATCATCCCGAAACAATAACATCTTATAAATTAAGCAATCTAAGAAACACTTCATTTACTTACGTTTTAATGAAATTATTAAAAGATTCATTTGAAGATACACTTATCTAAGCTCGGCCTTAACAATCATACACATATATGTTCCTATTTAGAAAATAAACATGTAATGAAGAGTATAATTGAAATTATATAAAATGTGCCTATTTATTTATTTTATTTAGAAATAATTTAAAAAATACGAATACTTATATTAGGATGAAAATAGTATTAAAGAAAATAAAAAATAATAATAACCGATACAAGCAACACAAATACGCAGAAAGGACATACATAAAACCCTAAGGCGCCTCAAGACTATAAATTAATAAAGTATTAAAGTTACATAATTAAAGTATTCAATATTATATATGTCTATTTAATTTAATAAGCATATATATATCAGTAATTGAAGTTTTCTGATATGTTAAAAGAATCAACGGCTACAATTAATTTATATTTCAATATTCTATTTTTATATTTATGTTATATATTATATTATACAAATGCTGATGAGTGTCAAGCAAACATGTTTTTCTTTATTGAACAAAACATCATGCCTATATATGGTATAATTCGTTCTGTTAATTTTTTAATGCGATAAGATCTGTATGAAGTAATCATTTAAGATATAGTATCGTCACCCATTCATATTTTTTATTAATTATAATAAAGTAATGAAAAAAATTATGAATTTAGAGTTTTATATATGTAGTTTCAATACTTTACCATCCGTAGAATTCAATAATTAAGTTAATTAATATAGTAGCTAGTAGAATTCAATAATTAAGTTAATTAGTACAGTAGCTAGTAGAATTGAATAATTAAGTCAAAAGTATGTACATACCCTCAATTGCTAATCACACACCCCCTTTCTTAATGTGAGATGAGATCAACTTTTAATTATTTGGGCCTCATGTCATCAACAAAATCATGTGAGTAAGGGGGTATGTGCTTAGAAAAAATTAAGGAGAGGGGTGTGCATATAGCAATGCCCTTAAGTTAATTAGTATATCTAGTAGCTACTGTAAAATAATGTATTTTTATATATTTTTTTTTTGAACTACAAACTAACCTACTCCTACTCTTAAACTACTCATTTTGCCCCAAATGAGGACTTCAGAACTTACTTCCACCACCAAAATTCCAATTTTCCTTCGACGGGAATCGAACCTGTGACCTCACACTTACATGCCATGTCTTGATCATACCAAATGGGCTAAACGACAAACATATTCTACGCGTTATTTTACACCGTCATATTGTTTCAAAGTATGGTTTTAACCCTTAACCATTTTATAGCAAAACATAACTGGTTCTTGCTATGTGGCATGGGCCCATTAGTTATCGAGCTCGAAAAGCATTTTATGAGTGTGTTCTCATTGGTATCAAATGTCCTAAGATATATTTTTATACTATATATTTTTATAAAACTTACATGAAGTTAGAGGATTGGATATCAACGATCCTATTAAAAAATGCAATCTAGCTAGGACAATATATCTTATTAAAAATGCATTGGATATCAACGATCATTAGGACCAGTTAATTACAACAAAGAAAAAAAGTTAATTAATTTGGTTTGACATTAATTTAGGATAGAAATTAACTATTTATCCACTTATTTTTATTTTATCGTAATTTATTATGACTTTATAGTTTGGTTATATTAATTATATCAAGAATTTCTCAAATTATGTTTGTATATATGTTTCCTTCAGATTTATTGTTGTTAATGAGAGTTATATATGTATGTAAGATAAGGATTGCAACGTGCTTTTAAGTTAATTACCATTTTTGTTGTTATTCAAAATCTTTTAATGCGTATTAGGTTAATACTCATGTATTACATGGGTTCAATTTAAAAATAAATATGTATAATACAATACTTATAAGAATAATAAAGTTGGTTTAATTTTAGTTAATGAGTTATTAAATTAATCATATTAGATTTGGATACATTTGATTTGCTTTAAAAATTTTAATGAAAATTTAGTAATGAAGTGGCAAAAGAAGAGAGCGGCATGTGACAAATCAAATGAGAGCATGACATGTGTCATGTTAACTACTCATTTAATAGTATAGATAGATTTCACTAGTACAAAAAACACATTTAACCCCACCTAATAGACCCCGGTTGACATAAAAAGTATTAAAAAACCGTGGTTGAAGCTGTTGGGCGGATTTTTTGAAGCAAAGACCCCGGTTCCTTAATATAAAACCGGGGTTAAATACCGTAATAAATGTTCCGTCTTACCGAGGAATGCACAACTTTTTTTGTAGAGCAAAGACCCCGGTTCCTTATTAAAAAACCGGGGTTGATGATAAAAAAATCCGAGCATATCCCCCTCGACTCCTCGAGAAGTGTAAAAAGAAAGCATTAAATTTTTCAGGTAATAGACCCCGGTTTTTTAAATTGCAACCGGGGTTGAATATCCTCATTTAATGCAATGACGGTGACATATATCTACCACAAAAAGACCCCGGTTTTTTATTATGCAACCGGGGTTGATTTGTTTATTTATCTCAACAACCGGTTTTTTTAATCCTCTATTATTTTTTGAATTTTTAGGGCTCTTGAAATGTACAACAAAGGATCGGTGAGTGTTAATATGAGATGGACATTGGTTAATGTAAGTCATCTCGACCACTTTACGTTAGATATATAAACAAATATTGATTTGTGTGTTGCGCTTTATATAAAATATAACTTGATAATAAATTTTAGTGCAACCAACAAACGGCTGGTTGGGAGTGTCGATATTACGTCATGCGTTGGATCCATGAATTCGTAATTCATGGACAATATGATTTTTCCAAAACAGTAAGTATTTGTAAAATTTATTTTAATTTTGTCTTTTGTAATTAACCATCTCATTTGTTCAAAAAATAATGTATTCTTTTAACTTTTGTATAGCTCCCTTGGAAGAGCGCAAGACCTTTTAGGTCTTCTGAGTTGGACAATATAGTTGATATTTGGCTTCAACAATTTTGGTCCGTTAATTTTCAAAGTTGACTAGGTATGTTTTTTCTTTCCTTTTAACTTAATGGTAACGAAATAAATTATTCGAGAACATAACAAACAAATTTCAACCTCATGAGCATGTTTGATTGATACTCAAGTTTGATGCTTTTTGTAATTGTATATTGTTCGGTTAAGAAGTTGTTTCTTTAGACTCTATTATTGGTATATATTGTATAGTTAGGATGATATATCACAAAGATGTGTTTTGGATATAGTTTGTTGTTGATTGTATACATGACATGCGTACATGACTACAAAACATGGATTCAAAATATTGTTGTCTATGCTTATTTTATGTGTTTGGAGTTGCATGTAACTATAAACATATTTGGGATGTGAGGTTGATAGTTTTACATGTTCTTAGTAATTTTTAGCTTAGTAGACTTTATTCTTTAGTGTTGTTATTCCTACTACATTAAATCATTTTTTGTTGTTGTAGTCCCCTCTCAAAATACATCATGGATGCTTGTTTGGATCATTGGATGGATTAGACCTCGATGCATGCAACTAGAAGAATGAAGCGAGTATGAAATTTTTGTGGATGTTTCCTGTTGGATAAACATTTGTTTCGAACATGAACTTTTGTTATGAATGATCGTTGTATTAATGGGTTTGCAATGTTAACGTTTTATTATAATTTGCGTATTTATTTTAGTGATGGTTGGAAGTAGATTAAAAACGTACTGTTTTAGCAGCGTTTTGTTGATAATTTTGACTGCTGGAAATAGACTAAAAAGGAAAATTATTTTTAAAAAAAATCTAATTTAACCCCGGTTCTTTATTAATAAACCGGGGTCCATGTTACCTAATATTATAAAATAGAAGACATTCAACCCCGGTTTATTAATAAAGAACCGGGGTCAAAAAGTTTTTAACCCCGGTTATAAAACCGGGGTCCAAGACATGTATCAACAACCCCCATCACCTTCAACCCCGGTTAAAAAACCGGGGTCTATTTGAAAAACAACCGGGGTTAAATGGCTTTTCTCTACTAGTGTTTAATATTGTCGTGTGCTAATATTTAATACAATAGATTTCTACTACAACTGAAAAAACGTTATTCATACGTACCTTGGATCGGCGACCCAGTGCCACTAAAACGCTTGAATCTTCTTGTAGCAATTCAACCTCATCCTTAATGTACTTCGGATTTTAATTCAACAGTGAAATCCCATATTTCAAAAGCATCAAATATTTCACATAACATTAAGAACGTCGCATCTAAACTTTGAGCCGCTAAACCATCAAAATTTAAAACATTAGCAAGTGGAAACACTCTCAGCGCGCCGTTATTTATTGGCACATCAATCCCCCATCATTTCAAGAATCATTGAACAATGAATTAACAAGCGATTCACGGTTTCTACATCACAGTCACAAAGAGAGCATCAAGTTGACGAGCCACTAAACATTGTAAAATGATTATACCATGTTCATAAGTGGTAAAATACTCCTAATATAAATTTCTTATAATCTTGATGACATTGTTTATCAAACATAGTTGTTAAGATACTCGATCTTGATCTTGAAAATATCTTATGGTTTTACGATTATGGTCAGTAAAAACGAATAGATTCTTTGTAGTATCTTAGTCAAGATTTCATGATTTACTAGAGGATCTTAAGATCTCAACCTAATCCGATATTGCTTTTGTTAAATAACAAGGTAAACACCTAATGATCTAGTATCTTCATAAGAGCACTTTCTATAGAGTTCTAAAGTTCTATGCTCTAATATAAAATTTTAAAAATATAATTTAATTATTAGAATTCATATAAGTTGTATTGAACTATCATTATAATGTTTTAAATTTAATATTTCAGCTATTGATATAAATTAATCTTAAATGTAATTTATAACAATGAATAGTACCTTTCGATCCCGATCCAACCTTACAACCTTGATCTTGCAAAACTAATACGATTTCAGTTAAGATGTTGATCTTGACAACCTTGGTATCAAGCAAACATGGAAGATATTGAATATGCAATCAGAATATATTTTGGGTTGTCGGGTTCGTGTAAATTGATACGATACTTATTTGAACCTAATTATATGTTATGTTTAATGTGATTATACTATATTGAGAGTTGAAACCTAATTAAACCAAATGTGATCAACAAAGAAATGTGACACTGTGTAATGAGAGAGAGGTGAGTTCTTCGTCAATTCGTTAAGGGTGTTAGATGAAAGGGTGTCTTCACTTTTCATTAACATTAATTGCTTTTGGAATAGTTGGCTACCATCTCGGGTTAAGTTGCTTCACTTGGAGAGTAATGTTGAAAAGAATTCACACCCGGAAAAATCTCGTCTCAAGAGGAATTATCTCAGGATCTTCGTTATCTCCTTTATGTGTAAGTGAAGAAGAAACAGAGGAGCATTTATTTTATACATGTTCGGAAATTAAAGATTTGTGGAAATGGATTCTGGCTTTGTGTGACAACATCAATCGTTGGAGCAATTTATTGCAGAAATTTTAGACTCAGGGCAATCAAATAGAAGGCGAAATTTTTTGGAAACGATGGTGGAAGGAATGTTTTGGTTCGTGTGGAAAGCAGTAAACAATGTGGTTTTCAACAATGGAAGATTTTCAGCGTCAACGATCAAGGATGAGTTACAAGCTAAGTTTATTTTCTTGGTTAAAATATAGACCAAATTATAAATCTTTAATGTGGTCGTTGTGGGTTACTTGTCCGTCTTCGTTCTTTTAATTTCGTACATTAATTTGGTTAGCCACTTGTTAGTTTTTATTTCAATTATCTTTTGAATGTTCTAAGCAGAGATGATGACATTGTTGTACCATCCGGATAATTTTACCATTGGTTGTTAAAAAAACAAAGAAATTATATTGTAACAAGGAAAATGGGACCACCATTCACCAATTTGGGATCTTCCATGAATACTTTATTAATTTGAGACATCCGCCGACGGAAAACGACAAACTTCAGATTCAGTCATTCAGAGTATGCTCCGTTAATGCTTCTTTTAACACTGACAGATTTCTTCAACCAATCCACATTAAATATTAAATAAATAATATAAATTAAAATTTTCAATTATTTGTTGGCATCATGAGTTATGTAGTATTCATATTTTTAAAACACACGTCTAAAACATTTTAATTTAATTTTTATTGGGGTCTCTGTTTACTAGTTTGATCCACGGTTATCCGTTATATACTTTAAAGTAAATTAACTTTAAAAAATACAAACATTATTAAAACGTGAATTCTCTTTAAATACAAAGTTATAGTAAATTATTGGTTAAAGGATTCAAAGTCAAACTAAATATATTTAACAAAACAATTAAAATAAAATTTTTAATTGAAATTCAAGTATTTAATCCTTTTGGACGACTAGATGAAATTATAAATAAACGATATTAACTTTTAGGGTAAATTACAAATTTCGTCCCTGTGGTTATATAGAAATTATGGATTTGGTCCTTTTTAAGACGAAATTACAATTACAGTATCTGTGGTTGGTTATTTGTTTTGGTTTTGGTCCTTTGACCGGTCAATTTTTATTAAAATGACCATTTTACCCTTTAGGAAATAATAATAAAAGACAACAAACTTTACTTTTTCAATAAAACAAATTTAAAAAGTATATTTAATTACTTTTAATTTTAATACTTAATATTTAAACTATTACTTTTCTATGAGAACTAAAACAAAAAAAAAACAAATCAGAATTTATTTAATTCAATGTTTATGTTTATTATAAATAAAATAAAATCCAAATATTCATCAAATTATTCCAATTGAGAGCTCACTTTTCAAGATCTGTGTTGCTCTCCTAGTCTCCTCCAGTGCCCTCCACGGCTCCACCACTGCTCTGCATCTTCTACATCTTCTTTCTGATCATCGATCTGTGTTGCTCTCCTAGTCTCCTCCAGTGCCCTCCACGGCTCCACCACTGCTCTGCATCTTCTTTCTGATCATCTTCACCATTGTCGACGATGAGAGCTCACTTTTCCAGTGCCACCATCGTCTACACCGTTGACGGAAACCTATCCCCTCCACCACTGTTTTGCATCCAAAATCTGGTCAGTGTTGCTCTCCTCCGGTCCCCCCTTATCGAGTTTCTTTGAAACCAAATCTACAAATATCGAATCCAAATCTAAATCGATGGGTGCTCTTGAATCTTCATCTCAATCGATCGGTGCTGCTTTCCTCCGGTGGGTTTTCCTTCAGTGAGGGGACAGAGACAAAGCATTGAGATTGGTGGTGGTTTCAGTGAGAAAAGAGGGTGGTGGTTGCAACGACGGTGGTTTTCGGTGAGAAAAGAGGGTGGTGGTTGTGCGGTGGTTTTGATTTTCAACATGGAGAGAAATGGAGAAATGTAGAGGACTAGAGAGAGGGTTTTGGAGTTGTATAGAGAGAGAAACAAAAAAAAAACTTTTAAAAAATTTCGTATTATTTTTTTTTTAAATAAATAGAATTATTTATGCTTTTATTGTATAATTTTATAAAAAGAATTCATTACTTATTTTTATAATATTCTCAAGGGTAAATGGTCATTTTAAAAAAATTGACTGGTCAAAGGACCAAAACCAAAACAAATAACCAACCACAGATACTGTAATTGTAATTTCGTCTTAAAAAGGACTGAATCCATAATTTCTATATAACCACAGGGACGAAATTTGTAATTTACCCTAACTTTTATATATATATAATCGGGTTCGGTTCGGTTTCCCATGATTTTCTAAAATTAAAAACCTAAACCGTCTCGTGATATGTCGGTTTCGTTTTCGGGTCAAGCGGTTCGACTCGGTTTCTTGATTTTTCAATTTTATTTGAACACCCTAATTTTTATATTACACGATTTAGAAATTATAAATTTTATAATATACATTGCAAAATAATGTAATTGAGTTCCCAAACAAAATATGTTATAATGTGGGTTTTCATAATTCATACAGAATTGGGTAAATTACAAATTTCGTCCATGTGATTTATTAGAAATTATGGATTGGGTTCTTTAACTTTAAAAATTACACTGACAGCCCTTATGGTTGAAGTTTTGTTATGGGTATGGTCTTTTGACCATTTAAAATGACCATTTTACCCTTACTAGTTTAATAATTATTATTCATATTGTTTTTATTATTATTTCTATTATTATAAAATAATAAAATAATTTTAAAAACGAATAAAAATTAATTTAGTGTAGAATACATAAAACTAAATAATAAAATATTTGTAAAGAGACACGATTAATTATTATTATAAATTAAAAATTAAATAATAACGTTTTGAGTTTAGATTTTTTAAAATAAAATGAAAACCTTTTGTAAATCATAAAATAAACTAGCTTATGTCCCACGTATTACGTGAATAATATTTATTTATATTCATTTATTATATATATAAATTAATTGTATTTATCTCTTATTTTAATATATATTAAAAATAAGAGTTAATTACAAAAATGGTCCCTGTGGTTTGCCCTAAAATTTGGATTTGGTCCGTGAACTTTCAATTTTGCAGAATCGGTCCTTATTTTTATAGTTAGTTTGCAATTTTGGTCCCTCAACCTATTAACTTTTCTAATATGACCAAATTACCCTTATTTTGATGCAACTCATAGGGACCAATTCTACAACTAATTTTTTAACTCTTTTTTATTCTTAATTAAATAAATTATTTTTTAGTGTTACTTAAATTTAATAAAATATAAAAAAAATATTATTTAATTATTATGTTGGTTCAAAAATGATTTAGATATTTTTAGTCTTAATTAAAGTGTAAACCTCTCAAAAATTATGATATAAAAAAAATCATTTATGTAATCGACTCTACTTTATTTTTAGTGTTAATTAACTATAATAAATTATAAAAAAATTATTTATGAGTCAATGGTTTAATTAAAGATAAAATTATTAGAGAACTTAAATAAATAAAAATTTAACGTCTAATTTGACCGATTTTAAAAAAAGTTCCAAATGGTCTAAGACAACTCAAAAAAAAAATTTATTTAACGTATCAATTATTTAATCGTTTTAATTTTTAATTACACCAAAAACGATTTAAAATGTTAGGTCCATATAACATCTTTGAGATTCATGATTAACAACTTTAATCATCAAACTTTGGTTTGTCAGACATTTACATAAAAATCAAGAAATATAAATAGGTTTTAATCTTTTTTGTCTTTCAGTTTGACTTTTCATTTTAATCTAATTAAACCGGCACCTTAAAAATTTATCCATTTAGATTATCATTTTACCATTATCACATTGCTTTGATACAAATGTGAACGGTTATAAAATAGAATCTTTGGCCAATTTTTTTTTAAGAAGAAAGTAAAATATATTTGACTAACAAACATATTTTTATTATAAATTTATAAACCAACATAAATCATTATAGAGTCAAAATATTTTTACAATATTTTATATATGAAACCTCTAGAAAATAGTTTCTAAACATAAATGATTTTTTCGATTATAAATTTTAATTGGTTTACACTTTGATTATAGTAAATTAAAATTAATTAAGACTAAAAATATCTAAATCATTTTTGAATCAACATAAATCATTATTTTATTTTTTTATAGTTTATTAAATTTAAGTAACACTAAAAATAATTTATTTAATTAAGAATAAAAAAGAGTCAAAAAAATAATTGTAGAAATGGTTCCTATAGTTTGCATCAAAATAAGGGTAATTTGGTCATATTAGAAAAGTTAATAGGTTAAGGGACCAAATTGCAAACAAACTATGAAAATAAGGACCGTTTCTGCAAAATTGAAAGTTCAGGGACCAAATCCAAATTTTAGGACAAACCACAGGGACTTTTTTTGTAATTAACTCTAAAAATAATAATGTTGTATTTATCTATTTATGTTTCTAGATATTAGAAAAAATTAATTGTATGTATCTTTTATTTTATTTTATATTAAAAATAATAATGTTATATTTGTCTTTTTTGATGAAATTCATAGATAATAGAAAAAAATTAATTGTATTTATATTAAAGATAATGATGTTGCATTTATTTATGTTTATATATATTTGAAAAAACTAATTTATTTATCTTTTATTTTATTTTATATTAAAAATAATAATGTTGTATTTATCTTTTTTGGTGAAATGTGGTTCGTCACGTGGCAAATTGTGTTCTCATTTATTATATAAATATATAGACTATTTTTGTTAAGTATTCATTTTTATCCTTTTTACATTAAATGATTTTTAATAAGGATTAAAACATTTATGAAAACATATAAATTGTTATTTCATCATTTTGATAAAAACTAAAAAAAAATAGTTTTTTAACTTTATGTCCCCGCCTTGATTTTTTGTTGAAAAACTAAACGTTTTCATGCATAATAATAAAAATTAAACATTTTGATGAACAATAAAATTTTTGAAGTTTTATAAACGTTTATTGAAAGCGTTAAAAAGTTGTCTCTGTAAAAATTTTAAAAATGTCAAAAAGGTTTTAATACTTTTTGACAACGTTTACATTTATTTTTTGTTTTAAAAAGGGTTTATTTTATTTTTAGTAAAAAATATAAACTCAAAACGTTATTTTTAGTTTTTAATTAATAATAGTAATTATTTATTTGTCTTTTTTAATATTTTTTTATTCAAATTTATGTCTTTTATATCAAATTAATGCTACTGGTATTTTTAAAATTTTAGATTAATTTATTATTTAATAATAATAGAAATATCAATAGAAACAACACTAATAATTATTAATCAAGTATGGGTAAAATGGTCAAGTAACAAAACTTCAACTACAAGTACTGTCAGTGTAACTTTTAAAGCTAAATGATCAAATCCATAATTTCTAATGAACCACATGGACGAAATTTGTAATTTACCCTACAAAATTTGTTGTTTTCATTATTTATAGGGTAAATTACAAATTTCCTCCCTGTGGTTTAATGAAAAATTACGGATCTCGTCCTTTTGCACAATTAATTACAATTTTCATCCCTCTTGTTGGCTATTTGTCTTGATTTAGGTCCTTTGACCAGTCATTTCTTTAATAAATGACCATTCTACCCTTTATAAAATAATTAAACAAGGCAATAAGCTTTCTTTTTTATCAATAAGTAATAAAATACAAAAAAAAAAAAAAACGAACTCTGTGTGTACATGTGTTTTGTACAAGATTGAAATAGGAGACCAGCCAACAACTTCGATCTACCCCTACCACCACTACCGCTGCACACTATCCTGAAACTTTCCACCATCGCCCGACAATAACATCGTGCCACTAACTCCCTAACACCGATCACCTCTCTCGTTCGCTCTCCCCCATTCTTTCAAACCCTTAACCACCTACTCATGTTCTTCAAATGCATTTTCCAGATTTGTTCTCGTTCATTTAGATTATTAGATCTATGTTGTGAGCAACAAAGGGCACAAGTGTACCACCAATGATGAGAGCAGTCATTCCGGCTAGACACCATCCGTCAGTTCTTCTTTTGCTCTCTTTCTCTCTCTCTCTCTCCACCCGCCATGGCTGTTCAAGCATCTCCTAGAAGCACCGGCCACCACCAAGTTGCTATACAACAGCAGCCACCCGCCACCAACAGCCACCTATCACACCACCAACAGAAATCGCCACACCATTAGCACCCCACCCTTCTGTCGACCGGGCTGTATACTGGCTCACCCTTCTACCGCCCCACCACCGGCCACCACGAGGATGCTACACCAGGATGCTACACTCAATCAGAAGCTCGCACCATCAGCAAGTAGGCCAACAACCCTTCTGCTGTTAATTTATAGTTATAATTCTTTTGATTTTAATTTGCGATTGAAAGAATATTTTGGTGTTTTTAATTTGTAATTATAGATCTTCTGATTTTAATTTGTAGTTATAATTCTTTTGTTTTTATTATTAATTTAGAAAATATTTTGGTATTAATAAAATAGAGTATAATGCCTATGTTTATAATTTTTTGGGCAAAATGGACATTTTTTAAAAAATAATCGGTTAAAGGACTAAAACCATAACAAAAAGCCAACCATAAGTACTGTAATTGTAAATTCGATGCGAAAAGGACTAGATCCATAATTTATCTATAACCACAAGGACGAAAATTGTAAGTTACCCTTATATATATATATATATATATATATATATATATATATATATATATATATATATATATATATATATATATATATATATCTATATATGTTCAAGTGACTACCACCTATTATGCAGCGCACCAGAAGGTACCACTCTTAAAAGTTTTTTTGAAAATTTTTTTAATGAACATGTTTTAATTAACATCACACAGATGATATATAAATTTCACGCAAATTCGAATACTCTAAGTGAATGAAATCACGCATAACATAAATGCACGTTCACATATATTCAAAATTATGTAAGTATACGTGCACATCACTTTTTAGAAGCTAGGAAATGTGAATGTATGTGAAATTTACATATTACCTTTATAATTTTTATTAAAACATGTTTACGTTAAAAAAAATTTTAAAAAAGTTTTTTAAAGGTGATACCTGCTGGTGCGCTGCATAATGATTGGTACTCTATCGAACCATATTCTATGCATACATATATATATATATATACACACACACACACACACACACACACATATATATATATATATATATTAATCACACACACACAAATGCTCACCCACACACAATATATATATATATATATATATATATATATATATATATATATATATATATATATATATATATATATATATATATATATATAGAGAGAGAGAGAGAGAGAGAGAGAGAGAGAGAGAGAGTTAGGTTCAATGGGGCACCATATGCATCGGGAACCAAAAAAAGAACCAACCACAACCCTTGGATTAAATGATCATCGGTGCATCCACGATGCACATAATTGTTATGCATCGGGGTATTTTGGGAAAAATAATATATCTAATCAAATAAATTTAATTTTACATTAATTGAATATTCAATCAAATAACCAAACTATAAATGCTAAATTAAATTAATTGATACACTTCCAAAATTATAAAATCTAAACAAATTCAAAAAAGATGATTTGATCTGGATGCATCTAATGTTAATCTTTCAATTCGTGATGCATCTCGGATGATTTCATCCTCATCTTCGACCATATTCATCATCTTCTTCGTCCCACCATCATGCATCTTCATCCAGTTCATCGGATTCAACTTCAAATATGATGCATTTTCATCAAATTCATCTTCAAAACACGATGCATTTCAGATTTATCACCAAGCATCTTCATTGGATTTATCATCAAACATTATGCATCTTCATCGAATTCATTTTCAAACACGATTTATCTTCATAAACACGATGCATCGGATTCGTCTTCCATAAACATTGGATAAACATGATGCATCGTATTCATTTTCAAACCGGCTGCTATGCATCATTTTCATTATGCTCGTCACATGAAGTTCATAACATGGAAAGAAGCTTGAACATTTTAAAGATGTCGCCATTGCTACCACGACGTTTTGACCGTTTTTCTCGATTGTTGGTGTGTTGTAGGAATGAAGCAAGAATTGGATTTTCAATTTGATGAAATGGGTTGGAGTGAAAATAATGAGGGAGGAATGGGAGAATGAAGGCGGCCGCCGGAGCCAATAAAGAGGGAGGGATAAGGTGGCCGCCAGTCACTAAAGAGGGAGAGAGTCAAGCGAGAAGGTGGCCGCCGGAGCCAATAAAGAGGGAGGGAAAGGGTGGCCGCCGGAGCCAATAAAGAGGGAGGGAGAAGGTGGCCGGCCGCCGGTCACTAAAGAGGGAGGGAGTCAATCAAGATTGGGAGAAGAGAGAAAGGAGGAGAAATAAAGGGAAAGTTATTAATTTAATGATTTAATTACCTAAATTAATTCATTCTATTTTAAAAGTTTCTAAAATATATTTTAATTATAATTTAAATGTTTTGCATTCCTAAAACGCCCTTAATGCATTTTTAGTTCCCATTTGGTTCCCGATGCATATGGTGCCCCATAGAACCTCAATATATATATATATATATATATATATATATATATATATATATATATATATATATATGTCTGTATGTATGTATGTATGTATGTATGTATGTATATAGGGTCAGGTTCAATTGAAAACTTTTATGCATTATGAAACCGGGGATCCACTTTATAGTCATTAGATCTGATGCATTAAAAGTGTATGCATGTAATGCATATCTCCTGATGCAACATGTCAATTGCATCTATCGAATGGTAATTTAAAAAATATATATCTAGTTTATTTAGTTTAACTAGTTGTTAGCCCACGTATTACGTGGATGTTTAATTTATAAATTAACTGTTTGCTAAAAATCTATACAAATGTAAATTACATATTAAAATGTTTATTTTTCTACCAAAAAAGTTACAAAAACACTATTATATTTGTTATGAACATAGTTAAAATTTTTTTATTGTAATATGAATAGTACTAATATGTGTTATCGTTATAAAACTTTTTATTTTTTTGATTTATTTATATTTAACTAATAATAACTCAAAAAAATAGTTTTACATAAAACACAATTTAAATAGTTTTATTAAAAGAAGTTATAAAACATTTCATTAGCAATACTACATTATTTAACTTTTAAATGTACGAAATAGTGTCTAGTTAGCTAAATTAGAAGTTAGATATGGAAGATATTAAAATCATTTAAAAAATCATTTTTTTTAATTTATAGGAGTTAAATTAGGTAAAACTTTATTGTAGTTTTATTTGAATTGTAAATATAACTTACATAAACAACTAAGGGGATTATATATGGAAAAGTGAGCGGGAAAATAAAATTTTGCTCAGATGAGGATGCAACACGTGTCGCTAGACGTTTTGTTTTATTAATAGATATAGATAGATTTTTATATTAACTAAATATTCCATTAAATAATTAAGGAGCCAGCAATCTACTCTATATGATACTAAACTAGATGCCGCAAAAGCCCCTTACACTGGCTAATAAATGCTAAATAAATTCAATTAATAAACTTTCAAATTTATAAAAGTCTATACAAATTCAAAAAAATGACGAAGATGTCGATGGATATCATGTTCATCGTTCAAATTCTTGATGCATATTATTAATCCAAAATCATGATGCATCTCGGCGTTTATAGTCTTTATCGTGTTCATCGTTCATCATCATTATCATCATCGTATACATTTTCCATCATTCATCTATGTATCGTGTTATTGATGCTATGCATCGCACCGTTTCCATGCAAACCTTCAACGTGTTCATCGTTCATTCAAATATTCATACCTTTAACGCGTTCGCGATGCATCTCTTTAATGGTACATCATCATCAGTCCGTATTCATCATCATCATCATCATCGGATCGTGTTCATCATCATCACCGGTCAATCGGTGTTCTTCATCATTAACAGAGATAGATAGAGAAAGAAAGGTACGAGGATGACGGTGGAGTAACCTAGAGAGAGATAGAGAAAGAGAGAGGGCGATGGCAGTGGTGATAGGCAAAGGGATGGTGGCAGTGGTCAAGTGGTGGCGGCGATTGAAAGTGAGAGAGAAAGGCGGCGACTGAGAGAGG
The DNA here is from genome assembly GCA_020465985.1 of Centrapalus pauciflorus. Classification (NCBI taxonomy): domain Eukaryota; kingdom Viridiplantae; phylum Streptophyta; class Magnoliopsida; order Asterales; family Asteraceae; genus Centrapalus; species Centrapalus pauciflorus. The sequence goes on along the minus strand of JAANYP010002798.1, from coordinate 944,215 downwards.
GAGAGTGGGGAGAGGCCAAAAAGCAAGAAAGGGGGTGGACAGTCGTGGTGGTGGACAGAAATATGATGGTGGCGTTTGGCCGCGACGGTATTCTAGCAAAGGCCGTCCGAGAGGGGGCGAGGCGAGAGTGTGTGTGTGAGAGAGAGAGAGAGAGAGAGAGAGAGAGAGAGAGAGAGAGAGATTACAATTGAGAGAAAGAGGGGGAAAGTGAGAGGAAAAATGAGAGAGATTTTTGGAAATGTAGTTAATATTGATTTAATTTTTGTATTTTTTATTACCATATATTTAATTTTAATATATTTTGTATACCTTAAATGACATTTGTGCACCATTGATAGATTATCTGATACACAAAAGTTTCGAGGTTACCCGGTGCATAAAAGTACTCAATTGAATATATATATATATATATATATATATATATATATATATATATATATATATATATATATATATATATGATATTTGTGTGTGAGTGTGTGTGTGTGTACAGAGTCGTCACATGGATTTTTGGTTGCCTGTACAAATAACTAAAAGCGGAAAATTGACCCTTAAAATTGGAAACTTTTATTATACTAACTATAAAACAATCAAACAAACAATTCATAAATACATACAACAAATGTTTTCACATAAATTTGATGCATAATACTCCAAGTCAAAAAAGCCTATCACCCAAGTGCTCTAACAACAACAATTGATTATAGAATGTTTGTGCCTTTTCTTCCAATGTAAACTATGGAATTCAAGAGTCATTTAAGGTAGAGTTTGGATTACTAGATTTTGATATACCGGGATTTAAATATGACAGTGACAAGATTTGAATCATGTCATGTGTTTGGTTTGCAGGATTTTAAATTTAATTATTTGTATAATCTTGTTTTATTTGCAAATGTATCAAATGATATAGGTAAAGCAGATAGGTGAACAAGAAGTAAGGTAAAGTATGTTAAAAGGTGGACAAGGTGTAGATAGGTAGAGGTAGGGTGGTAGGTAGATGGGCTAGGTAGGGGTGGGTGGGTGGGATGGGTAAGGTGTGCTAGGATGTGAAAGGGTAGTGTGGGATGGGTGTGTATAGGTAGATGTGGGTAAGGTAGGATAAGTAAGGATAAGATACGATGTATATTTGATGTGGGATTGGTGAGGGTGAGGTAGGTGGGTAGGGTTGGGTGATAATGGGTAGTATGGGGTGGGTATGTATATGTACATATTGGTGAGGTTGGATGAGTGAGAGTAAGATACGATCTCTTGTTGGGTTGGGGTGAGGATGGGTAGTGTGGGTAGGTATGATAGTTAGGGGTAGGGTGGGTAGGTAGGGTAGAGTTTGGCACAATGGATTGGTGTAGGTAGGTAGTGTTAAATAGTTATTATTGTTTGATATATATAGTTAAGATAGGGTAGGGTAGGATGGTGTGGGGTGGGATGGGGTAGGTGTTGGTAGGGTAGGATATGATCAATAGGTCTAGGTAGCTGGTGGTTAGGTTGAGGATAAGAGTAATATTGTCTTTTTGTTAGGAATTCAAAATGTAAAGATATGAGATTATGAAATAATAATGGGCAGGGAATAATTTTAAAACCTTAAAATGAAGGATTGTGAAATGTTAAAGGAAAATGAAATCCCTCTTTTTTTTACCAAACATGATAAGAGAGAGATTTTCAAATGAAAATCCTACCAATTTTTCTGAAATCCTGCAAACCAAACGCCATCTAAGGGTTTTTCGCAATGTTTACAACGAATAAAATGTTCCCAAAATATCATATGTCCATACATACATACATACGTTCGTACATACATACACACACACATATATATATATATATATATATATATATATATATATATATATATATATATATATATATATATATATATATATATATATATATATATATATATATATATAACTTGGATCATGAGCGTATCCTAGAAAATCGAGAGTATCAATGCATCCTTTTTGTAAATGATCATAAACACATTTTTTAATATATACAATTATAAACTAAGATTATAAGACGTTTAATCAAAAGGATCATATTTTTATACATTAAGATTCAAAAACTAAATGTTGTGAATGATTGAAAAAAAAAATCATCGTTCACATAAATATACATGATCATTCACAAAATTTATAAAGATGAAGACTTGGTGAATGTATATAAAATTCACATACCATGTTTATAACATTAATTTAAACATGATTTTGAATTTTTAAAAAGTCTTTTAAGGGCGTTACATCCGGGTGCACTCGATTTTGAGTAGTACTAGTTTGAAATTTGTATGTGTGTGTATGGAAGTATTCTTTTGATAACCTTAAGTTTCATGGGAACTTAAAAACCATTTGTAGCCTTTAGATCAATATAATATGTTGCTATGAGTATGAATGGCATTTTTTTAAATGTTAAATCAAAGAACGGACTGGTATCATTGAACAAAATGCAAGTTAAGGTATCTTGGGTATTTTTAACATTTCAAAAACTGTTTCTTCAATTAAAAAGATCTACACATGACACACCCTTCCTCCTCATCGTTTCATATCCTCGAAAATCGATTCAACCGTCTCTCTATTCCAAAAATCATCGACATTTCCCTTAAAGTATACATCTTCCGACCGCCAAAAAAATGGTGTCTTCATCGTCGTCAAAGAAAGAAACCTTTAAACAGATTTACAAGAAAGGTAAGAGTAAGTAGTAACACTTTTGTTTGGTATATGACATGATTCTATGTTCATAGTATGGTGACGAATCTGCGTTATGTAGAAAGACCATTCTACAGTGAAAGATAATCAAAAAGATAAACCAAAAGTGGACTCGAAGTTTTTGTTGGAAAAATGTGTGAAAAAACTATATTTTTCATGGTTTTGACAAAGTTTAATTATACATGAAAGGAATTTATATAATTAATATTTAATGGGTTTGCGTTGTCCTTGAAAAGAGCTTCACAACGATATAAAGAACGTTCAAAATGGAGTTAAGATGAATGTGATATCAATGCTCAAAGATTGATGTTTGATGTAAAAAAATGCAAGTTGAAAGTGAGAGAACTTATCCCACATAGAAAAAAAGACCAAACCATGTGTAGTTTGCAAGAAGAAGCCTTGACAATGATGACAAACTTGTTTATAGGTTTTATTCCAAGTCCTACTTGCGGGTAAGGGGTGTGTAAATCATGAGTCCAAAACAGTAGAATACCATTGAAAGATGATCCGACAATCAAAACGCAAAAAACGTGACATATGTTATGCACCAGCTGTAGAGAATTTTGAAAAGATGAAATTTTAATTTGTAGTTTCCTAATATTTAATTTCTAGTTTCTCAATTTTAATTTTAATTATGTCATAGTTTAAGTTAATTTATTATAAAATTAAATATTGAGTTTTAATTATTCATTATAAGTAAATTTTCTTTAATTAAAAATTAAGAAAATAGAAACTTGAAAATGACAAGTATTTTTTAAAGTTTTAGAATGAGAAAGATTGAGAAAGAAAAGTTAATTTGATGTTGAGATTTTCAAAATGATGATTTTAGTATCGGTGTGTGTGCCCACTCTGAATATTAACTACTTAGGCCACAGGGAGTGGTGCTCGGCACCCCTCGGTACCGAGCTCGGCAAAGATGGGAACACCGCGCCGTCGCCTCGGCAACGTCATCAAGACCTCGGCAACGGCATTGAAATGCCGAGCTCCTTTTCCTATTTTCGACCGTTGTATATATATATATATATATATATATATATATATATATATATATATATATATATATATATACACACACACACACACACACATAATTTTTAAAAATACGCACACATTCAAATCATTCAAAATTTAAAAAAAATTTCTCCCAACTCTCATCAACCTCCATTCTCATCACTCTCAAAAATTCAAATGGCATCCGGTTCCGGTTCGACGAACAATCCGAACACACCAACGTCGACAAATCAAGGTTATCGTCCGATCCCGATGCAAATGGATCAACCAATATTTTCTCCCATGGGTTTTATGAACTTTGCGGGGGTTCCGCAACCCGTTTTCGGTCGAGGGTATGGCATCACGCCTACTCGACTAAATTTCATGCCTCCGGAATATTCGCAATTTAACGCGTTCACGGAGTACCAACCACTCTCTTCCCCAACGTTATCCCCATTTGGCACCCATCCATCTCAACATATTGCCGAACCCGAACCCGAAGTCGTTCCGGAAACACAACCCGAAGTCGAAGTGGATCCCGAACCCGAGTCGGCTACGAAAGGTAAAAAAAAGAAATCAACAACGAGGGCTCCTACTCAACATTGGACCCCCCAAGAAGAGAAGACGTTGGCACGAGCTTGGCTCGATGTTTCTGAAGATCCTATTACTGGTACCGACCAAAATAGGAAAGATTTTTAGAATCGAATTCGGTTTAGGTTCCACCAAGAAATGGGGAAAAATGACTACCGTTCGAAAGATCAACTATACACAAAGTGGAGGAATGTCAACGCCGTCGTTAAACAATTTTCGGCGATATTTCATTCTATCCAATGGGAAAGTGGTCAAAACGACGCCAACATTCTAAAAAAAGCACTTGGAATGTTTAAAGACGCGAATGGGTATCCGTTTCGACATATCGAAGTGTGGTCGGTCGTAAAAGATTCTCCAACTTGGCAACGTGTTGCGACGGCCGACGATTTTATCGAACGTGGGTCTAAACGATCAAAAACAACGGACTCTAACGAGTTCACAATGTCGTTGGATGCGCATATCGGAATCAACCTTAACGACGATGACGACTCGTTTGAGCTTCCCCCACCCACACGGCCGATTGGAAGGAACGCGGCAAAACGTAAGGGTAAAGCGGCAACAAGTTCCGGTACGACGCCAACATCGGCTTCACGAGATATTGATTCCATGACGGCAAATATAGTCGGGTTACAAAATCGTTTAGGCGAATATTTGGATTTAAAAACACAAGATCTTATCGAAAAACAAAAAACTCGTGACTTACGATTTTATACCAAGGACGTTAGTCATTTGACCGGAAAACAACTCGAGCTCGTGATGAAACGAAAGGAAGAGATAGAAAAAAAATGGTTAATGTAGTTTAAGTATTTTTAAGTATGTTTTTTTTTTAGTTTTAATGTCTTAATTATGTTAAAATTTAATATTATTAATGAAATGTTTTATGTTATGTTTAATTTTAATATTATTAATTAAATATTATTTTTTATTTCAATAATTTTTAATAAGTTTTAAATGCAAAAAAAATTAAAACGAATGGCATCCACACCCTCGAAATGGCATCAAAATGGTAAAGAATGGCAAAACTGACGTGACGCTGACGTGGCGGCAATTTTAGATGGCATCGGTGGCATCCACTCCCTGTGACCTTATATAAATAATATACGCAACAAAATTCAAATGCAATATCATATTATCATCATCATGCGAATCGGGTATCATGCGTTGTTATTTTATTGAACTTAGAAATAGAGAAAAGGAAATAACAATATTTTAAATAAACCTTTTACTTTCATAATTTAATCTGAGTCATCAAAGTTCGAAATCATCGAATCAGAATTTTTATTTAAATTAATAAACAAATCTTATGAAAATAGCAAATATAATCTATTTTAAGGATGGAAGTAATATAGACTAGTTTATACTCTTGACTTCTTGTGTGTATATCGGATTATAAAGTTTTACTTTAAATAATTCATAAAACTAAATTTATAAATATTATATTCATTTAAAAAGTTTTATAATAATTTTTATGATTACATATTTTAAGTAAAAAAGTATTTTTATTTTAAGTCTATATATTTAACTATATATATTTGCATGTGTTTTTTTCAAGTTAATATCATGCTATACACCAAAAGGTAAACACTCTTAAAAATATTTTTTCATAAACATGTTTTAATTAACATTACAATTATGATATATATATATATATATATATATATATATATATATATATATATATATATATATATATATATATATATATATATATATATATTCATACATTCTAAGTGCATGAAATCATGCATTACATAAATGTACATTTCCATACATGCAAATTTATGTTAGTGTACGTTCTCATTATTTTTAACGAGTTAGTAGATTTGAATATATGTGAAATTCATATATCATCTTTATAATGTTAATTAAAACATGTTTATGAAAAAAAATTGAATTTTTTTAAAATGTGATACTTTCTGATGTGTTGTATAATGAGTGGTACTCTCTTGAACCATTTATACATACACACACATCAACAATTAATATGAGACTTCATGACTCCATGTACATTTAATATATATTTGCAGGGTACCAGAAATACCATTCAAGATTATTTTTTATAAAATTTTCCCTTAAAATGGTTAAAATAACATATAAGTTAATATAAATTGGTATAATGAGTTTTTATTAAGTAAAATTACAAAAACAATCACGTGAATAAACAAAAAAGTATGTGAAATAATGATAAAAACTCATTCATTCACAGGTTGTCTCATTCATTCACAAGATTTTTTTTCATAATTTTACTTGATAAAAACTTATGATATCAGGTTATATTAATTTATAATATTATTTTGTACATTTTTATGCCAATTTGTTTTAATAAATAGTACGTTTTGAATGGTACATCCGATACACTACGAAAGATGGGATACTCATTTGAGTCCAATTATATATCTGTGTATGTGTGTGTCATTAGTTTATCACAATTAAATATTAAATATACGATATATCATATTTAAATATATTAAATATATTTGGAGTGTTTATATACTATATGAACCAACTTCATAATTCTTAAATTTGTTAGGTCTTTCAACCGCCTTCTTGACGGGATCGGGAGATCACCTGACATTCCTCTAGTTAATCTATCACGGGATAGGGAGATCACTATCTAGTTCAGAACCTTTCTTCAAATGCCTCCCTGATTCTACTTTTGGCAAGCCATGGTGTTGATAAAAGCATGTGGGTTTTCTGCTGCTTATTCATCAGGGCGAGTGGGTGTCAAGAAGGGGATCATAGTCTTTCAACTCATCCGGAATATCACGAAGTAGCTTCTGTCCCTGTTTTGCGGTCACCGATGCAGCCCCTGCATGAATAATTAAAACCAAGGTCGGCCCTCCTTCATAAGGCCTCAGAAGTTGTATCTTATCGAGTGGACTTATCAACAAAATATAGTATATGCTACTTGTTCTTGTACCTAAAACAATGTTTTTGTTAATGTTATAAGAATTGATTTTAGTTTGCATTAGTACACAAATAGTTTAATAACCCATTATGATGACTCGAATTAGATTTTTCTTACAAAAATTTCTTGAAATAGTGTTGGAAACATGAAAGTGTGATAGCAACTTGATATCGACATCAATTGTTGGGGACCCCAATTGCTCCAAGTTGGGAAGCAAATCAAGGTTGTTGATTATTAATTTTGAAAGGTTAGACTAAAAAATTATGTTTAATATAATAGCTTTTATCAATAAATATCTATTTAAAAGAATCAGAATGGAATATACTTTAATATATGATTGACAAGGCTCTTGAAAATCTAAAATGACAAAAAGGCATATAAAAAGGAAAGAGCACATAGACACACCTAAAATTCCATTGAGGTTATCGTTAAATAATTTTATCCTATGTGCTAATTAGATTTATAATTTCTTGTATTCAACTCTTTATAACATAGGTTATGTTATACCTTAATTTAATCACTAAAAAGAGTAGTTTTATACTTACAATAATGATGAAATCAATATTTTCATATAATTGTAGAAGTTCAAGGACTTAATGAGACAACTTAGGAAAGTTAGTGTAAGGATATCAATATAAAAAACTTTTCAGTCGTTCATCACACACACACACACACACACACACACACACACACACACACACACACACACACACACACACACACACACATATATATATATATATATATAGAGAGAGAGAGAGAGAGAGAGAGAGAGAGAGGGAAGTTTAATTGAAACTTTTGTGAATCGAGATACAAAAGAACCTATTTTATCCAATAGATCAAAATTTTGTGTCGTTTAGATTAAATGACAAAAAGGTAAATAGTTAGAAAACTTTATGCATCTAGTGCATTCAAGATCAAATGTCAAAGGGTATTTAGGGTAGTTTAAAAAAAAATATTCAAATTAATTTTAATTTAATATTCTAACAAATAATTAAATAATAAATGCTATATTAATTCAATTAATACACTTCCAAATTTGATAAAATCTACACAAATTCAAAAAAGATGATAGAGATATCGATGCATTTCTTGCTCATCGTTCAATTCGTGATGCATTTTATGTTCATCGTTCAATTCATGATGCATCTCGGATTTATAAATACAAGATCTATACAATTTCGTGATGCATCTCGGCTTTATCAATACAAGATCTATACAATTTCGTGATGCATAGCTTTATCAAAACAAGATCTATCTATGCATCGAGTTTCCGTGTTATGCATCGTTCGTCATTCATTGTTGGTACATCCTGTGTGACGATAGCAGTCTAAGTGATCTAACATTTTGGTTCAAGTAATATTCAAAGTATTGGGTATTAACGAGTGTCTGATATATATGTTTGATAGTTATTGATTGTATGTTTGAACTTGATGTAATGTATTGCAAGAAGTTCAAACATAAAGATCAAAGATAAAATCAAACATAAGTTAAAAACATAAGTTTCAAATATAGGTTAAATATGTGAAAGTCGAATTTAGATTAAATTCGAATTCACAAGTAAACAGGATTCGAATCTATAGCAGATTCGAATGTGTTCCATGAGGCAGATTCGAGAATGTCAAGGGGACAAACTCGAATGGGCCTTGGGCCTGATTCGAGTTTGGCCCATGGCAAACTCGAATGAGCCTCTATAATTAGGGATTAACTCGAATCATTAGAGGACTTTTGCAGAATTCGTGTGGGATTAAGCAAATAGGCGATCTCGACTTTATCAGCTTTGTGAGTGTTCTTTCGGAGAGAATCATCTCGTAGGTGCGTTCGTGTTCGTTCGTACAGCGTGTTGATAGTCTCCGTGTTCCGTGTGAGAGTTGTTTCCGTCAAGCCGTTAACGAGGATTCCGCACTCGTTTACGGTGTCGCGTCGAGATAGATCTGTAGAGTCAAGACCTTACAAGTGGTATCAGAGCTGAAGGGGTGTTCTTCGTGTTCATAAAGATACATCCTAGGTTTCTTGACGCTTTTGGACAGTTAATCTCGCAAGTTTTTAGTGTTTTTCGAGCTTATCAAATTGGGATACGGGAAATACTTTGTTGTTTTTCACGTTTTTGATAGAAATCAATATTTTTCTTTGTAAAAATATTGATTTAATCTGCAAAATGTTAAAAAATCGAGATATTAGCCGTTTCTCGAGTTTGCGGCGCTCGAATCTGTTATGAGTCATTAGGGTTTTGCTTAGTCTCGAGTCTAACCAAAAATCCAATCCTTTCGAGTTTGATAAAGAGTGTTTCGAGTTTAGAGTGTTCGAGTTTGATTCGAGTTTGGACTAAAGTCGATAAGGGACTTCGAGTTTGACTGGGGCTCGATATTGACTGATTATTCGAATTTGCTTGAACTTCCGAGTTTGGAGACCTTCGAATTTGTCACCTATTTCGAGTTTAATTGAATTTAGGAACTTAAATCGAATTTAATCCCAAATAGATTTAAACTTAATTGTATTCGAATTTACCTAAATTCGAAAGAATTAACTTAAATTAATTTCGAATTAAATTTATTAAGTTAAAATTCAATTACTTTTGAAACAATGACAAATCTTCAACGGTTTCTAGAGATGGATCATGAGGTCGGGAAAGCTAATACTTCGCCTAAGCTGATGAAACTTGAAGACTATTATTGGTCGAAAGATCGGTTTGCCGATTTTGTGCGTTTCAATGACATGCGTATGTGGATATGTATCGACGAGGGATACATTCCACCGACCGCTGAGATAGAGGGGCGACAGAAGGTTGTCACGTATTCGAAAATGAAGGAGGATGACAAGAAGCTGTTTGAAGCTGAGAACCGAGCATTCGCTATCATCCGAATGGCGTTGCCTCAGGACATACTGCACACATTCCGCAATCAAAAGACATCTAAGGAGCTTTGGGAGACGCTGGAAAAGAGGTGTGAGGTTAATCCGAGGGTTCGGCGGAAGCGTATGGAGTTGTTGAAACAACAATTTGCGATTTTCAAGGCTTTAAAGGATGAGAAGCTGGACGACACCATCACACGCTTTTATCATCTGCTGACAGAGCTGGAAAGTCACGGTATTGAGTATAGCGACACAGAAAAGAATAATAAGCTTCTAGATGCCTTACCAGCCAAATGGGCGATGTACGTGGCTATGATTAAGCTTGATGAGGATAAGTACTATACTCAATCTCTGGAGGATGTAGTGGGAACGCTGAGGGCGTATCATTTCGAGCTACTGAAGGCCGAAATGGATTATGAGCAAGTCCAAAATCCAGCAATGTATTTTGGAAAATCGAAACCTTCAGTGGCAGCTGACATAAAGACAGCTACAACATTCTTCATCGGAGAAACGTCGTCACCATTAGAGCCTAACGACGCACAGAATAGAGCTTTCTTAGGGTTTGGAAGACCGGAAGAACAACAACATCAGGCAACACGAGCATCAACATCTCAGGGCTACTCTAAAATGCCCATGAGCGCTAAATCGGCCGAAGAGCATTTAAATCTATTGGCTTCATTCGTGGCCGCATATGGAAACTGCGTTCATGGTAAAATAAACGATCCTGCTCTCTGGGATGAAGATTATGATCAGGTAGACCCTGATGACCTGGAGGAGATGGATCTCAAATGCCAACTGGCCATGGTAACCCAACGGGTTAAACGATTCATCAAACGCACGGGAAGAAATTTGAGTTTGAATAATAAGGGGATTGGCTTTGATAAGACCAAGGTCAAATGCTACAACTGTCAGGGCTTAGGACACTTCGCCAGAGAGTGTCAGAGACCGAAGGTAGAAAATTACCAAGGGCAGAATCAGAATCAAGGCCAGTTTCAGAATCAATCTCAACAGAGATATCTTCCGAGTTCATCATCCAGTCAAGCAAACATAGCTGGTCTGTTATCTAACGTCACATCAGACAGACAGCTTGACGACACTTATGACTGGAGCTCACATCCGGAATCTAACGCTAGAGCCTTTATGGCTGAAGTTACTGAGAGTGGATGTGAAGGAGAAGAGCAGAACACACGGGACGGCAGTCAACAAGAAAGCGGTCCGATGTGGGTGGAGAAGTCAAATGATCAGACGCTTCTGGAGTTTGCCGCTCAAATGGCCAACATTGAATCAGATCATACAAAGGTAAGTCTGACTTTCTCTCTTTTCCAGGAATTATGTGTTTTATGTGCTACTACTAATGATAGGCTAAACTTAGTACTAGAATCACATAAAAATTTATCTGCTCTAAATGAATCACTGAAATCAGATAATGCTAGCCTGATTGATATTAAGCAAGATCTTAGGGATAAACTTAAGGCTGATGCTCAAGATGTAATATTTCTAAAAGACAAGCTGAGTGAGTAGTGTGTTAGATTAGAACTGATGTACGAGCATGTAGAGGCTTTGACCAAAGATCTTAAGATCAAAGAAGTAGAGCTAGCTGACACAAAGGTAAAGGTAGCTGAGGCCAATAGTAAGCTAGAGAAGTTTAGGAACTCAAGTCTGAACCTAGGGAAAGTTTTGGATGCTCAACGCCAATCTAAAAGGCCTGTAGGTTTAGGATTTCATGAGATTCCTCCTCCTTTTAATGACAATTATGTGCCTCAACCTCAGGAGAAAACTGAGAAATCAGTAGACTTAGAGGAAATACCTGCACCAGTGCCTGAACCTGTAAAGGAAATAACACCTAAGGTGACTGATACAAATGTCAAGATTAAGAAAGTCAAATTTGTGTCTTTCTCTAGTGAAACACCTGTAGGAAAACATAAAATTGATTTTAATGATCAGGATGATGACTCAGTCACTATAGATGCACAAAAAGAACCAGACACTAGTGACACTCTTAAGTCAAAGGGCTCACACAAGAAGTCTATTGACAAAATGTCATGCTTTAGATGTCACGAGAGGGGGCATGTTGCTTCTAACTGTCCGCTTAGGAAAATTGACATTACACCTAAGACAGGGAATCCAACACAAGTTAAGCCTTCAACAAGTGTGGCGAGCACCAGTAGTTCTCAGAATACTGAGAAAACTGTGCAGGCTACACCAAAACAAGTTGTGAAACAAATACCGGTGAAGGTTGGACAAAAAGAGGTGATTAGGACTATTTCACCAAATCGAGTCATTAATCAATCTAGGTCTGGACCTCAACAACAATATAGGAGCATAACACCTAGCAGAGCATACACTCCGGTTAGGTCACACACTCCTGTTAGACATCACACACCGGTTAGAGCTCAGGGATCTCAATCTGAACTGCAATATAATCGTAATTATTCAAGAGCTCCACAACAAATGCCTACTCAAAGGCAAAGAGTGAATTTACATCACTCGGCACCACAAAAAACTCATGTTCAACGACCCAAGTCACCTGAAAGGCGAGATGGGTATTTGAAAGAGTTTAAGTATGTGGACGAGAATGGTATAACCAAGTCAGTTATGGCTTGGGTTCCCCGTGATAACTAACCTATTTTCTTTCATGTGCAGGAGATAACCACAGGTCCAAACAACAAATGGTTCGTCGACAGTGGGTGCTCCAGACACATGACAGGGGAAAGAAGTCTACTTAAAGACTTCAAGGGTGGGAATCGGGGATTTGTATCGTTCGCGGGCAATAAGGGAGGAACCATCACTGGTACTGGAGAAGTCACTAATGGGACGATTACATTGGATCAAGTTTATCACGTTGATAAACTGGTTCATAATCTCATTAGCGTATCTCAAATCTGTGACAAGAAAAATTCAGTGCTGTTCACTGACACTAAAGCGTTAGTGCTAAAACCGGGGTTCAAGATTCCTGAAGAGTGGATATTGATGCGGGCACCAAGGAAGAATGACTTGTACATGCTCGACATGAACAAGCCGGACACTTCGATGGGTCCAATCTGTTTATTATCTAAAGCTTCAGAGATGGAATCGGTTTTGTGGCACAGACGCATGACACACTTGCACCTGAGAAAGATGAATTATATTACGAAAAATGGGTTGGTGCAAGGTGTGCCTATGAAGAGTTTTCAGTTCGAGGATAAGTGTCTACCATGCAAGAAGGGCAAACAACATAAGAAGGCACACAAGTCCAAGACTCAGAACTCCATAACCTCAACATTCGATTTGTTGCATATGGATCTCTTCGGACCAATCAACAAAAGGAGTATAGGAGGTAGTTGGTATTGTTTAGTTATCACTGACGATTACTGACGATTTTCTTGGGTTTTCTTTTTAGGTACAAAGGACGAGACGACTTCCAAGTTCATCGGGTTCTTAGACCAAGTGGAGAATTCCTATGGAACACGGGTTAAAAGGATTCGTAGTGATAATGGAACTTAATTTAAAAACACTGTAATTGGTGTATATTGTCTATCAATGGGCATAGTGCATCAATTTAGTGCACCCTATGAGCCACAACAAAATGGGGTGGTCGAACGAAAGAACATGACATTGATTGAGGCAGCTAAAACTATGCTTTCGGATTCAAAGCTTCCTACCATGTTTTGGGGGGAGGCAGTGAATACCGCGTGCCATATTTTAAACCGAGTCCTTACAGTCAAATCTTTGAACAAAACCTGTTATGAAATTTTGAATAAACGGCCACCTAATTTAACTGGCTTCGAACCGTTTGGGGTACCATGTACTTTATTGCGAACAAAACATCAACCTAAATTTGGTGAAAAGGCTGACGAAGGATACTTCCTAGGTTATGTGCCGAACTCACCAAACAAACGGATTTTTAACAAAACAAATGGTACAGTAGAGATTGTGTATAACATTGAAGTCACAAGTTATACACATGAACCCCAAACAGGTCCGGAATGGATATATGACTATGATAAATTGTTTGAGTCATTTAACATTCCTTTGGATGAAAATGCAGGTACCATCGAAAAGGACATGGCGACATTGAATCTGAATGACGAAGGTCATACCTTTCCGAGGACTACTTTTCAATCCACATCCGAGCCTACTTCAGCTGAAGATGGATCTCCAGAAGTTACGGATTCAGAAGCACCTTTAACTGAGAATCAAACTCAGACAACATATTCCAACTCTGAGGAAACTGTCCACGAGGAAGAAAATGTGGAATCTGAGGTTGTTCCCCCATCAGGTGAAATAGGATCTAACTTAGGAGATAATCTGACAGTTGACGAGATAGAGACATCTAGGATCAACAAGAACCATCCTATAGAAAGCATCATAGGAAATCCTAATGAGGGTGTGAGGACTAGGAGTAGTTTAAATAACAACACTGTGTTGTTGTCGATGATAAATGACTCTGAGGCTTATCATACCTGCCTCTATTCTTGTTTCATCTCGCAAGTAGAGCTAAAAAATGTGCAAATGACACTAAAGGATAACTCCTGGGTTGAAGCGATGCAGGAAGAACTCTCTCAGTTTAGGAAACTAGAAGTGTGGGAGTTAGTTCCATTACCTCGAGGGGAAATAGCAATAGGAACCAAATGGGTTTTTAAGTGCAAAAAAGACGATCGAGGTATAGTCACTCACAACAAGGCTAGGTTAGTTGTAAAGGGTTTCAACCAAGAGGAGGGAATCGATTACAATGAGGTGTTCGCGCCAGTAGCAAGGTTGGAAGCTATTTGGTTGTTTCTGGCTTTTCCTTCCTTCAAGGACTTTAAGGTATATCAACTAGATGTTAAAAGTGTCTTCCTCTATGTGAAAGTGAAGGAGCTGGTGTATGTAGAACAGCCGCCCGGATTTACAGATCCAAAATATCCAGATAGAATATATCGGTTAGATAAGTCTCTGTATGGATTGCATCAAGCACCAAGGGCGTGGTACGAGACTCTGTACAACCATCTGTTAGAGAATGGGTTTGAAAGAGGTAGGATAGATAGTACGTTGTTCGTAAAGAGAAAGGGAGAACACTTCATCTTGGTACAAGTGTACGTCGATGATATCATATTTGGATCATCAGACGAGCAAATGTGCAAGGATTTTGAGAAGGTGATGAAGTCGAAATTCGAGATGAGTGCAATGGGTGAGTTGAATTTCTTTTTGGGGTTGCAAGTTGACCAGAAGAAGGAAGGGATGTTTATCCATCAGACGAAGTATGTCTACGACATATTAGAGCGCTTCGGGATGGAAGGGACTAAACTGACAGCTCACTTCAGCACACCGATTCAAGGGAATCACAATCTCGGACCGGGTACTGAGATTGATACCGATGTGGATCCGACGTTATATCGGGCCATGATTGGATCACTTATGTATATAACTGCTTCAAGACCTGACATTATGTTTGCTGTGTGTATTTGTGCTAGGTTTCAAGCTAATCCAAAAGAGATGCATATGAAAGCTGTGAAGCGGATTCTACGATACCTCAAGTCGAAACCGAAGCTGGGACTTTGGTATCACGCGGAGGGAGATCTAGAGTTGGAGGCGTTCACGGATTCAGACTACGCAGGATGCAGCTTGACGCGCAAGTCAACAACTGGAGGTTGTCAATTCCTTGGAGGGAGACTCGTTTCCTGGCAATGCAAGAAACAGACGTCGGCAATCGTGTCAACGTGCGAGGCCGAGTATGTTGCTGCTGGTAGTTGCTGCTCACAGGTTCTGTGGATACAACAACAATTGCGGGATAACGGTTTGGCTTACACTCAAACTCCTATTAGGATAGATAACCAATCTACAATTGCTAAAACAAATAATCCAGTTAAACACAATAAAACAAAGCACATAGACATAAGGCATCATTTTATACGTGATTGTGCTGAAAAGAACTTAATCAAGTTGGTAAAGGTGGCAACGGATGATAATAATGCTGATTTATTTACCAAAGCTTTTGATAAGTCACGGTTTGAATATTTGATTCAACTAAATGGAATGCGCAACCCATAGTAAATTGACCTTAGTAGAATTTTTATTTCTATTTATAGCTGTAGTCTTTCTTTCTTTTTTATAGTAAGTTTGCTAAATTAGGATAGTTTCTATTTTTAGTAAGTTAGTAGGTTATATTCTTTTATTACTATTTCTTATGAAAAACAAAAGAAAAAAAGAGAGAAAACCATAAAAAATTCAAAAAAAAAAAGAGAATATCAGAAAAAGAGTCAAGTCTTAGATGCATAGGTTCAAAGTGACGAAAACTAGCACAGTCGTTACAAACTCTAAGTGTTTAGGCTTTCACACATAATGCACCTAAAATTCTAAGTGTTATACTTTATTTTAGTTTGATGTGTTGGTAGGCATAATACATATAGGGAGTCCCAAGGTTAATAAAATATTCAAGAAAAAGTCGAACGTGTCACTAACTTAGATGTATGACCAATCGGTCTTAATTTTTATGTACGAGACATACAAACTTTGAGTCTAAATGAGGTATGCAAACTTTCTGGGGATGTATAGCAACATCAAATACATCTTAAAATGGAAAGCATAAAAAATCATAAGGAACTGAGAGTCAAAAACATGTAACTCTGTTGTACGTAAGTACAGACCTGTTGCCTCTGTTTTGATTCGGGTTAGCAAGATAAGTCGCTTTGTTGTACGTCGGTACAGACCTGTCACCGCTGTTTTGCTAGCTTTAAAAATAAACCTTAAGTCAAACTAAGACACTTTGTTGTATGTAAATACAGACCTGTGTCCGATGTTTGTCTTTTAAAGAAAGTTTGCAATTACCAAAAAGTTAGAATCATTGTCTGTATGCCTTGATGTGACACCCTTGCCACGACAACCACCATTTACAAACACCCAGGATTATTCATCAAACACAATAATATTACATAATGATCTGATAACCTAATTTAAGTGCGGAAGCATTAAAACATAAATAAAGTAGTGCAACCAGTGTTAAACACCCTACGGTGCTATAAGGTATCAAGTCTAGGTCTACACACCCATACATTTATTACAATCATCCAGAATATATTACAACATTTGTCCCACAACATAATTACCGATTAAATAGCAGATATCTTCCAAATCTTCCCACACGACCTAACTAGAGGGTCCAGCAGTAGATTTTCCTTTGCCTGTAAAAATTACAACAACTAAAACGTAAGCGAATGCTTAGTGAATACAAAGATTACGCATTTTATAAGTCTTTATGAAGCCCAAGAGTAATCCCGACGACAAACGTCGTATACTCTCTTCGTACACCAAGTACGGACCAGAGCCGCAGCCCCTTCGAGCTCACAGCTCGGCATTTAAACATACCATCTGAGACAAACGTACGATCGGGGATGACATACTGCCTACCGGGCCTAGGAGGGATCAGCTCCAGGTCATATAGCACAGTAACATCAGAGTAATCGATGCGACCCACCGGTCCATCACTAGATGCACAACAACCGAAAGGACATGCAACAAGTAAGAATGTGCATCTACATCTACGCAAGTTAGTAGAATTCCAACCAAACAAGTGAAACAACAGGTCTCAGCAGGCAAAGCTTACATAAAACAAATATAAACATGCGAAATCTACTGTACTCACAGTGGGTGCGTAATTATCTTTTAACCGATATTATTTCTCTTCGGGCTTTCAACCGAATCCACCAAGTACCCCACTGTGGGTTAAACAACACCACAAGGGACCTGTTATATCAATTACAACAATTTCCTCATATCATTAACCGTTTAACTCATAAAAATCAAGTCTCGTAAGTTTTGCAACGTTTTCCCCCATTTCGGGTCTACATCCAAATTTAAACTATAACTAAGTTTGAAACCCATTTCAATTCTATATCTTGTCCTTTGAATATTTTATATCATTTTATGTGTTGTATATGAGTTTCATTTATAATACTCGAGTCTAGGGAGTATATTTCTAAATTTTAGGCATTAAACTCGAATTCAATGGGTTAGATTCGAATTCCAAGCATCAGAATCGAATTCCAAGCATCAGATTCGAACTAAGCTTCGAATCTAGGCTTAGATTCTAACTCATCTTCGAATCTAGGGTAGATTCGAACACCCCAAGCATAAATTCCACTTCCATTCGAGTTTAAGGGATAAATTCGAACCCCATGCATTAGATTCGAACCCCATTCGATTCTGGGCATAGATTCGAACCCTTCATTCGAGTCTAGGGGTAGATTTGAAACCCCATTCGAATCTAGTGATACACACTCGATAACACACTCGAATCTAGTACAAAAATCGAGTTTGTTCTTGCATTTCGACTCTGTTCTTGACATGTTCGAGTCTGTTCATCATTTCAACTTAAATCCTTCATTTCTAAGTCAAAAATCATGCATATATCATGTATGATACCTAGATTCGATTCTACTATGCATATATTATCACATTCCAACAATGTTTCAAGCAAAACAAGCTTAAATTTGCATAAAATGACAGATTCGAATTCTAGTTAACTTCAAAACCGAAACTATAAACTTAAAAGATTCGATTCTTACCTCAATTCGCACGAACTCTGAAATCTGTTTGTATATTGTTGTTGTATTCCTCGATACCTTTCCGATGACGTATAATTCTCGAAAATCCGACGGTCGGTTTGTGATATATCTTAGAGAGATGTAGAGAGAAAATTTCTAGAGAGATGAAGTAGTGAGATGGTGTAAACTAGAAAAATGAAGCCTATTGCCCTTTATATACTACTTTCGTCATTTTGCACATTTCACCACTCGACTTAACCGGTTCCATAAAATACTGATTTAATCTTAGATTTATCATAAATAACTTTTAAGTTCATAATACTCCACAAAATTGATTCTGAGTTCAATTTTCTTAAAAATAGCAACAAACTTGCTAAATATCCAAATACATAATAATCGCCCAAATTCAACTTAAATATATATAAGTTTTCCACTTAATTAACCAAAATACATCAAATTAAATCCGTGGATGTTACAGCATGGGCTCCACCACGCTCAACTTCGTCCTCGAAGTTACTCGGATTCAAACAATTTCGGATACTTTCTTAACATATCTAACTTAGTTTCCCATGTATGATTTGTTCCTTTATGATGCTTCCAACGTACAAGCACCATCTCTATCTCCTTACTCCTCAATTTCTTCATCTTAGTATCTAACACACACTCCGGCTCTTCAACATACCGGAGCCTTTCATCAACTTGCAGTTCAGTATAGTCGGCCCAATCCTCGTTTCCAGTGTTAAACGATTTTCGAAGATTCCCAACGTGAAATACTGGATGTATGCCCGACATCCCTTCAGGCAGTTCCAGTCGATATGACTGATTTCCAACTTTTTCAACAATCTTAAAGGGTCCGACAAATCTCGGAGCCAATTTGCCCCTCTTAACAAAACGAGTAACACCCCTCATGGGTGATACTTTCAAGTAGATCCAGTCATTCACTTCAAAATTGATCGGCTTGTGCCTCCGATCATAGTAACTTTTCTGACGATCCTTGGCCGCTTTCATGTTCTGCCTAATCAACTGTATCTTCTCGTTTGTTTCTTGAAGCAAGGCCGGCCCAGCGATTGGTGTTTCACCCGTTTCTCTCCAACATGTAGGAGTCCTACATTTCCTTCCATATAAAGCCTCGAACGGAGCTTTCTTGATTGTAGCGTGGTAACTGTTGTTATACGAAAACTCTATGAGTGGCAGATGATCGTCCCAATTGCCACCGAGATCTAACACGCACGATCTCATCATGTCTTCAAGCGTTAAGATGGTCCGCTCACTCTGACCATCAGTTTGCGGGCGGTAAGCTGTACTCATTGCTATTCTCGTCCCTAACCCTTCTTGCAAAGCCGACCAAAAATTGGAAGTAAACCGGCTGTCCCGGTCCGATACTATGGACTTAGGCACTCCATGCCTAGAAACAATCTCGTCCATATAAATTTTAGCCAACTTTTCTAAGGAGTAACTTTCTCTTATCGGTATGAAATGTGCGGACTTAGTTAATCTATCGACTATCACCCAAACTGCATCATGTTGGCGCCTAGTCTTCGGCAGTTTTGTAACAAAATCCATAGTAATGTGCTCCCACTTCCATTCCGGAATAGGAAGCGGTTGCAGATTGCCGTACGGTTGCTGATGCTCGGCCTTTACCAACCGACAAGTTCGGCATCTTTCTACATATTGCCCTATGTCCCTCTTCAATCCTGGCCACCAAAAATCTGCCTTTAAGTCATTGTACATTTTTGTACTTCCAGGATGTACAGAAAACCTAGACTGGTGTGCTTCTTCGATAATTACTTGTCTCATTCCACCATATTTCGGCACCCATATTCTTCCGTACACACCTTTTAATCCTGATTCACTAGTTTCCATATCTTTAAGTTGTACTCTTATATCTTCATCACCAACATTTTCGTCTTTCAAGGCTTCCTCTTGAGCGGCCTTGACATCATCTATAATAGTAGACGTTAACATGGTAGATGTCATCATATAGCAGCAATCCTTAGCATACGCTTTCCGACTCAAGGCATCGGCTACTACATTAGCCTTTCCGGGGTGATAAAGAATTTCACAATCGTAATCCTTTATTAGCTCCATTGATCGTCTCTGCCTCATATTGAGCTCCTTCTGACTAAAAATGTATTTCAAACTCTTATGGTCCGTGTATAATTGGCACTTAGTCCCATAGAGATAATGTCTCCATAACTTCAATGCAAACGTTACCGCGGTCAACTCCAGATCATGAGTAGAATAATTCTTCTCATGCTGCTTCAACTGTCTTGAAGCATACGCTATAACCTTCCCACGCTGCATCAATACAGCGCCTAACCCTAACCTCGAAGCATCGGTATACACCACAAAGTCATCATTGCCCTCAGGTAAGGCAAGTATCGGCGCCTCACTTAACGCCTTCTTCAGAACCTCAAAGGCCTCCTGCTGCACAGTTTCCCATATAAACGGTGCATTCTTCTTGGTTAATGCAGTTAAAGGAACTGCAATCTTTGAGAAATCCTTTATAAACCTCCTATAATATCCTGCCAACCCCAGAAAACTTCTAAATTCAGTAGCTGAACGAGGCGGCTCCCAATTCTTTATTGCTTCAACTTTGGCTGGATCCACAGAAATCCCATCCCCCGAAATCACATGCCCTAGAAACTGTATCTGTTGCAGCCAAAACTCACATTTTGAGAACTTGGCGTACAACTTTTCTTTCCTCAACAACTCTAACAATTCTCTGAGATGTTCAGCATGTTCAGCCTCAGACTTAGAGTATACCAGTATATCATCAATAAACACTATCACCGACTTATCCAACATTGGTCTACAAACCCTATTCATCAAGTCCATAAAAACAGCTGGGGCATTGGTTAATCCAAAAGGCATTACCAGAAACTCGTAATGTCCATACCGAGTCCTGAATGCTGTCTTTGGCACATCTTCCTCTCGAACCTTCAATTGATGATATCCCGATCTCAGATCAATCTTAGAAAATACACTAGCGCCATGTAACTGATCAAACAAGTCGTCTATCCTCGGCAGAGGATACTTGTTCTTAATCGTCAACTTGTTCGGTTCCCGGTAATCTATGCACATCCTCATCGTGCCATCCTTCTTCTTTACAAACAGTACCGGAGCTCCCCACGGCGATGAACTCGGCCGAATGAAGCCCTTGTCCAACAACTCCTGGAGTTGTGTCATCATTTCATTCATTTCGGTTGGGGCAAGGCGATAAGGAGAACGAGCTACCGGTGCAGCTCCAGGGATCAAGTCAATCCTAAATTCTACTTGTCTTTCAGGCGGCACGCCAGACAAGTCTTCCGGAAACACATCCGGGAATTGTGAAACAACCGGCACATCGGCCAAAGTTCTCTTCTCTGCCTTAGCATCAATCGCATATGCTAAGTATGCATCACATCCCTTTGCAACAAGCTTTCGAGCTTTTGCAATAGTCAGCAAACACAGATCCCCGCTTCTCCTATCCCCATATATACATATCTCACGCCCCTCCGGGGTAGTTATCTTTATCATTCGACTCTTACACACTATATGGGCTTCATTCTCGATCAACCAGTCCATTCCGACTATCACATCAAACTCGCTGAACTCTATCGGAATCAGATCTAAATTGAAGACTACATCTTCAATTACTAACGTGCAATTTCGGTATACATGATCTACCTTAACTAAAGTATTGCTAGCAGTTTCAATATCAAGTATAGCAGACAACTTAGACAGTGGCATAGCAAGTCTTTGTGCAAACACAGTAGAAACAAACGACCTATTGGCATCCGAATCAAATAAAACTCGTGCAGGCATAGAATTAACTATGAACGTACCCGTGACGACCTCCGGATTTTCCCTTGCCTCCTCTGCAATTATCTGAAAAGCACGAGCAGGTGCCCTCTGTGACTGACCCCGGCGGTTAACTGAACCACCACTCGAACCTCTAGACGATCGTGTTGATGATGGGACAGCAGCCGTTGGAGCATTCTTTCTACAGTTCCTGCTATAGTGACCCCACACCCCACACTTATAGCAAGCATCACCCTTCCTGGGGCAGTCATTCTGAAAATGTCCCAGCTCCCCACAGCAAAAACAAGCACGTCCGTTAGGGCATTTGCCAAAATGCTCCAGATGACATTTATTGCAATACTGCGGCTCAGTGTTGATGGAGTATGCACGCGCACGACCGCGATCAGATGAACCAGATTGTCGGCGATACAACTGTTGAGGTGAGTACTGTGAAGACCGGGAAGAACCAGAATATCCTCCCTCCCTTTGGCGCTTCGGCGGTGACGGCTGTGTTGGGTTGGTGGAAGCAGCAGCAGACCCAACAGAGTAGCCCGACATAATCAAAATCTGCTCTACATTTCTGGCAGCCTCAAGTAAGCCAGCAAATGTAGGGTAACGGACGTTGCTCATAACCCTCCTAATTTCAATGTCAAGACCAGCCTCGAACCTGGTCACTTTCCTTTCTTCGGTGTCCACCTGATGAGGCGCGAACAGACTTAACCTCGTGAACTCCACAGCATATTGGGACACCGTCTTCGTCCCCTGTACCAGCGCCATAAACCTTGCCTCTAATCTCCGACGCTCATCAATCGGACAGTATTGCTGAGTGAATAGGTCCTTGAACTCAGCCCAAGTCATAACAGAAATCTTCTCCAATGTCAAAGCGTTCACCATGGCATTCCACCACATGATTGCATCATTCGTGAACATAGCAGTTGCATAACGAACCATATCCTTCTCAGCACAGTCGCTGATTCAGAATGTTCGTTCAGTTGTTGTTATCCATTCCAGTGCAGCAACAGCATCCCCTAAACCGTTAAACTCTACAGCTCCATTTCCTTTAAAATCTTTAAACCGACAACCCCTGGGCTTATTAGATGACCCAGTGTTGTCATCTTGTTCCTCATTATTTCCTTCTCTTTCTTTTTCTTTGTTCTTCCTTTTATCTTCCCTTCGCTTAGCTTCGGCCTCATCTCGAGCCCGAAACTGATCTTGAATCATCTCTCTTTGCTCAGCCATCATGGCTAGCATCATTTCTCTTGTCTCTTCAGGTGTCATTCCTCCTCCTGACATGTTCTGAAATACGAAACATATAACTTATTTAGTAACATGTCATTTATTTAAAGACACCATTCATTTGTCCCGTATAATAGTCAATCCCTATAATTACTAGATTGTAACCTATCTTAGTTCAGATCATTACTTAAACCACTACATATCATTACCTAATGTTTGAGATCAAGACCTCACGGACACTTGAATCTCAAACAACTGCTCTGATACCATCTCGTGTGACACCCTTGCCACGACAACCACCATTTACAAACACCCAGGATTATTCATAAAACACAATAATATTACATAATGATCTGATAACCTAATTTAAGTGCGGAAGCATTAAAACATAAATAAAGTAGTGCAACCAGTGTTAAACACCCTACGGTGCTATAAGGTATCAAGTCTAGGTCTACACACCCATACATTTATTACAATCATCCAGAATATATTACAACATTTGTCCCACAACATAATTACCGATTAAATAGCAGATATCTTCCAAATCTTCCCACACGACCTAACTAGAGGGTCCAGCAGTAGATTTTCCTTTGCCTGTAAAAATTACAACAACTAAAACGTAAGCGAATGCTTAGTGAATACAAAGATTACGCATTTTATAAGTCTTTATGAAGCCCAAGAGTAATCCCGACGACAAACGTCGTATACTCTCTTCGTACACCAAGTACGGACCAGAGCCGCAGCCCCTTCGAGCTCACAGCTCGGCATTTAAACATACCATCTGAGACAAACGTACGATCGGGGATGACATACTGCCTACCGGGCCTAGGAGGGATCAGCTCCAGGTCATATAGCACAGTAACATCAGAGTAATCGATGCGACCCACCGGTCCATCACTAGATGCACAACAACCGAAAGGACATGCAACAAGTAAGAATGTGCATCTACATCTACGCAAGTTAGTAGAATTCCAACCAAACAAGTGAAACAACAGGTCTCAGCAGGCAAAGCTTACATAAAACAAATATAAACATGCGAAATCTACTGTACTCACAGTGGGTGCGTAATTATCTTTTAACCGATATTATTTCTCTTCGGGCTTTCAACCGGATCCACCAAGTACCCCACTGTGGGTTAAACAACACCACAAGGGACCTGTTATATCAATTACAACAATTTCCTCATATCATTAACCGTTTAACTCATAAAAATCAAGTCTCGTAAGTTTTGCAACGTTTTCCCCCATTTCGGGTCTACATCCAAATTTAAACTATAACTAAGTTTGAAACCCATTTCAATTCTATATCTTGTCCTTTGCATATTTTATATCATTTTATGTGTTGTATATGAGTTTCATTTATAATACTCGAGTCTAGGGAGTATATTTCTAAATTTTAGGCATTAAACTCGAATTCAATGGGTTAGATTCGAATTCCAAGCATCAGAATCGAATTCCAAGCATCAGATTCGAACTAAGCTTCGAATCTAGGCTTAGATTCTAACTCATCTTCGAATCTAGGGTAGATTCGAACACCCCAAGCATAAATTCCACTTCCATTCGAGTTTAAGGGATAAATTCGAACCCCATGCATTAGATTCGAACCCCATTCGATTCTGGGCATAGATTCGAACCCTTCATTCGAGTCTAGGGGTAGATTTGAAACCCCATTCGAATCTAGTGATACACACTCGATAACACACTCGAATCTAGTACAAAAATCGAGTTTGTTCTTGCATTTCGACTCTGTTCTTAACATGTTCGAGTCTGTTCATCATTTCAACTTAAATCCTTCATTTCTAAGTCAAAAATCATGCATATATCATGTATGATACCTAGATTCGATTCTACTATGCATATATTATCACATTCCAACAATGTTTCAAGCAAAACAAGCTTAAATTTGCATAAAATGACAGATTCGAATTCTAGTTAACTTCAAAACCGAAACTATAAACTTAAAAGATTCGATTCTTACCTCAATTCGCACGAACTCTGAAATCTGTTTGTATATTGTTGTTGTATTCCTCGATACCTTTCCGATGACGTATAATTCTCGAAAATCCGACGGTCGGTTTGTGATATATCTTAGAGAGATGTAGAGAGAAAATTTCTAGAGAGATGAAGTAGTGAGATGGTGTAAACTAGAAAAATAAAGCCTATTGCCCTTTATATACTACTTTCGTCATTTTGCACATTTCACCACTCGACTTAACCGGTTCCATAAAATACTGATTTAATCTTAGATTTATCATAAATAACTTTTAAGTTCATAATACTCCACAAAATTGATTCTGAGTTCAATTTTCTTAAAAATAGCAACAAACTTGCTAAATATCCAAATACATAATAATCGCCCAAATTCAACTTAAATATATATAAGTTTTCCACTTAATTAACCAAAATACATCAAATTAAATCCGTGGATGTTACACTTGATCATAAAAGTATGTCTATGTCTGAGTCACGTAAGATAATTTCTTGATGAATGAAAGTGCCAAGGGATATTCCGAAATGTAACTTGTTTAAAGGGGTAAATACCAACAATCAGCTAGAAAGGTATGGCACGCCAAACAATCAAAGGGATCAAAATTCCTAAGTGTGGAAGTTTAGATACTGAAAGTGCGTATCTGACACCGTTATCTGATTGAACCTTTCTTTGACTATGCTCATCAAAAATATTTTGATTAGTGTTTAGTCTAGGTAGTAATCTTAAATAATTATGTAGTTTAGTCTAAATTTAATTTTTGTTTGAAATTTTAATTTCATTTTTAATTTTATCTTTATTTTAGTTTTATTTTATTTTTATTTTTCTTTATTCCATTTTATTTTTAATTTTACTTAGGAAAAAGGTCAAAAATTACTGAGGGTGCATTCATAGTTGAATAAAATAAACATTGCGTGAAAATCTTATGCTTAGGGTAAAAGATTTGGCATAGTTTATTCCGTTACATGATAAAGTTGAAAAGGTTGAAAAACTTGAATTTATTTCAAAAATTTTCAAAATTTTCAAAGTTTCAGGGTGAATTCGAGTTTAAGCTTAACTCGAATATGGCAGGGCTCGAATCTGTCATTAGATTCGAAAATGACATTAAACTCGAATGTTGGCGGTATAAATAGGTCAACAGTGATGTTCATTAACTTCACCTGTCTTCGAATTTATATCTTCGAGTTTGTTATCGCGATTTCGAATCTATTCTCGAGTTTACCGTTTTCATACACCTACTATTTGTCGAGTTTCTGTCCGTTTGGGTTCGATACTACCAGTAGATCCAGGTATAACCAAGTGTATTGTACAAGATTTAGGTAGTTTTATACTCCATTTAGGCCAAAATCATTAGATTTTGAAGTTTTATTGGTAGAAAATTTGTTTTTCAAAATTACAAACTTTGAACCGGTTAAAAGTCAAATTAATCACAAATATCATTGATTAGAACCTAGGAGGACTAAAAGATGTGATTTTCTGAGTCTACCATGGTTAAAATCATGAATTTTTATGATGATGGTGGCCGACTCCTTCGAGTCTGTTCATGGCTAGTCTCGAGTTTGTCAGTAAACTCGAGAAGGTCATTAAACTCGAATGTGTCATCAAACTCGAATATATGTTCATTCGAATCTGATGTTCGAGATTGTCATTTTATTTGAATTATTTATTTTAAATTTTAATTAAACTTGTAGAAATTCATATGTGTTGGATTTTGTACTTACACTAGTTCAAAATAAAACAAATTTGAATTTAAACAAGTTTATTCATTTTTAATAATTCTAATATTTTATTTGATATATTGTGCAGACATGGCGGATAGAGTATTTGTTTCGAAGCATAACATGGTTATTTCTCCTGACCATGCTATTCCTGAAGCGCAGGCCTTCCGCCAGATGGTGGATTTCTTGGTGGAGTCAAGAATCGGGTATGCACTGTCACACAATATCCAGATTGTCATTCCTTACGTACGACAATTCTATGATCATCTGCAAGTTGATTGTACTGTCACTCCGACAGTTCTGAGGACAAGGATTGCTGGTAATCCTTTGGTGTTTTCCGCTGATATTCTTCGTCAAGTGCTTCAATTAGGCACTCAGGAGCAGGAAGATGGGCCTATTGATTTCCAACTATCAATCAGGCAGGCTGCCTTTGTACGAATGGGCTATAGTCTGGATGTTACTAAGTCATCGTATATGAAAAGTGGGCTAATTGGCCAATGGCGATATCTCGCGCATGTGTTCATGGTTTCTTTCGCTGCGAAGAAAGCGGGGTTTCATTATATAGTTTCGAAGATCCAATCGGGGATAATCGCGTTAGTCTATAATCAGAAGTTTAGTTTTTCAGAGATGTTCTTCTCAGAGTTCGTTCATCAGATAACGGCTCCGGAGCGGGAAAGATTTCTACTTTACCCTCGTTTTGTGATGATGCTGATCCGACATTTCTTGCCAAATTTGCCACAGCTTAACGAAATTCAGAGCGTTGCAGTTATTGATAAGAGAATATTTGCTGATTGCTCCTCTCATCGAGGAAGATCAGCTATTCCAGTAGAGCGACCTTTGTTTGGTGTTGTACTCGACCGGAACTTTGTAGCACCTGACGATGCCAACTGGGCAGGAGAGGTGGAAATTCAACAGAGACAGCCACAGCAACAACGACAGCAACAACCACGCCCTCAACAACAGAGGAGATGCCAAAGGCCTTCAGCGAGTCAAATACGGGCAGATAGGTTTTCTACAAGTCAACCTCAAGAGCCAGAGGAGGCTGGACCTTCAAGTGCACCAGCAGTATCTGATCCGATAACGCAAACACTGGAAGAGATTTGGGCAGCGAATCTGAATGCAAATGAGGAAATTACTGCTGAATTAATTGGAGCTTTATTGGATCCTCCAGAAGAAGAAGTTGATGTGTTTCAACAAATAGAAGACTATCGACCAGCGCAAGAAGGAGAAGCTGTCTCAACTTCTGATTCTGAAGATACTGAAGAGATTGAGGTTGAGGATCCAGAGAATGTAACTGCAGATCCATCCATTCAAATTGGGACATATGGATCACGATTGGTTGTCACTGAGGAAGTAGTAAGGAGGAAAAGAGCTTCAGTGGAGTCGGAGGACTCAGATTATGAAGATGAGGAAGAAGTAGCACCTTTGGTGCATCGGCAACGGGCCAAACGCCATAGATTCATGCAGGGAGCTCCCTCGGCCTCTGCTTCACAGCCAGAAATACCTCAACCTCCACCCGCTCAGTCTACCATTCCACCATCACCACCACCTGTTGAACCATACATTCCATCACCAATCATTCCAACCCCCATACAATCCATACCATCCACTTCATCCACTTTCATGGAGAATCAACGGTTTTCTGAGTTGAAAAGAAGAACCGACTTCCAACAAGTCCAAATCTTTGGTTTGACAACGGCTCTCGGCGAAATACAGAAGCATAATGCCCAACTAGATATCGAGAATGCCGAGTTGAAGAAGGTTGCGGGCAACATTCAGGAAGAAAACTTGGAACTTAAAAGCTTTGTTTCTGATCAGGCGGCAGAGATTCGATCAATGCGATCCCTGATTGAGCAATTATTGCAAAATCTAAAGACTCAGGGGGAGACAAGCTGCCGGGATCAGGAAGAGCTGCCCAGGGATGAAGATAATGATGGAGATAATGACGACAATGATCCCAGCGCGCAAAGAGAAAATGAGCCAGTAGATTTTTCTGCTGCTCAGCATGCTGAGACTCAGGGGGAGCCGAGTCAGTTGGAAGGTGAAGGAGGAGAGGCTGGTTCCAGGGCCGGCCCAAAGAGGGGGCGAACTGGGCCTCGGCCCAGGGCAGCACTTGCATAGGGGGCATTCATCTGCTTCATCTTTATGGTCCAATACATAGGTTAGCTTTTAAAAAAAACCCACACATGCGTGATGCGCCTCACATATGCGAGGGAGACCGAGAGACGGAATCTGCAGAGGGAGACCAAGAGGCGGACGGGTGGACGGCGCTTGGCGAGATGAAAGGGCGACGTCGATCAAGCCATCCCCTGTCTCTCTTTCTCTTCGTGAACGTGCGTTTTGATTCGAAATCCCCTAGGAAGATGAAAGGGCGACGGCGACGAAGAAGATGAAAGGGCGACGGCGGCGGGGAAGTAGTCCAGCCGTCGACCATGCTCTGGTAACCTTTGATGAGCGTCTTTCCGATTCCGTCTCCAACCAAAACATCACCATTGTCTTGCGGCTATCAATGTCCAAGTACTCATAATATGCTCCGGCTTTGATGTATATGATGAACCTGGTGGTGCTCCCTCTTTGATGTCTTGCGGCTATCAATTTCCAAGTACTCGTAGTTATTTATGCTGCTTTCGCGTGCTTTTTTTTTTTTTTTTTAAGTTTTATCGATTCGAATGCATTATCGACCCTCTTACTTGTATTTTATATTGGAACGAATTTGTGTGTTTTAAGCATTTCTCATTATATACTGCATGTAGCTTTTCATTATGGTTTTTTTTTTTTTTTAAATCTGAGATGCTAGGTGATTGCATGGTAAGAATCTCTGACTCCATTAATTACTTGAACAAAAAGAGAAAACTCAACTTCTTAATGTCAGTGAAGTCAAAGAGCTAAGCATATTTCTTTGATGGATGTCACGGTACAGAATAAGTTGATAACATGAGTAAACAAGTAAATCAATCATGTTTGTTTTATTGTTTTAATGTTAAGAAGAAGAGCCTATGTATAAGAGCTAATCAATCTGAGCAAGTGAGCATTCCCTATCAAAATCAGTAATCATATTATTATCAGGTATCAATAGCTTTTTGTGACGTGTTTTCATCAAATCGCTTCAGTGATTGAGTTGTAGGATTTAAGATTACTGTGCCTACCTACCTACAAACATGTCTTTATGTTAAAAAGTTTGGAGGGGCACTATTTTTCTATTTCGCCCTGGGCATGCAAATGTTCAGGACCGGCCCTGGCTGGTTCCTCAAGGACTTTGGAGAGCGATATGATAGATGCGCTAAAAGATATTGAGGAAGAGCTAATGGAATTTGATTTTGAAGATGAAATAGAGGAGTTGGAGGAAGGGGAATTCGTACCTGAGGAGATTGTTGATTGGAGATCCGACGACGAAGTGATAGAGGACGAGGACGATAACGTCAACGAGGTGATCATAAATTTACAACCTATCACGGAATTGTATGTGCGCAATAATCACAATGTGATTGACATAAATGACATCAAGATAGCCTCAGTCGAAGACTCAGAACTTGAAGAAGCAGAGAAGGAGCCATCTAGGGCTGAGTTGATGAAGCTTTGGTTCCGCAAGGAAGAGAAGAAGACAAAGCCAAAGATGAAGAAAAGAATGAGAATTCCGGGTGCTGGAAATCTCTCAGGAGGAATTATAAGTTGGTTCTTTGACCGAGAACTGCAGGTATTTATTTTGAAAAGGAGAGATGGGCTTCAATACTTGAGGTGAACACTGAAAGTATTCAATACACTGCCCAAGATTGAAGTGAAAGAGTTAGCCTGGAAGGAGCTGATTAATATTGAAAATGATCAGTATGCAGAAGTGATTGCAAAAATTATAAGGAAAGAAGGTCGTTCAGGCAAATTTGAACAACTCAAGCCAAGGACTGGAAAGAGGGTCGAGGATGAGTCGAGAATAGATCCTCATACAGGTAGGCCATGGGCCAGGATGGTATACAAACATGTGAGATGTCTGAAGAAAGTACCAATGAAATCGATGCCACAAGATGTTCTAGGCAACATGAAATGGTGGTACGTCGATAATGACACAGCTGAAGCAGTCATGGAAGATATACAGGACAAAGTGATTTTGAGAGTGTATGATCCACTGCACTTAATAAATCTATCGAAGGACGACCTGAAGAAGCTGAATGATCAACCTATCTTCTTTCACGAAGGATGGAGGTCTGATGCCAGGAAGTACCAGAAGGTAGTAAAAGTATGTATAGATGCAGGTATATACGCAGGTAGTAGTATATATAGCTCTAGTACTTAATCAAGATGTAAATAGTTAGTTAGAAGCTATCGTCAAGGGGGAGTCTGTTGGTACATCCTGTGTGACGATAGCAGTCTAAGTGATCTAACATTTTGGTTCAAGTAATATTCAAAGTATTGGGTATTAACGAGTGTCTGATATATATGTTTGATAGTTATTGATTGTATGTTTGAACTTGATGTAATGTATTGCAAGAAGTTCAAACATAAAGATCAAAGATAAAATCAAACATAAGTTAAAAACATAAGTTTCAAATATAGGTTTAATATGTGAAAGTCGAATTTAGATTAAATTCGAATTCACAAGTAAACAGGATTCGAATCTATAGCAGATTCAAATGTGTTCCATGAGGCAGATTCGAGAATGTCAAGGGGACAAACTCGAATGGGCCTTGGGCCTGCAAACTCGAATGAGCCTCTATAATTAGGGATTAACTCGAATCATTAGAGGACTTTTGCAGAATTCGTGTGGGATTAAGCAAATAGGCGATCTCGAGTTTATCAGCTTTTTGAGTGTTCTTTCGGAGAGAATCATCTCGTAGGTGCGTTCGTGTTCGTTCGTACAGCGTGTTGATAGTCTCCGTGTTCCGTGTGAGAGTTGTTTCCGTCAAGCCGTTAACGAGGATTCCGCACTCGTTTACGGTGTCGCGTCGAGATAGATCTGTAGAGTCAAGACCTTAAATTCATCTATGCATTATTGTTAATTATCATCATCTTTAATTGTAAACATGAATCTTCATCCGGATTCAAAACAAACATCACCATGTTCATCTTCGTGTTCATTATCGGTCTATCATCATTTTCGGTCATGCATGATGGTGGTTGGTGACGGCGGCATCCGAGAGAGGGAGAGAAGAGAGACCGAGAGAGGAAGAGAAGGAGATACCGGTGGCGACAACATGGTGGTGACCACGTTCATTCATCGTTTATCACCATAAAAACGTTCAAAGCATCTTCATTCATCGATGATTGCATAGCGAAGTTGGTGGACATGGATGCACCCATTAGAGGTGTTTGGTGGTGGCACTAGCCGGTGGTCCGGTGGTGGTCGGTGGTGTATTGTTACCATGCGGCCGAGAGAGATGGAGAGATGAGAGAAGATTGCTAGAGAGAGAGAGGAGGAGGAGGAGGGAGAGAGAAAGGATGAGAGATAAATGGAATGTAGTTTAATGTGATTATTTAGTTTAATGTGATTAAATCTATTAATTATCTTTAAACCATTTACAAAAATTAATTAAATTATTATCTAAATGCCCTTAGTGCACCCTTGATGGATTTGTAGGTGCACAAAAGTTCCTAAGCTTCCTAGACGCATATAAGTTCTCAATTGAACCCCAATATATATATATATATATATATATATATATATATATATATATATATATATATATATATATATATGTATGTATGTATGTATGTATGTATGTATGTATGTATGTATGTATGTATGTATGTATGTATGTATGTATGTGTGTGTGTGTATGTATATATATAAAGGTTCAATGGGGAACCTTGATGCATTGGGAACCAGTGAGAACAAAAAATGCATAATAAACTACTATGGGTGCATTAGAGGCATTATTAGAATACTTATTATATTAAAATTAATTAAATTTTTAAAAATAGAATAAAAGTAGATTAAGAAGGTAAATCTTAAAATTAACTACATTTCCTATTTATCCCCACATTTCCCTCCCTCCCTCCCTCACCTCTCTCATTCTCTCTCTCCCCCTCTCCATCCATGGTCGCACCACCACCATCAAACCACCACCACCCCTCTTGCGGCAACCCACCTCAACACCATCATCACCATTGCGACAACCTACCACCATTACAATCACCCCGAGAATCCACCACCACAACCACCATGGCATAGGCAATCCATCACCACCACCACGACAATGCCCCATCACCGCCACGACAACCACTACCACCACCATGCTTTTGTTGAAAGAAGATGATGAAAAACGACGATGAACTAGATATGCATGATGATTCCAACATAAACCCGTCAAAGATGAAGAGGAACACGTTGAAGATGAACACGATGCAATCGACCATGTTAATGAACACGTTGACGACGAACATGATGCATGATGATGACCTAAGATTACAATAAATTTATCACCAAAGAAAGATGATGATGCATGGTGTTTATCCGATATTTATGGAAGATGAATCTGATGCATCGTGTTTTGAAGATGAATGCATCACAATTTTGATGATGCATGATAAAAAGACGAAAAAAATGATGAATATGGCCGAAAATGAGGATGAAGAACCCAGATGCATCACGAAATGAAGGATGAACATTAGATGCATCGAGATCAAATCATCCTTTTTGAATTTGTTTAGATTTTGTAAATTTGGAAGTGTATCAATTAATTTTATTTAGCATTTATTGTTTAGCTATTTAATTAAATATTCAATTAATAAAATTAAATTTTATTTAACTAGATATATTTATTTTTCCCAAAATACCCCTATGCATACCAAATATGTGCATCGTGTGATGCACCAATGATCATTTAATCTAAAAGTTGTGGTTGGTTCTTGTTTTGGTTCCCGATGCAAATGATTCCACATAGAACCTGACCCTATATATATATATATATATATATATATATATATATATATATATATATATATATATATATATATATATATATATATATATATATATATATATAGGGTTGGGTTGGGTTCAATGGAGAACCTCTATGCATCGAAGAACCTTGGAGAACCACAATGCATCGCTAGAATATTGTAATGCATCACGTAGAAATCGATGCATAACGTGGGAATTTGATGCATCACAGGGAAATAATGATGCATCACGGGGGGATTGTGATGCATTTGAGGTGGTGCATGGAGGTTCTTCAAGGTTCTTCGATGCATGGAGGTTCTCCATTGAACCCACCTCTGTATATATATAGGGGTGGGTTCAACGGAAAACCTATATGCATCGGAAAACCCGGGAACCACTTTATAGCCATGCAAAAAATCGATGCAACACGCGGGAATTTGGTGCATCACGCGGGGAATTTGATGCATCATGCGGAAATTGTGATGCATTTTTGGTGGTGCATGGAGGTTTTCCAAGGTTTTCCGATGCATGTTAGTTTTCAATTGAACCTCCCTCTCTCTCTCTCTCTCTCTCTATCTCTCTCTCTCTCTCTCTATATATATATATATATATATATATATATATATATATATATATATATATATATATATATATATATATATATATATATATATATATATATATAAGGGGGTTCAATGGAAAACCACCATGCACCTGAAAATTTGTGAAAACCGCACTACACCACCACAAATGCATCAAATTTCCTGCGTGATGCATCAAATTTCCCGCCTGATGCATCAAAATCCCGCGTGATGCATCACCTTATTTACGATCATGCCACCGCGTTTTTAATGAAATGCACCCATCGGACGGTATGCGTAGGTTTCTATAGTTTTCAGGTGCATAGTGGTTTTCTATTGAATCCACCTATATATATATGGGTTTAAGTGAGTACCACATATATATATATATATATATATATATATATATATATATATATATATATATATATATATATATATATATATATATATATATATATATATATATATATATATATATATGTATGTATATATATATATGGGTTTAAGTGAGTACCATTAGTTTTGCGGAGTACCGGAAGTACCTCGCATAAAACCATTTTTATTTGAAATTTTTTTCATAATCATGTTTAAATTTAAAATACAAGACTACTTGTAAAAAATCACACATAAATACACAGTAGAACTATGTGAAACGTGCATGTTCACATGAACTGCACTGTTGTGAATAGTGATGTAAATGGTTCCAAAACCGAACCGAAACCGAATTTTGAAGATTGCAAGAACCGATAACCGAACTAACAAATATAATGCCGGTTCCGGTTCGGGTATTTTGGGTACAAAACCGATTAGAACCGAAATTTACAAAAAAAAAATATATAATTCTGTCTATTATAACAAAATATAAACATAAAAACATAAAAATGAAATAGAGAAGTGTCAATCATAATGTTTTCATATAAGCTATGTAGTTTTACAATCCATAAAAATTGTTCCAACAAGAGAATAATGTGTTATGTAGTTCCAACAAATGAAAATGGAAATGGAAAAAGAGAATAATATACTACGTAGTTCCAATAAATCTATCTATACTAATAAAAGAGTATGTATACTCAACTTTCATGAAGCCACGTGTCATCACTATGAATCGACACGTGACATTTATAGTTTTGAAAAATAATAAATAAATTTAAACTATATATATCCATATCTAATATAATCTACTTTTATCAAATCAAATCATATCCAACAAAATATAATACTCTAATAACTTATTAGTTATAATATAATATAATACAAGTTTAAAATATAAAAATAATTATATTCGTGTGTGTAGAATTATACAAAACTAATAGGTCATAATAAATTAAATTATCATTATTATATATTTTTGTTTAAAATAATATTTATATCTTTACCTTTTAGTTTATTATATTTTATATATATTAAAAATATCTGCGTAATACGCAGGTAATAAACTAGTAATTCTACTGTTCCACCATCCCAAAAAAGATCACAAATACAAAATCAATTCAAACTTTAAAGACTAACTAACTTCTCAATAATATCTATTGACTTTTCACATTTCTTTGTCCATTTCTATTACGTATCACGTCTTCCAACTCTAATTATAAACCAAAAACAAAATAAAATTGAAAGTTAGGATTACAATCAATAGTTTTGTTTGTAGTAACAAAAAATTATTACCTTTGGCGATATCATCATCTTGTAAGACGTCTTCAATATTATCTATAATTGGCTTCGTTGATTTTTTTACCCAATCTTGGGTAAAAACCAAAGCCTCCACTATCGGTGTGGCCAAATTTGTTAGGTAATGATCCAATATGCGCCCGTTTGTAATAAAAGCCGACTAGAATGCCACAGTTGAAATTTGAATAGCCAAAACATCCAACAAAATATACATATAAAATGCTAAAATATATAAATACTATAAAATATAGAAATAATTAGATTTATACCTTTGGCCATTTGAGAAACAATTGGGTAACGTGATGCATTTTGTTTCCACCACACAAGAATATCAAACTCCTTATTCTATGGAGTTGGCGGCTCTCGTTCAAGTATCTTGTCAATTCTGTTTCCGTTGAAGACGATGGGTTCTCCACTTGTACTAGATAATCACCCAAGAAGTCATTCTCGTCATCAAGACAAAGTACGTCTTGACTACCATGGTTTTGAGAAGATACATTAGACTCGTGATTGTCTAATTTTTCTCTGTACATATTGAAAAAATTCTCAATTTTCTTCTCAAGAATCTGTATCAAAGACATAACCTTCAAAGTGATAGCATAGGTTGACATGGGATTCTCTTTCGTTACCGTGTATTTGACCAACTTCTCAAATGCATGTCCAAGAAATTCAAACTTCATTTGTGGATCCAATACAACCGCAAAGTACATGTAGTCGTTGAGCTTTTCGAAGTCACCCCAATACTTATCATATTTGTTCCGCATCTCCTTGCCCATTAAATAAAATTGGGGTTTTACCGACCAATCCGAATATGTTTGTCAACATCACATATTTCCCTAAAAAAGCGATGTGCCAACGATTTTGTAGTCGCTGACATTAGCTCTGTTTTGATTTTGAATTTCTCAAGAAATTGGACCACACCTTTGCAAACAACAAAATCTTCATGGTCGGGGCTCTAACATCTCATGCAAACGAATGATCTATGACACAAAGAAATTAGTTTCGACATTTTAAATTGGACTAAAAAATTATACGATGTTGAAATAAAATAAAGGAATAGAAATTTACCTTGAACTTCATACTTGAGGAAAACATTTTCCAATTCCACGGCAATCTTCAATAACTCGTAAGTCGAGTTCCATCTTGTGGGGCAATCATTGCACAAAAATTTCTTTGATTCCACTCCAAGTCTTTTCATTCAATCTTTAAACCATGTGATCCGTTGTGTCGAATTTCTTAGGTACCGGACGGCCTATTGCAAGCATTTAACACTAGGTTCGTCCTCACTCATCCCGTCTTTCACAATAAGGTTAAGAACATGTGCCATACACCTTATGTGGAAGTGTTTTCCTCATCATACATGGTTGGTAATTTTTTGATCAAAAATGTCATTGCTTTGTCATTTGAAGTTGCATTATCTACCGTTATACTCATCACATTTTTGATACCCCAACCTTGAATGCATATGAACAACTCACACCCGATGTCCTCTCCCCAATGACTATCTAAAGGTCTAAACTTAATAATCCTTTTGTGAATGGCCCAATTTTCATCAACGAAGTGTGTTGTGACCACCATATAATTCACCCTTTGACACGAGCTAGTCCAAGTGTCAGTGATCAAATGCACCGTATTAAGGGGATTACTTAAGTATTTTAGCAACTTATTACTTTCATCGAGATAATAATTTGCAACATCTTTTGAAATTGTAGTTCGAGATGACAAAACAATCTTCCCATTTAATGCACTAGTATACTCAAGAAAAGCTTCGTTTTCAATAGACTTAAAGGGTAGTTCACCCACTATAAACAAGTTTAACAAAGCTTTTCTTATTCTTTTATCATCATGTTTCCATGTATTAACCTGCTTAAATTCCAATGTACTTTGGTTTTTCATATTTTCCGGGTTCTTTTTACAACTACTAACATGTTTTTTCAAACTAGATGTATCGTTCTTACGTGGGTCAGCTTTGATAATTTAGGAACAGAACTTGCACTCACCATGCTTCCAAGCTTCTCCGTTGTCGTCTTTAATATAGACCGCTTTAAAAAACTTCCAAAATTCTGCCCTTTCTTTCCCTTCCTTTGGTCCCCGTTTTCTTTTATATGTTTCTTCTTGCGTATTGTCTTCTTTTTTAGTGGCATTGATAAATACATCATTATCATCCTCCTACAATATAAAAAAATTCAATCACTATCATATAATAAAAACTTAATTTTTTAAGTAATGAATGAGATATGCAACATATTTCAAATTAACCTAAACTATATAATTAAATGTGTAGCAAGTATAAAGTTCTACCAAAAGATTTAAGGTTCAAAATTTTGAGCATTGTAAATCCGGTTACATGAATGGCTGACCCTGTTTATTTATAAAAAAATAGGTATGCATGAGCACTAAAAAATTTATTGTTACATGATAAAAAAGATAATTCTCAGTAGAAAAACATTACATATAATGCTTTTAGAAGTGTCAAGATTAACAATTAAAAGTTGATTATTGTTAAAATCAATCGCATGGATCCAAGCTTGAGTTTTAAAACACCGAGCATTCGCTTCTCTCACACAAATTCACTCTAGCATTTGCTTCTCTCACACACATTCACTACGTAACAGATGCAATACATTATATATAAAATTTTAACTTTCTGTGAACTCGATAAAAACTTGAAAATCATGAAAAATTTGAAAGCTTTACTTGAGAGTCTTCGATGATGGGAGCCCAATCATACAATATAACATGAAAAGAATTTGATCGTGAATCGTTCGGAACTTCGGATTTCCCAAAATTTGTTGTACCGATTGCTACCGGTCACTATGAGATCGAACGATTATGTACCGGTTGCTACCAACACACTGTGAGATCGAACTAAAAGTGTGAAGAAAAGGAGGAGAGATCGAACAATTATGTACCGGTTGCTACTTGCTACCAACACACTGTGAGAAAATGTAGGTTGCAGGAAGCCAGGAACAATGTGACTCAGAAACGCATGGGATACAAAGAGTTGTTGGGTATAATTTGTGGGCTTTCCAATGAGAGCCGTTTGCATGCTTCAAGGAGAGCTGTTTGCATGGGAGACGAAGAGTATGGTCATCACCACCATCGGCTGTCTGTGTGCTTGCACGTGGCTTTTTTGCCATGCTCTTGGCATTCTCGGCTATTAATAACAACACATAGGAATAGACAATCGTGGATCATAAATACTTGATAACGTTGTAGTTGCTGTTTTTTGGATATTTATCAAAATTAGTTGATAATTTTTAATTATACAATGGATTAAAATGTGATATATCTATATTAAGTTTTCGGTTCCTAGCCTAAAAAACCCGATACCCGCATGACCGATACCCGAATAACCGATACCCGAAAATCGATAATTATAATAACCGTTAACCGAGCCAAATAATATAAATAGGTTCCAATCGGTTTGGTTCCGGTTCAGTTATATGGTCATTCCACACACCCCTAGTTGTGAACCTATGTTCATACTAAGCATGTTCACATAAATTTTTTCACGTTCCCATGACTTTTAATATGCTTGAAAGTGTGAATGTGTTAAATTTGTTTTTTTAAAAATAGCCTATATTATTTGTATCTAAATGGATATGAAAAAAAAAACCTTTTTTTCGGAGGATGTTCACATCCGAAACCCGTGTATTCACAGTACTCTGCATTTTTTAGGTACTCACACGAACCATATTCTATATAGACACACACACACACAGATATAT
The DNA here is from genome assembly GCA_020465985.1 of Centrapalus pauciflorus. NCBI lineage: Eukaryota > Viridiplantae > Streptophyta > Magnoliopsida > Asterales > Asteraceae > Centrapalus > Centrapalus pauciflorus. The sequence goes on along the minus strand of JAANYP010002798.1, from coordinate 904,102 downwards.
ATATATATATATATATATATATATATATATATATGTATATGACGTTCAATTGAGAACTTTTATACACCGAGGAACCTTTAGGAACTTTTATGCACTGTAAATCTACCTAGGGTGCATTAAGGGTAGTTATGGAATAAATTAATTTAATTTTTATAAATATTTAAAAGATAATTAGAAGTTAAATATGGAAGGTAAATCACCACATTAACTACCTTGATACCTTCCACATATTCCTCCCTATTTCTCTCTCTCTCTCTCTCTCTCTCTCTCTCTCTCTCTCTCTCACACACACACACACACTTCTGTCTCTCGATGAACACCACCATCGGCCGCCGCACCACCATCGTTGCACCATCACCGCACCACCGTCGTTGCACCATCGTCATCTCCCTTTCTTGACCACTGCATCATCGTCCTCCCCACCGGCCATCACCCTCTCTCGGTCGACACACCACCGCCAACAACCTTCGCATCTATAAATGAATGATAAAAGTTTGAATGATGATACACAATAATGAGATGCATATTTGAAGGTATGAATATTTGAAGGAACGATAAACGATTCATGTTTGAATGAACGATGGATCTTGATACACGTTGAAGGTTTAGATGTTTGAAGGTTTTTGGATGAACACATTGTTGTTGCATCACATTATTTTAAGTTTTTTGGATGTTGTTACATCACGTTAGATTAGTGTGTTTGGATAAACATGTTGTTGCATCACGTTAGATTAAGGTTTTTAGATAAACACATTTGATGCATCATGAATGATGAATATTAAGATGATGAATGAAGATGATGAACACGAAGGATGAACACCAACTATGCATCAAAATCTTCATCATTTTAATTGAATTTGTATTATTTTTGTTAATTTTGAAAGTGTAGTAATTGAATTTATTTAGCATTTATTATTTATATATTTGATGCAATATAAAATTAATATAAAATTAAACTTAGTTAAACTAGATATTTATATTTAAAAAATGGTGAATCATTATGTAAAATATTGAATCACAATGCTTCTCACACTTCTCAATATATATTTAGCTTCTCATTTGATTATATATATATATATATATATATATATATATATATATATAAATGAGATCATTGCAGAACCTAAATTTAGTGTAGAACTGTAGAACCAATATCGTCCATAGATTAGATTAATCCAATGGTTTTGATCAAAAGTGTTAAGTTTGAATTTAGTGAAAAAAAGATTAGTATTAGTGATATTTTAATTCTTTGAGGGGTAAAAAAGAAAAATATTGGTAATAGAAAAGGATTGACATTAGCAAAAAAATATCCTATTTATTTCTTTAAATTAAAATAACATTAATATGATTATTTTTTAAATCAAAAAATTATACCATAAAAACGAGAATTTTATACTCTTTAAAACGAAACCGGTCATTATATATTTTTTCGAACAAATTTTACGTGTTTATTTTTCGTAAATGTTATTACCCAGACCACTATGCAATATAGCATCTCGAGATCATTCAATGTCGAAGTAATAGTTTATATCATATATTCAACGTCGAAGTAATACTATATATCATATATACAACCTGCATATACATTAAATATTAAAAAAGTCAAAATAATGGTCAATAATTAGTATTCAAACTTGGTGGATCACCCTTAATTTAACGAGACCGGTCATTATATATTTTTTTCAAAAACAAATTTACTTGTTTATTTTTCGTAAAAAATTTTTTATCCAGACGACCATTATTATATCGAGATCCTTCAATGTCGAATTACAGTTTATATCACATATTCAACGTCGAAGTAACATTATATATATCATATATGCAACACTGCATGTACATTTAATATTAAAAGAGTAAAAAATGGTCAAAGTGAGCAGTCAAACTTGGTGAACTACACTTAATTTAATGTTAATTGCATATTTACCATCTTATCCCTAGTGTTATATTATAATCCTATGGTGTAGATTGGTTCTATAGTTCTGCACTAAAATAAAATATAAAAACAAATAAGATTATATTTGAAAAAAAATACAATAGTAATACAGAACATATATCATAATAGTTTTTGTTTATTGTAATAAAATAAAGAGTAAATTACAAAAATGGTCCCTGTGGTTTGCATAAAATTATGGATCAGTCATTGTGGTTTCATTTTTGCATAAACGGTCATTGTTTGCATTGTTTACTTGCTAAAATGGTCCATTTGTCTCATTTATTTTTCTAAATGACAATTATACCTCTTTCCTTAATAACAATTTTGGTCCCTTTCTGTTCATGAATTTTTTTTTTGTTTTTAAATTTTTTGTCTTAATTTAAGAAAGGGTAAATTACAATTTTCGTCCCTGTGGTTATATACAAATTATGGTTACCGTCCTTTTTGTATCAAAATTACAATTTCAGTACCTGTGATTGTCTTTCTGTTATGGTTTTGGTCTTTTGACTGGTCATTATTTAAAAAATGACCGTTTTGCCCTTTTAATTTAGTTTCAGTTTTGGTCTCTAACCAATTACTTGTCTTATATTTTTATTAGTTATTTTTTATTTCACTATTATTTATTTAATGTGTACTCTTTTTCTTATTATTACAAGTTAACTAAAATCATTATTTTATTATTATTATTATTATTATTATTATTAATTTAGTTATTTAAATGAAAAAATATATATAACAATAATTTATTTACTTTGCTCTTTTTATTAATTATTAAAAAGTTTTAATTAAAAATAATTATTTATATATATATATATATATATATATATATATATATATATATATATATATATATATATATATATATATATATATATATATATATATATATATATATATATATATATATGAATAACTTGTATTATTATATTTATTGTATTTAATTTCAAACATATATTCAAATATTTATACATTTAATTTATAAAATAATTTAACTAAATTAACTTATATGTATACACACACAAATACATATATAAAAGTTATTTTTAATTAAAACTTTTAATAATTAATAAAATCAATAATGTTACTAAAATAACTTTATATATATATATATATATATATATATATATATATATATATATATATATATATATATATATATGGATTTGTATAATAATAAGTTGTATTATTATTATTATTACAATAAATACTATATATACATTTATTTTTAAAATTTTTAATTATTTTATATTACCTTTCATTTATAAAAAATTATAATTATTTACACATTTAATTTATTTATATGTTTTTAAATATTAAATATTAATTCATATAAATACTTAGTTATCTTTAATTTATTTACTTTGTTAAGTTAATAACGTTTGATTCTTTTAGAATATATATATATATATATATATATATATATATATATATATATATATATATATATGTATATATATAGTTTAGTTAAATATATAACTTTTTATTAAACAAAATTTTTTATATGTAAGTAAACTTGACACATTTATATGTATAAATTAAATTAATTTTTCAACTTTATGAAATAATTATATATTTCGTTAAGTTATAATTACAACAATTATAGATTTCGTTAAGCTATATATACTGGGTTTATCTGACCATTAACTTTATGGTATAATTAAATTAGAATAGATAACACGTTAGATATATATATTTTGTTAAGTTATAATTACAATGAACATATAGGGTTTATATAAAAACAAAATATTTAAATTAATTTTAATCAAAAATTATTTAATATATAAGTATTTATATGAAGTAATATATAGAAAAGACAATAGATACAATTTCTATAAACGAAAAGTAATAAACAAAATAGTATATATATATATATATATATATATATATATATATATATATATATATATATAAAATCAATATGTGTGAACGATAATAATAGTATTTATAACAAAATAATACAACATATTAAATTAAGTCATGTACAAGTTATTTCATGTATTACTACTTAGTCATGTAAATACTTGAATCATAATAAATAATAGGGTAAATTACAAATTTCGTCCCTGTGGTTTATAGCAAATTACGGATCCCGTCCCTCTATAGAAGAAATTACAAATTCGATGTCTGTGGTTAACATTTTGTTACGGATTTGGTCCTTTGACCGGTCATTTTTTTTAAAATGACCATTCTACCCTTGAGAAATATTACGAATATAGGTAATAAACTTTAATAGAATATACAAAATAATAAAATATTATACATCACCAATTAATTATTTATAAATATAAGAAAACTATATCAAAATAATTAAAGCATACCTAACAAATTAATTACTCTATGCATTTCACCAATTTCCAATTTTGCCAATTTGCTCTCGTCGGAGCCCCAAAATAAAGAAGAGAAAGATGGCAAAAAGAAACAAATGGGCGATTTCCAAGCCGGTTCACCAACACCAGCCTTTCAAGGTTGATAAATCGGGTCCGTTTGCATTTGAAACCGAGTCGGGTTCGTCGTGGGTGGTGGACGTCCGGGAACCATCATCTGCGGCGGTGGTGATGTTTGAGAAGCCATTGATGAGTTTCACTTTCAAGGTGTTGGAGAATGCTCGAGGGATGAGTCATGATGATGCTGTGTGTTTGTTTGAAGAGCTCTCAAAGCTGAAGCATCCAAATCTGCTGCCCATTTCTGGTTACTGCATTGCAGGTTTGTTTCTTCTTCGCACATCTAATTTTCCAAACCAATAATTCCCATATTCAGAACTAGAGTGCTACAGTCATTACATACCATGCAATGAAATCTATACTTTACACTGGATTTACTAATTTTACCTCTGGGAAAAAAGTTTTTGAAGAAAACGACGTCGCAGGGAAGAACGAGTCCGCCGGTGGTCTGGAAACCGAACTCTTCTTCGGCTTTGTTGAGTAAAGACACGAAGACAGGGAGGTTGAGATAACGAGTAGGAATGACGAAACGACAGCGTTCTGGACCGATGTAAACGGCGAGGGAGCCGGCCGGAGGAATGCGGCGGCGCCAACGTTGAACGACGTGCTTCAGGAGAACGATTTGGGTGGCGGTGGACGATGGAAGAAGGTGGAAGAAGGTGGAAGACGATCGGCCGATTATTAGGGTTTGTATTCAGGTTCATTCTTCCAGGCTTATCGGAATCAAGAGAGAGACGAGGAAGGTCGTCGTGATCATGGCCGGAAGACGAAGATGATAGAGATGGACGTGATGATACAGATACAGATTCGTTAACTTTAATTATTTTGATATAGTTTTCTTATATTTATAAATAATTAAGTGGTGATGTATAATATTTTATTATTTTGTATATTCTATTAAAGTTTATTACCTATATTCGTAATATTTCTCAAGGGTAGAATGGTCATTTTAAAAAAAATGACCGGTCAAAGGACCAAATCCGTAACAAAATGTTAACCACAGACATCGAATTTGTAATTTCTTCTATAGAGGGACGGGATCCGTAATTTGCTATAAACCACAGGGACGAAATTTGTAATTTACCCTAAATAATAATAGTAATAATAATATAGGGTAAATTACAATTTTCGTCCCTGTGGTTATACACAAATTATGGTTATCATCCTTTTAATGATTAAATTACGATTACAGTACTTATAGTTGGCAATTTATTATGCCTTTGGTCCCTTTGTCCAATATTTTTTTTAAAATGACGATTTTGCCCTTTTATTTTTATTTCAGTTTTGGTTCTTGATCAAATTATTTCTTTTATTTCATTTTATTAATAGATTTTTATTCTTTTACTATTTATTTAATATATTTTCTATTCTTTTATTATATTTTCTAGTTATTACTATTAAAATTCAATTGAAATAAAAGCTTATTCAATATGTTTTATTTATTTATTTGATATTATTATTAATAGTATTAATATTATTATTTTGTTATGATTTAAGTATTTACATGACTAAATAGTAATCAATGAAAATAACTTGTATATGACTTAATTTAATATGTTGTATTTTTGTTAATTATTGTTATAAATACTATTATTATCGTTCATACACAGTGCTTTAGATATACGTTGAACTATTTATATATTTATTTTTCTAAATGTATATTACTTTTCATTTATAAAACTTGAAACTATTTATGCATTTAATTTATTTTGTCTATTCTCTTTATTATATATTACATTCATATAAATACTTATATATTTAATAATTTTTTATTCAAATTAATTTAATTATTTTGTTTTTATCTTAACCAGTGTTTTCTATTCTAACTTAGTTATACCATAAAGTTAATGGTCAGATAAACCTTATACATATAACTTAAGGAAACCCATTATTGTTGTAATTATAACTTAATGAAATATATAATTATTTCATAAAGTTAAAAAATTAAATTAATTTATACATATAAATATGTAAAGTTTACATATCTTGTTAATTTTAAACTATATTTTTTGTTTAACAAATACTAAACATATTAAATAAGTAGTAAAAAATAAAAAAGCTATTAATAAATTAAATAAAAAGAAATAATTTGATAAAGGACCAAAACTGAAATAATAATGAAAGGGCAAAATCGTCATTTTAAAAAAAATATTGGACAAAGGGACCAAAGACATTATAAATTGCCAACTATAGGTACTGTAATCGTAATTTAATCATTAAAAGGACGATAACCATAATTTGTGTATAACTATAGGGACGAAAATTGTAATTTACCCAATAATATAAATACAACATATTGAATAACCTATTACTTCAATTTAATTTGAATAGTAATAATTAGAGAATATGATAAATAATTAGAAAATAAATTAAATAAATAGTAAAAGAATAAGCTATTAATAAAAGAAATGAAAAGAAACAATTCGATGAAGGACCAAAAGTGAAATAAAAATGAAAGGGCAAAATCGTCATTTTAAAAAAATTATTGGAGAAAGGGACCAAAGGCATAATAAATTGTCAAGTATAAGTAGTGTAATTGTAATTTAATCGTTAAAAGGACGATAACCATAATTTGTGTATAAGCACAGTGACAAAAATTGTAATTTACCCTTTAAGAAATGATGATTTAATTATATTATTATTATTTAAGATGTATTTATTTTTTTTTATTAAAGTTATATTTTTATCTATTTAATTAATTTATTCTACGTTTCTATCACGTATTTAATTAATTTATTAAAACTTTATTTGTATTAGATATCATTATTATAATATGAGCGTTGTTATACGCTGTAACATCCTCGGATTTAAAAATTTGTTGTAATTGAGGTTTATTAGCTTAAATTTTAGAATTATGAAATTAAGTTGGATTATGAATGATAAGTATGTATTTGTATAATTAAAAATTGGTTGTTATGTTGAGTAATTAAGAAATTGAGAATTTCAAGTTTATTTAAATTAAGTATGATGAATTATAAATAATTATAGTGATAAAATCAAGATGGAACATTAATTAATGAAATCAGATAAGTCGAGGGGCTACTTATGTAAATGGCCGAAAGTTATGAGTTAAAGGACTTGTGTCTTTCATTTATCATTATCATCTCTTCATATTCAACCTCTCAAGCTCTCTCTCTAAATACCTACTGAAAATCGAATTGTGAAAGGAAAATCCGTGGATTAAAGCTGAATACTATCAAGAATCAAAAGGATTTAAGGTAAGAAAATAGTTTCTAAGTTTGAGACTTTATTTTGAGAGTTTAAAGTTCAAAAATCGGATTTAAAATCTGAAAATTTTTGGTTGCATGTTTGTTAAATTAGTTGGAAATCATCACTTGAACATCACTGAAGCCTCAGAAACAAGAATCGTCAGTTGTCGAATAGAATGGTAAGAAATATGAACTTTTGTGCACTTTTGTGTTCTTGAGAAAATATCCATATTTTGGTTAAATCTGGATTGATTAGTGTGTTATAAATGGGAAAAATAGTTTAGAAATGATCCAAATATGTTATTATAACTTTATATTGGATTGCATGTGTTTAGAAATGGATTTTGGCGATTTTTATGTTAAAACCCTTAGCATCGACCTGCACATCTGCTAGTCGACTCGGCGAGTCGCCAAGAACACATGAACAAATCGACAAAAATTTTCTAAGTGTTGGATCCGAATTCGGATAGGACCCTAAACTCAGATAGGTCGAATCTCGGGTCAAGGAAAATTCGGGTTGCAATTCGGGTCATGCGAAATTCGGTTGGGAACCGAAATCCGACCGAGGATCCGAAATTCGGACCTCGACTCGGGGAGTCGACCGCTGTACATGCGAATTTCGGATGGGGTCTTAAGGATCCGAATTTCTTGTGTTTCAAACACACTTTTGGGATATCTTTGGTAACATATTAAAGTATATAATGAAGGTTTATTTAGGAATAACAACACACTAAATAATGGGTTCTACACACGAGTTTCTAATGTCGGTTCCGAATGTTTTAACACTTTGATTATATAAGATGTGATGCAATTTGCCAGCAAACATATAATAATGATATGTTTACCTTACCAAAATGTAACAGGTCCCTTGTGGTGTTGTTTAACCCACAGTGAGGTACTTTGTGAATCCGGTTGAAATCCCGAGGAGAAATAATATAAATTGTTGGTTAATTAAAGGCACCCACTGTGGGTACCTAGGATTATATATGTCTGCTTTTATTTATTGTCAGCTGTGTCATTGAGGCATGTTGTTTCACTTTCATTTGGCAATCCCCTGACTTGCGTAATTTTTGATGCACATTGTTGCTTGCTGCATGTACGTTTCTTTGTTGTGCATATTCTGTTTGGCTTACGAGCCATGATTGGTAATTCGATGCTACCGAGGCTATATGACCTGGAGCTGATCCCTTCGAGGTCCTGATGGGTAGGTGTAGCATCGCCGATGGTAATGTCTGTCTCAATTGAATGTTTAATTCCGTGCAATGGCACGATGGAGCTGCGGCTCGTTTCTGTACTTCGTGTGCGAAGAGGGTATACGGGGTGTGTTGCCGGTGTTACCCTTGTGTGCTGCATAAATATCTGCTGAATGTATAATCTATGTACTCATTAAGCTTTGCTTACCCCCTAGTTGCTCACTTTTTACAGGAAAAGGAAAATCCGCTGTCGGACCTTCTAGCTAGATCTTTATTGAAGTTTTTGGAAGATCCTCTACTACTCAATTGGTAATTGAAAGGTGGGACCAACAATGTAATATTTGGGATGTGTAATAATGTATTGTGTATGTAGATTTAGTTTGGAACCTTGTAGCACCGTAGGGTGTTTAAAACTTGTAGTTTTATTCATGTATATTATTGCTTCCGCATTGTATTAAGTAATCAGATCATTATATAATGATTATTGTATGGTGATTTATCCTGGGTGTTATGATTGTGGTTACTATGGCAAGGGTGTCACAACGTATGGTATCAGAGCAGTAGTTTGAGATTCAAGTGTCCGTGAGGTCTTGGTCTTAAACATTAGGTGGTGATATGTAGTGATTTTAAGTAATGATCTGAACTAATATAGGTTATGATCTAGTAATAATTGGAAATTGACTTTCATATGAGACAATGGGTGGTGTCTTTAAATAAATGACATGTTTACTAAATCAGTTATATGTTTCAACTTTCTATTCATGTCTGGAGAAGGAATGGCATCGCAAGAAACAAGGGAGATGATGCTAGCCATGATGGCGGAGCAAAACAAAATGATACAAGAACAATTCGGGCTCGAGATGAGGCCGAAGCCAAGAGAAGAGAGGATAAGAGAAAGAACTGTGAATTCACTTTTCATGCAATTCAATCATATACAACACATATCATATGAACAATTAACAATCCAACACACTATATTGAATGATTATAGAGAGAAATATTACATTTGAGGTTTCGGCTTTCTTGCAAAGCAATCCTTCTTTCTCTCTACTTAGATCCGTATGTGTGTGTGTAATCTTAGATTCATAGCTGCACCTACTAACAGAACCATACACTTCTATTTATACACAATACACTAGTATTGTGTATTTACACATATAACCCCTAATCTATTGAGTATTTACAATTATATACAATATAATTGTTTCATCTCTATTATTTATTCCCAACATTCTCCCCCTTAGAGATGAACACAATTATTAAAAGTAATATTCATTTCAGCTCTACAAATATTGTCCCTAACAATCTCCCCCTTAGAGATGAAATCAATTTTCTGATAAAAGATCATTTCAAGGACTTTTTAGTGAATATTCTTCTTTTCTCTGATCTCTGAATCTTCTTCTTTTCTTTATTTTCTTGTAAGTACACTCCCCCTTGAATCATGAATAGCTTTTTAATTCTCTCCCTTGATCAATTCTTTTAAATTGTCTTCAGTTGACTTCAATCTACTCAACTGTTGTCTCTGAACTTTAGATTTTCTCCCCCTCATGATGATCATAAGAATTATGAAAATCATGCAAAATCTTCAGAGATATTAATGCAATGAATTTACAGTAGATGAAATAGAACAACAATTACAATTTCAAACATATTAAAAAATGATTTTCTCCCCCTCAAATTGATATCCTCTCCCCTATACTAAACAAATCTATCTCACTCCCCCTCAAAAATTTCATTTTCTTTACAAAACAAAGTCGAAGCTTTTCAACTTGACTTGAGGAAAATGAAACAAATTCATTTGTGAAATAACGAGTCCAGGTCCACATAGGAGTCCTGTTTGCACAATAGACAATATCTATGTGACTTACTTTCAGCGCTGGCGTGATATTAACACTGGTAGGATTTCCAAATAGTCATCGTGAAATCCTTTATCATTAAAGAATCACTCTTATTTGTTCCGGCTTAGTCACTTTGGACTAGCAATTTATAGTCACACAGACTGTCAGACTCGATGTGTCCTAAAAGTGTATATAATCAGCTCTAGACACAATGTGCATCAAATGAAATTGGAGACCGGAGCAACTGTCTTCCTTGTTTCAATATCAATAATATCCAAATGATATATCGATAGAAATGTGTTATATCTCCGTGATTATTGAAACAGAAATCTTTTGAGAGATAACTGAGTAGTTGGTAGGGTTAAGTGCATGCGTCACTGGGTCCATGACGTCTTTTTCAATATCAAGTCACATAGGGCTTGATAGATTATGTGGATTACCCCGCCGACACAGTTTTGGTAGGATTTTATTTTCTTTTAATCCTTTCTCAACTCTAAGCACTCAGCATTTTTCAACTAAGCTCCCTCCGGCTCACTTTTGAGAAATGAGTTCAGTTCCTTTCAATATCAATATCCCTCTCATTTACATTTTATCTCTGCCTAACCCTGTCAGTATCCCGTGATAACTGACACTTCTCAACTAATAAACCTAAAGAACCCTCACCCGCACAATCTATAAATGGTTTGCTTCTTGGGTAGGTCTTCCGGTTCTGGTTAGACCATAGAAGATTCGTGCATAATCGGAGTCAGCAGAAAGATTTTCAGCTTTGAAAGGTCATGAGATATGATGAAATCCAACTTTTATAATATTGGAGATGATATTCAGATAATTTTGGGAATGATACTTTGGGAGATAGCAGAATGAAATGTACAATCTGATATAAGGTATGAAATGAATCAGACTTGTATAGAAAGAATTAGCTCATGGAGAATATGGGAGAATTCTTTGATCGGGAGAATATAAAAGAGAATCTCAGAAGTAATGAGATTTTGAACATCAAAGAGATTAAATCAATTAATCTCAATGAGAGATTCAGAGAATCAGAAAATTATGAAAATATTTTGCTTTTCAGCTCAAAAACTCTTTTTATGTGTGTATCAAATATTTTCGTGAACAATCACACACAGTTTTGAAAAATGTCATCGTCAAAGTGCGTCTGAAACTTCCTCTAGAAATAAGCACACAAAGTTAGTAGGAGCAAAAAATTATAAAAATAAAACTCCCTCTAAATCAATGCAGCTTTAAAGTTGAATTCAGGGCAGGAATTGCAGAAATATTTGTCTTTCAGACTCGGGTTCTAATCTGAAGTGATTAGAAGCCATATGTCTCAGAAGCTCGGGTTTCAGTCTGAAGTAACTGAAAACCATTAGCTTGGGTTCTGTACTGAAAAGTACAAAATCCAATTTCAGTGAAGATCGGGTTCTACTCTGTTGTGAGTAGAAGCCTCTTGAGATGAAGTCCGGGTTCTAGTCTGATATGACTAAAAACCATTTTGATTTGAAACACGGGTCTTGATCTGATGTAATCAAGAGCCTATTGAAATGAAGAACAGGTCCTTATCTGAAATGATAAGAAACCTATAACCTGCAAAATTTAAGATGTCTTTGGTATCCAAATAGATTTGGATCCAGACTTGTTAGCGCTCTTGGGTACCCATTTCAAACCGGGTTTTGGTACCCACTTGTACTTGGGTTTAGGTACCCATTGCAAGTTATAACTATCAGCTTCTCTTTCAAAAGCAGAAAACAAATTTCTTTGAGTATGAGAAAATTTAATATCTGAATTTCTAAAGAAACTTGACTTTGAATGATTAGAATTTTCTGAACTCTTCTTCCTGAAAAACTGTCCGGTTCTGGCATGTTTTTGGTAAAACGTGGTTGTTTTCTTTAAAAATGTTTTCTGATCAGACGAACCAGTATTTCCAAAAACTTTAAAAACATTAGGCTTTGAAGATTCACCTGTGTAAATCTTAACTGGAAGTTGTTCAATGATTTTGTCTTTGCCTTTATGTATCTTGAGAAGATACTTAAGTTTCAGATCTGAAGATGAATCAAACTTAGCAGAGTTAGTTAGATACACTTCACTTTCAGAAGACAAACCAGAGAGATCAACATTGGATTTTAAACACACTGAAGAAGGGGTCTTAACCTTTGACTCAGCTGATGAAGTAAACACATGTAATTGTTTTGTAAGATGAAGTATCTGATCTTCCAAACTTTTGATAATGACTAAATTTGAACTTCTGTCATGATCAAATGATTGGTAATCAGATTTAAAAGATTGTTCTTTGATTAAGAACATTTGTCTTTCATCTTCAAACAATTCAGATTTTGATTTAAAATCTTGTTCTTTAAGTAAGAACTCATGTCTTTTCTTCTCAATCAAATCTTTAGTTAAAGACAACTCTTGTTGAAGAGCAAAAATTTCTTCATTTTTGTTTAAAATACATTTCTGATCAGTTTGTTTTGTCTTAGAAAGTGTATCTTCAAGATCCTTAACTTTCTTGTAAAGATCAGATCTTTCAGGCAAAAGATATTTCAGTTGAGTTGCATTCTGAAAATTTTCTTGTTTCAGCTCTTCAAGTTCTTTATGTAATTCAGATATTTTCAATTGATGAGCACAAATCTCAGAGTTTTGTTTTTCTTTTAAGCTGTTAATTTCTTCATTCAGTATTTGTACGTCACGTAACGCCAAATGTTTATCAGTATTTAACTGAACAAGAATGTCGTAATTGTTCTTACGAATCTTTTCAGATTCAGTAAGTTTGGCGATCAGCTCAGATTTTGAAAGTTGTTCATATGCCATTTTGAATTGCTTGAAATTGAATCTTCCAATATCTTTTATGGAAAAACTGATTGAATTCTGATAAAACTTTGAAAAGCTATTTCAGTTAATGATAACTTGTGAAAAATCAGCTCGGAAATGACTTTTTGACGTTGAAATTTCAGCTTTTCTGCAGAAAAATGCCCGTAACTTTTTTCTGGAGTGGAATTGGGCCTCGAAAATTTACCCGAACCGGTTCAAGAAATGTGGATCTCTGTTTAAGCTTCGATTTGACGTATGGTAGGCCTTCTAACTATGTTCCAGTCAAAAGTTATGACCAATTTAAGCAGAATAGGTCATATAGTCAAACTCGAATGATAAAACAATGAAACTCGAATGGTTATGACTGAAACTCGAATGAAGAATGATAAAACTCGAATGATTGAGTATGAAACTCGATTGATTAAGTATGAAACTCGGATGAAGCTTATTAAATCTCGAATGAAGAATGATTCAACTCGAATGTGTAGTGAAATGAAACTCGAATTACTCTGTGATCAACTCGAATGAAACATGAAGTTTCTCGATTGATGCTTTGATCAACTCGAATGAAACATGAAGTTCTCGATTAACTCTTTATCCAACTCGATCAGTTAAGGATAAAACTCGAATGAAGCATACATAAAACTCGAATGAAGCATTCATCAAACTCGAATGCCTTCTTTATAAATCTCGAATGCCTTCTTTATAAAACTCGAATTACACTATGAATTTAGTTATGTCCGAGTTTTATCATTTTTCAACAAAAACAAGATCAGATCCAAACTTTTTCAACAAAAATCCATGAAATGACCTCAAATTGATTTCGAAGGTTCGTTTTAATAGCAAAAACAACTTTTGTGAAATCACTTTGGCTAATTCTCGATTAAAAACCAAAAATCGACCAAAAAACTCAAGAACACACACTTTTTCAAAAAATCTGAAAATTCTCAATTAAAAATTGTGTGTTTGGAATTAAAATTTGATACTTATATCATTGAATTCGTCTTTAAAATTCGAACCTTCGATCCAAATATCAGTTCATTTCATCCACAAAATCAAAATCCTCAATTGATTTTCGAATTTTCAAAAAAATGAATATAACAGTGTTCTTAAAAAAACGATTTCAGATTCAAAATTCACTCAAATTCAGCCATATTAGGCTCTGATACCAATTGTGAATTCACTTTTCATGCAATTCAAATCATATACAGCACAATTCATATGAACAATTAACAATCCAACACACTATATTGAATGATTATAGAGAGAAATATTACATTTGAGGTTTCGGCTTTCTTGCAAAGCAATCCTTCTTTCTCTCTACTTAGATCCGTATGTGTGTATGTAATCTTAGATTCATAGCTGCACCTACTAACAGAGCCATACACTTCTATTTATACACAATACACAAGTATTGTGTATTTACACATATAACCCCTAATCTATTGAGTATTTACAATTATATACAATATAATTGTTTCATCTCTATTATTTATTCCCAACATTCTCCCCCTTAGAGATGAACACAATTATTAAAAGTAATATTCATTTCAGCTCTACAAATATTGTCCCTAACAAGAACAAGTAAAAAGAGGGCAGTAATGACGAACAAGATGACAACACAGGGTCATCTAATAAGCCCAAAGGTTGTCGGTTTAAGGACTTCAAAGGAATGGGGCCGTGGAGTTTAATGGATTAGGTGATGCTGTTGCCGCTCTAGAATGGATAACAGCAACCGAACGAACATTCCGAATCAGCGATTGTGCTGAGAAGGACATGGTTAGGTTTGAAACTGCTATGTTCACCAAAGATGCAGTCATGTGGTGGAATTCAATGGTGAATGCGCCGACTCTAGAGAAAGTTTCTGTTATGACTTGGGTTGAGTTCACTGATATATTCACTCAGCAATACTGCCCGACTGATGAGTGTCGAAGGTTGGAAGCTAAGTTTATGACTTTGATGCAGGGAATTAAGTCTGTGTCCCAATATGTTGTGGAGTTCACGAGGCTGAGTTTGTTTGCGCCTCATCAGCTGGATACTGAAGAAAGAAAAGTGACCAGGTTTGAAGCTGGTTTTGATTTGGAGATTAGAAGAGTTATGAGCAATGTCCATTATCCCACATTCGCTGGCTTACTGGAAGCTGCCAGGAATGTGGAACAGATTCTGAATATGTCTGGGTACACTGTTGAGTCTGCTGCCGGTTCTGCTAATCCTACACAACCATCACCGCCAAAGCGCCAACGTGAGGGAGGATACTCAGGGTCTTCTCGTTCATCTCAGTATTCATCTCAGCAATCGTATCATCGAACTTTTGGTTCCTCCAATCGGGCTCGCGCATATTCCATCAACACGGAGCCGCAATACTGTAACAAATGTCATCTGGAACACTTCGGCAAGTGCGTTAACGGACGCGCTTGCTTCTGTTGTGGAGAGTTGGGCCACTTCCAAAGTGAGTGCCCAAGGAAAGCTGATGTCTGCTATAAGTGTGGGGTATGAGGGCATTATAGTAGAAATTGTAGAAAGAATGTTCCAGCCGCTGCTGCTCCATATTCAACTCGATCTTCTGGGGAATCAAGTATTGGTTCAATCAACCGCCGGAACCAGCCACAAAGAACACCGGCTCATGCTTTTCTAGAATAAC
Organism: Centrapalus pauciflorus; assembly: GCA_020465985.1. Lineage (NCBI taxonomy): Eukaryota > Viridiplantae > Streptophyta > Magnoliopsida > Asterales > Asteraceae > Centrapalus > Centrapalus pauciflorus. The sequence goes on along the minus strand of JAANYP010002798.1, from coordinate 888,042 downwards.
AGCGGAAAAGGCTAAGGAAAACCCGGAGGTGGTTACGGGTATGTTTATAGTTAACTCTATGACTGCACGAGTATTATTTGATTCGGGTGCCAATAGATCATTTGTGTCTACTATGTTTGCTCAACGACTTTCTATGTCATTGTCTAAGTTATCTGCTATACTTGACACTGAAACTGCTAGTAACACGTTAGTCAAAGTAGATCACGCATACCGTAACAGCACTTTAGTGATTGAAGGTATAGTCTTCAATCTAGACTTAATTCCAATAGAGTTCAGTGAGTTTGATGTGATTGTCGGAACGGACTGGTTGATTGAGAATGAAGCCCATATAGTCTGTAAGAAGCGAATGATAAAGATAACAACTCCGGAGGGACGAGAGATTTGTATATATGGGGATAGGAGAAGCGGGGATCTATGTTTGTTAACAATTGAAAAAGCCCGAAAGCTTGTTGCAAAGGCGTGTGATGCCTATTTGGCATATGTTATTGATGCCAAGGCTGAGAAAAAGACTGTGGCCGATGTGCCTGTTGTATCTGAATTCCCGGATGTGTTCCCGGAGGACTTGTCTGGGGTACCGTCTGAAAGACAAGTGGAATTTCGAATTGACTTGATCCCTGGAGCTGCACCGGTAGCTCGTTCTCCTTATCGCCTTGCTCCTACCGAGATGCAGGAGATGATGAAACAACTTCAAGAGTTGTTAGACAAGGGCTTCATTCGACCAAGTTCATCGCCATGGGGAGCCCCAGTATTGTTTGTGAAAAAGAAGGACGGTACAATGAGGATGTGTATTGACTACCGTGAGCTGAACAAGCTGACTATTAAGAACAAGTATTCGTTGCCAAGGATAGATGATTTGTTTGATCAAATACATGGGGCTGGCGTAATTTCTAAGATTGACTTGAGGTCGGGATACCATCAGCTGAAAGTTCGGGAGGAGGATGTACCAAAGACGACATTCAGGACTCGGTATAGGCATTATGAGTTTCTGGTTATGCCATTAGGATTAACCAACGCCCTGGCTGTCTTCATGGATCTGACGAACAGGGTTTGCAGATCCATGTTAGATAAATCGGTGATAGTGTTTATTGACGATATCTTGGTATATTCCAAGTCTGAGGCCGAACATGATGTTCATCTAAGGGAATTGTTGGAACTGTTGAGAAAGGAGAAGCCGTATGCCAAATTTTCAAAGTGTGAGTTTTGGTTGCAACAGATTCAGTTTTCGGGGCATGTGATTTCGGGAGCTGGGATTTCTGTGGATCCAGCTAAAGTTGAAGCGATAAAGAGCTGGGAGCCGCCTCGATCTGCTACAGAGATAAGAAGTTTTCTTGGATTGGCGGGTTATTACAGGAGACTTATAAAGGACTTTTCAAATATTGTAGTTCCTTTGACTGCATTAACGAAAAAGAATGCGACTTTTGTGTGGGAGGCCGAGCAACGTGAAGCATTTGAGGTATTGAAGAAGATTTTAAGTGAAGCACCAGTACTTGCCTTACCGGAGGGTAATGAGGATTTTGTGGTATATACCTCGAGAAGCACCAGTACTTGCCCTACAGATGCTTCGAGGTTGGGGTTAGGTGCTGTACTGATGCAGCGTGGAAAAGTAATTGCATATGCCTCGAGAAAGTTAAAGCAACACGAAGAAGACTACTCCACTCACGATCTGGAGTTGACAACTGTTACGTTTGCCTTGAAGTTGTGGAGACATTACTTGTATGGGACTAAGTGTCAACTTTACACGGATCATAAATGTTCGAAATACATTTTGAGCCAGAAGGAACTTAATATGAGACACCTTAGGTCAATGGAACTGATTAAAGATTATGATTGCGAAATCCTTTATCATCCCGGAAAGGCTAATGTGGTAGCCGATGCTTTAAGCCGTAAGGCCTACTCTAAGGATTGCTGCTACATGATGACTTCTACTATGTTGACCTCCACAATAATTGAAGATGTAAAAGCCGGACAAGTAGAAGCTTTAAAGGAAGAAGACATTAATGCCGAGGATATAAGGGTACAGAAGAAGATCATGGAAACGAGTGATTCTGGGCTGAAAGGAGTATATGGGAGAATCTGGGTGCCAAAGTTTGGTGATATGAGAAATATGATCATCGAGGAAGTGCATCAGTCAAAGTTTTCCGTACATCCCGGGAGCATAAAGATGTACAATGAACTTAAAGCAGACTTCTGGTGACCTGGATTGAAGAAGGACATTGGACAATATGTTGAAAGGTGCAGGACATGTCGGTTAGTGAAAGCCGAGCATCAGCAACCTTATGGTAGTCTACAACCGCTTCTCATTCCGGAATGGAAGTGGGGACACATTACAATGGATTTTGTCACGAAGCTGCCGAATACTAGGCGCCAAAACGATGTTGTATGGGTGATTGTTGATAGGTTGACTAAGTCTACATATTTCATTCCCATCAGGGAAAGTTATTCGTTGGAGAGGTTGGCGCAGATTTACTTGAACGAGATTATTGCGAGACATGGAATCCTGAAATCCATTGTGTCATATCGGGATAGTCGCTTCACATCTAACTTCTGGTCAGCTTTGCAAGAGGGATTGGGTACGAGGATCGACATGAGTACAACCTACCGTCCACAAACTGATGGCCAAAGTAAAAGGACCATCCTTACACTCGAAGACATGATGCGGTCATGCATTTTGGATCTATGTGGTAATTGGGACGATCATTTACCACTAATAGAATTCTCGTACAGCAACAGTTACCACGCGACCATAAAGAAAGCATCGTTTGAGGCACTATATGGAAGAAGATGTAGGACTCCTACATGTTGGAGAGAAACGGAGAGACGCCGATTGCTGGGCCGGCACTATTACAGGAAACGAATGAGAAGATACAGTTGGTTCGACAGAACATGAAAGCGACCCAAAATCGAAAGAAAAGTTATCACGACTGGAGAGATAAACCAATCAATTTTGATGTGAATGATTGAGTTAATCTAAAAGTATCACCTATGAGAGGTGTTACTCGTTTTGTAAAAAAAGGCAAGTTGGCTCCAAGATTTTTAGGGCCGTTCAAGATAATAGAAAAAGTCAAGAACCAATCTTACCGTTTGGAGTTGTCTGAAGAGATGTCGGGCATACACCCAGTGTTCCATGTGGGGAACCTTAGGAAGTCCTTCACTACTGAAAATGAGGATTGGGCCGATCACACTGAACTGCAAATTGACAAACGCTCCGGTATGTGGAAGAGCCGGAGTGTGTGTTGGATACCATAGTCAAGAAGCTGAGGAACAAAGAGATAGAGATGGTGCTGATACGCTGGAAGCATCACAAAGGGGCAAACCATACTTGGGAATCAAAGACAGAAATACTGAAGAAATACCCGCAACTTTTTAAGCGTGGTAGAGCCCATGCTGTAACATCCTCGGATTTAAAAATTTGTTTTAATTGAGGTTTATTAGCTTAAATTTTGGAATTATGAAATTAAGTTGGATTATGAATGATAAGTATGTATTAGGAGAATTAAAAGTTGGTTGCTATGTTGAGTAATTAAGAAATTGAGAATTTCAAGTTTTTTAAATTAAGTATGATAAATTATAAATAATTAATGTGATAAAATAAAGATGGTACATTATTTAATGAAATCAGATAAGTTGAGGGGCTACTTATGTAAATTGCCGAAAGTTATGAGTTAAAAGACTTGTGTCTTTCATTTATCATTATTATCTCTTCATATTCAACCTCTTAAGCTCTCTTTCTTTCTATCTCTCTCTCTCTCTCTCTCTCTCTCTCTCTCTCTCTCTGTGTGTGTGTGTATATATATATATATATATATATATATATATATATATATATATATATATATATATCTAAATACCTACTGAAATCGAATTGTGAAAGGAAAATTCGTGGGTTAAAGCTGAATACTATCAAGAATCAAAAGGATTTAAGGTAAGAAAATAGTTTATAAGTTTGAGACTTTATTTTGAGAGTTTAAAGTTCAAAAATCGGATTTAAAATATGAGCACTTTTGGTTGCATGTTTGTTAAATTAGTTGGAAATCATCTCTTGAACATCACTGAAGTATCAGAAACAAGAATCGTCAATTGAATTGAACATAAAGGTAAGAAATATGAACTTTTGTGCACCTTTTATGTTCTTGAGAAAATATCCATATTTTGGTTAAATCTGGATTGATTAGTGTGTTATAAATGGGAAAAATAGTTTAGAAATGATCCAAATATGTTATTATAAATTTATATTGGATCGAATGTGTTTAAAAATGGATTTTGGCGATTTTTATGTTAAAACCCGTAGCATCGACCTGCACATCTGCTGGTCGACTCGGCGAGTCGGTGGGTTGACTCGACGAGTCGCCAAGAACACATGAACAAATCAACAAAAATTTTCTAAGTGTTGGATCCGAATTCTGATAAGACTCTAAACTCGGATGGGTTGAATCTCGGGTTAAACAACATCCGAGTTTAGGGTCCTATCCGATCCAGGTGACTCGCCGAGTCGAGGTAACAGGTCCCTTGTGGTGTTGTTTAACCCACAGTGGGGTACTTTGTGAATCCGGTTGAAAGCCCAAGGAAAAATAATATAAATTGTCGGTTAAGTAAACGCACCCACTGTGAGTACCTAGGATTATATATGTTTGCTTTTATTTATTGTCAACTGTGTTCATTGAGGCATGCACTTTCATTTGGCAATCCACTGACTTACGTAATTGTTGATGCACATTGTTGCTTGCTGCATGTACGTTTCTTTGTTGTGCATCTTCTGTTTGGCTTACGAGCCATGATTGGTAATTCGATGCTACCGAGGCTATATGACCTGGAGCTGATCCCTCCGAGGTCCTGATGGGCAGGTGTAGCATCCCTGATGGTAATGTCTGTCTCAATTGAATGTTTAATTTCGTGCAATGACACGATGGAGCTGCGACTCGTTTCCGTACTTCCTGTGCGGAGAGGGTATACGACGTGTGTTGCCGGTGTTACCCTTGTGTGCTGCATAAATATCTGCTGAATGTATAATCTCTGTACTCACTAAGCTTTGCTTACCCTCTAGTTGCTCACTTTTTACAGGAAAAGAAAAACCCGCAGCCGGACCTTCTAGCTAGGTCTTTATTGAAGTTTTTGGAAGATCATCTACTACTCAATCAGTAATTGAAATGTGGGACCAACAATGTAATATTTGGGATGTTGTAATAATGTATTGAGTATGTAGATTTAGTCTGGAACCTTGTAGCATCGTAGGGTGTTTAAAACTTGTAGTTTTATTCATGTATTTTATTGCTTTCGCATTGTATTAAGTAATCAGATCAATATATAATGGTTATTGTATGATGATTTATCCTGGGTGTTATGATTGTCGTTATTGTGGCAAGGGTGTCATGTGAATTCATATTTCCAGCAATTCAATCAACATAACACAATTCATATGAACAATTACCAATCAAACACATTATATTGAATGATTAAAGAGAGAAATATTACATTGAGTTCTTGGCTATCTTGGACAGCAATCTTCTTCTTTTCTCTCTAATTCCAGCCGTGTATTTTTGTGTAATCTGAGATTCCTCCTTTAACAGCACACATACACTCCTATTTATACACAATACAAAGTATTGAGGATTTACACAAACAACCCCTGAACTTTTACAATAAAATTGATTACAACTCTATATAAATTTGTACCCAACAATCTCCCCCTTAGAGATGAAATCAATTTTCAAATTAAAGTACATTGCAGGGAACTCGAACATTCTTTCTTGAAACTTTCCTTGCACCTTCTCTTCGATCTCTGAATCTTCTTCTTTATTGTCTCACTCTGATCTTCACATCTCTTCTATTCTGATCTTCTCTTTTCTTGTAAGGACACTCCCCCTTGGATCATGAATAGCTTTTAAATCTCTTCCTTGATCAATTGTCTTGAGATGATGTAGTAATTGCCTTCAGTTGATTTCAAACTACTCAACAGTTGTTTCTGAAATTCAGCTTTTCTCCCCCTCATGATGATCATAAAAAATTATGAACATCATGCAAAAACTTCAGAAACATTAATTCAATGAAATTACAGTAGAAGAAATACAACAACAATTACAACTCAGAAATTATTACAAATTGATTTTCTCCCCCTTAAACTGACATCTCTCCCCCTATACAAAACAGATTTATCTCACCCCCTCAAAAAGTTCACTCCCCCTCGAATTGATATTATATCTTTTTAGAACAAAACAAAGCTTTACAACTTTGGGGAAAATGAAACACATTCATTTTGTGAGAAAACAAGTCCAGGTCCACATAGGATTCCTGTTTGCACAATAGACAAAATCTATGTGACCTACTTTCAGCGCTGGCGTGATGTTAACACTGGTAGGATTTCCAAATAGTCATCGTGAAATCCTTTATCATGAAAGAATCACTCTTATTTGTTCCGGCTTAGTCACTTTGGACTAGCAGTTTATAGTCACGCAGACTGTCAGACTCGATGTGTCCTAAAAGTGTGTATAATCAGCTCTAGACACAATGTGCATCAAATGAAATTGGAGACCGGAGCAAATGTCTTCCTTGTTTCAATATCAAATAATATCCAAATGATATATCGATAGAAATGTGTTATATCTCCGTGATTATTGAAACAGAAATCTTTTGAGAGATAACTGAGTAGTTGGTGGGGTTAAGTGCATGCGTCACTGGGTCCATGACGTCTTTTTCAATATCAAGTCACCTAGGGCTTGATAGATTATGTGGTTTACCCAGCTGACACAGTGTAGGATAGGATTATCTTTTCTTCAAATCCTTTCTCAACTCTCAGCTCTCAGCATTTTTCAACCTAGCTCCCTCCGGCTCACTTTTCAGAATTAAAATCAGTCAGCTTTATACGAAAAGCATGATCTGATGCACCACCATCGCCTTTTAATATCCCTCTCATTTACATTTTATCTCTGCTCGACCCTGTCAGTATCCCCTGATAACTGACACTTCTCAACTAATTAACCTAAAGAACCCTCACCCGCACAATCTATAGATGGTTTGCTTCTTGGGTAGGTCTTCCGGTTCTGGTTAGACCATAGAAGCGATATTTATGCCTATCACTCAGATTGGTCCATAATCGGAGTCAGCAGAAAAATTTTCAGCTTTGAAGCTTAAGAGATATGATGAAATCCAACTTATATGGTATTGGAGATGATATGCAGATAATTTTGGGAGATATCAGAATGAAATGGAAAATCTGATATATGATATGAAAAGAATAAGATTTTCTTGAAAGAATTAGCACATGGGAGATAACAGGAGAATCCAGTATAAATTGGAAGAGTTCTAACAAAAAGAATCTCAGAAGAAATGAGATTATGAAAATCAAAGAGATTAGATCAATTAATCTCAATGATAGATTCAGAGATTCATAAAAAATTTCTTTCAGCTCAAAAAATCTTTTTATGTGTGTGTCAAATATTTTCGTGAAAAATCACACATAGTTTTGAAAAATATCATCGTCAAAGAATGTCTGAAACTCCCCCTGGAAATAAGTACACGCAGTTAGTCAACTCATAGAAATGAAATCAGGAGCAAAAAATTATAAAAATAAAACTCCCTCTTTGTCAATTTCAGCTTCGGAGTTGAATTCAGGGCAAGAATTCCAGTAAGATTTGTCTCTCAGACTCGGGTTTCAGTCTGATGTAACTGAAAGACATTGTCTCTGGTTCATTGAAGTCCGGGTTCTAGTCTGAATTGAACTAGAAACCAAATGATTGAACTGAAGAACGGGTTTTAGTCTAGATTAACTAAAAACCATCTTGAGTTGAAGCACGGGTCTTGATCTGAATTAATCAAGAGCCTCTTGAAATGAAGAACGGGTTCTTATCTGAAATGATAAGAAACCTATAACCTGCAAAATTTAAGATGTCTTTGGTATCCAAACAGATTTGGATCCAGACTTGTTAGCGCTCTTGGGTACCCATTTCAAAACAGGTTTTGGTACCCACTTGTACTTGGGTTTAGGTACCCATTGCATGTTATAACTATCAGCTTCTTTTCCAAAAGCAGAAAACAAATTTCTTTGAGTATGAGAAAATTGAATATCTGAATTTCTAAAGAAACTTGAATTTGAATGATCAGACTTTTGCGAACTCTTCTTTTTGAAAAACTGTCCGGTTCTTGCCTGTTTCTGATAATACTTGGTATTTTTCTATGAAAATGTTTTCTGATTAGAATGACCAGTATTTTCAGAAACTTTAAGAAAATTTGACTTCGAAGATTCACCGGTGTAAATCTTGACCGGAAGTTGTTCAACAATTTTATCTTTGCCGCTGTGTATCTTTAACAGATACTTAAGTTTAAGATCTGAAGAAGAATCAAACTTAGCAGAGTTAGTTAGATTCACTTCACTTTCAGAAGACAAACCAGAGTGATTAACATTGGATTTTAAACACACTGAAGAAGGGGTCTTAACCTTTGACTCAGTTGACGAAGTAAACACATGTAATTGTTTTGTAAGATGAAGTATCTGATCTTCCAAACTTTTGATAATGACTAAATTTGAATTTCTGTCATGATCAAATGATTGGTAATCAGATTTAAAAGATTGTTCTTTGATTAAGAACATTTGTCTTTCATCTTCAAACAATTCAGATTTTGATTTAAAATCTTGTTCTTTAAGTAAGAACTCATGTCTTTCCTTCTCAATCAAATCTTTAGTTAAAGACAACTCTTGTTGAAGAGCAAAAATTTCTTCATTTTTGTTTAAAATACAATTCTGATCAGTTGGTTTTGTCTTACAAAGTGTATCTTCAAGATCCTGAACTTTCTTGTAAAGATCAGATCTTTCAGGCAAAAGATATTTCAGTTGAGTTGCATTCTGAAAATTTTCTTGTTTCAGCTCATCAAGTTCTTTAAGTAATTCAGATATTTTCAATTGATGAGCACAACTCTCAGAGTTTTGTTTTTCTTTTAAGCTTTGAATTTCTTCATTCAATATTTGTACGTCACGTAACGCCAAATGTTTATCAGTATTTAACTGAATGAGAATGTCGTAATTGTTCTTACGAATCTTTTCAGATTCAGTAAGTTTGGCGATCAGCTCAGATTTTGAAAGTTGTTCATATGCCATTTCTAATTGCTTGAAATTGAATCTTCCAAGATCTTTTATGGAAAAACTGATTGAATTTTAATTAAACTTTGAAAAGTTATTTCAGTTAATGATAACTTGTGAAAAATCAGCTCTGATAAAACAATTCAATCTCAAATTTGTAAAGTATGAAACTCGAATGTAACACAGTAAATCTCGAATACTGAAGAATGAAACTCGAATGGTTACTAATGAATCACGGGTGATTAAGCTTGAAACAGGGTTGATGAACTATGAAACTCGATTAGTTCATATACAAACTCGGGTATTGAGGTACTAAACTCGAGAGACTAAGGATAAAACTCGATGGACACAGGAATCAAACTCGATATATATTTGATCAAACTCGATCTAGGAGAAAGCAAACTCGATCAACAAAAGCTCAAACTTGATGAACGCTTGATACAACTCGATTAATTCTACAACAAACTCGATCAATACTTTCTTCAAACTCGATTAAAACTAGATACAAACTTGATTGGTTAAATTCATGCAAACTCGAATGATGAATTAACCAAACTCAGTTGATGAAGGATGAAACTCTATTAAAGCTATGATAAAACTCGATTAAACCTACAACAAACTCGATCACCTAAGTGACAAAACTCGATCAACTAAGTGACAAAACTCGATCACCTAAGTGACAAAACTCGATCAACGAAGTGACAAAACTCGATCACCTAAGTGACAAAACTCGATCACCTAAGGGACATAACTCGATCAGCATGTGAGGAAACTTGGTATATGCTTGAGTGTTAGATATGTCCGAGTTTGATCAGTTTCAAATAATTCCAAGTGTAAATCCAATCTTTTCAACAAAAATTCACGAAATGACTCCAAATTTATATCAAAGGTGCGTTTTACACACAGAAACACATTTTGTGAAGTGTTCTTTTCAATTTTCAAATTAAATTCTCGAATTTTGGCAAGAACTTGAAGAACACGACTCTTTTCAAAAATTCAGAAAATTTCAAATTAAAATCTTTGTGTTTGGAATTGAGATCTAAGACTTAATTCAATAGATTCAACGATGATATACGCACACTCGATCAAAGATTCAATTCCTTTCATCCACCGATTCAAAAACCCCAATTGATTTTCTAAAATATCAATGTTTGCTATGAAACAGTGCTGTCGAAAAACTATTTTTCAGATTCAAATTCAACCAATTTAATCCATATTAGGCTCTGATACCAATTGTGAATTCATATTTCCAGCAATTCAATCAACATAACACAATTCATATGAACAATTACCAATCAAACACATTATATTGAATGATTAAAGAGAGAAATATTACATTGAGTTCTTGGCTATCTTGGACAGCAATCTTCTTCTTTTCTCTCTAATTCCAGCCGTGTATTTTTGTGTAATCTGAGATTCCTCCTTTAACAGCACACATACACTCCTATTTATACACAATACAAAGTATTGAGGATTTACACAAACAACCCCTGAACTTTTACAATAAAATTGATTACAACTCTATATAAATTTGTACCCAACATGTCACATACGCACACCCCCAAATCCTTTACTTATGTTAATTGCACACCCCCTCCTTCTTAATTACTTGATTAGTGGTGTGGGTCCCTCACATGTCATATCAATATATTATTTTTTTTATTTTTAAGAAATGTGGGACCCACATATACTTATCACACACCCCCTATTATCACATCGTCTTTATTATTATTTTTTTGTGATGTGGGACCCAAAAATGCTTATGACACACCCCCTATTGTCACATCATCTTTAGTTTTTTTTTTGTTTTTTTTGTGTGGGTCCCGCATGCTAATTACACACCCCTTCCTTTTTCAAATCAATTTTTTGAGTTAATTACAAAAATAGTCCTATAGTTTGTATCAAAAACATAAAATTTGGTCCCTGAACTTCCAACTATAAACCATATTACTAGAATAATTACAAAAATGGTCCCTATGATTTGTTCAAAATTAGTAGTAAATTACCGAAATGGTCCCTGTGGTATGGTTGAAATTATGGATATAGTCCCTGATCTTTAAAAATTGCATAAATGGTCCCTAAAAACAATATTATTTGCAAATTTGGTCGCTCTTTGTCATATTTTTTTCTAAATTACGGTTTTGCCCTTTTTCTCAATAACATATATGGTCCCTCAACTATGTAATTTATTTTCACTTTTAGTCCTTTACATGAATTTTTATTTTATATTTAAATTTAGAAATGTGAATTCAAAAAACTTATTATTATTATTAGGGTAAATTACAAATTTGGTCCCTGTGGTTTATAGCAAATTACGGATCCCGTCCCTCTATAGAAGAAATTACAATATTGATGACTGTGGTTAACATTTTGTTACGGATTAGGTCCTTTGACCAGTTATTTTTTTCTAAATGACCATTTTGCCCTTGAAAATATAATATAATTAGGTAATAAACTTTATTTTTATTGATTCCTAAAATGTTTAATAATAAAATTGAAAAAAATCATCATCACCATTAATTACCGTTTACCATCGTCACTTTTTCCAAATTAATTCCACACCCTATTTCTCTCTCACCACACACACAAAAGATGAATTAATTTCTAACATCATCATCAAAGTTTCAAACGGATTCAGAAAATCCCAACTAGAGCTCGACGGCGGGGGAGGCGGAGGAGGAAGAGGAAGCTTCACCGAAATGTATCGGTGCCAAACTCATTGGTCTCTGCTGGTACAGAACAGACGGCGTGGGTTCTTTTCTCATATAATACATTGTGTAACCACCTGAAGAAGGAGGAAATCCGGCAGGAGGATAACCGGCGGGAGGCGGAGGGGAACAGCCGGAATCATCTTCTGAATCAGAAGAAAAATGAAGGTGAGACGAACCATAATTCGAATGGGAATGACGGTGCGCAACCGGTGGAACAGCCGGAGGTGGAGGGGTAGAAGGATCCCCATTGGTTGAGCGGCAGGAGAATGAATATCAAAGAAACGGTGGTGGGAATCACCGACAGATTTAAGGGAATGAAAATAAGCTAAATGGGCTTCGGCGAGTGCATAACGTTGGTGGATTGCTTCATCAAGAAACTTGCATCTTTTCCTACAACCTAGCAGAATGAATTTAGGTATTTGAAGAGAGAGAGAATGAGAGGAGTGAAGGAATTTTTGAGAGTGGGGAGTTAATCGTAGGTTTGGAGAGAGAGAGAGAAAGAGAGGACATTATTTTATTTTTATGTTTTTTAACTTTCAGTATTTATTTATATATTATTTAATTTCATAAAAAATACAATAACTATTTTTTATTATTTTATAAAGGGCAAAATAGTCATTTTAAAATTTTTGACCGGTCAAAGGACTAAAACCAAAACAAATAACCAACCACAGAAACTGTAATTGTAATTTCTTCTATAGAGGGACGGGATCAGTAATTTGCTATAAACCACAGGGACCAAATTTGTAATTTACCCTTATTATTATTATTATCATTATTATATTTTTAGTTTTTAAAATATATTTGTTTTATTATTAGAATTATCCTAATTTTTATATTTAATTTACGTCTTTTTTACATATCAAGTTTATTTATTAAAATTTTTGTTTATCCTATATTTTATTTGTAAAAATATTTGTACATTTTTGTCTTTTATACATTTTCATATAAATATTTAATTATGTTAATATATTTTTCTTTAATTATAGTTTTCATGAGAAAAGTATAATTATTGGGACATTTTAATTTAATTATTTTGTAACATAGAGTGGCACTCAGGGTATCATTTTATTCTAATTATTTTGAGGTTTTATTCATATTGATTTAAAAATATTTTGTTATAAGTAATACATTTTAATTTACACCTACTACTTTATTCGTTTTATTCTTATTATTTGTTACATTAATATGTTCCAATTTAATATCAAAATGAATATGTCAAAGTATACAATCCAAAACGTATACTTTTCGTTAAATCAAAACGTATAAGTGTTTATGTTAACTTTATACAATTTATATATTTTACTTAAAAGTTATGATTAATTTCAAATGTATTAACGTTACAAATATTTAAGTTAAAAATCAATAAAATGCTAAGTTTATATATTTTTCTTCAAAATTAAGTCAAAACTTAGAAACAAAAAAAAAATATTTAATTGAAAATGAATAAAATGTGAAGTGTACGTATTTTATTAAAAATTATAATTAAATCGAAAAATGGTAAGTAACAAAATAATTAAAACAAAAAGAATAAAGTACTAAGTTTAAAATGAAACGTATTAATGTTACAAAATATTAAAATAAAAATAAATAAAATACTAATTTGAATCCAAACATATTAACATAAAAATGTATGAATATTTTATCAAATGAAACGTAAGATAAATAATTTTTAATTATTAAATTGAATATATCAAAAAAGGCAAAATAAATAATTTTAAAATTATAATAGGTATAATGTTTAATAAATAAAAAATCAATATATTTGATAACATAAACATATTTAAAAATAAAAATATATAAATAGTAATATCAATATAAAATAATAAATTTAAACAAAAGGTGAAAGTTTATAAAAAGGACTAAAACTGAAAATAAATTACATAGGTGAGGGACTAATTTGTTATTGAGATAAGGGCAAAACCGTCATTTAAAAAAAGTTAAGAGAAAGAGGGACCATTTTTACAAATAAATAGTTTTTTGAGGGACCATTTATGTAATTTTTAAAGACCAAGTACCATATCCATAGTTTCGATTAAACCACGTCGTCTTTAACACATCGTCTTTATTATTACAAAAATAGTCTTTATGACATCGTCTTTATCACATCATCTTTATCACATCGTCTTTATCTTTTTATTATAATCTTTATGATTGATGTTCACACACCCCTCTATTATCACATCGTCTTTATTATTATTTTTTTGTGATGTGGGATCCAAAAATACTTATGACACAACCCCTATTGTCACATCATCTTTAGTTTTTTGTTTTTTTATGTGTGGGTCCCGCATGCTAATTACACACCCCTTCTTTTTTCAAATCAATATATTGAGTTAATTACAAAAATAGTCTCTATAGTTTGTATGAAACATAAAATTTGGTCCCTGAACTTCCTATTATAAACCATATTACTAGAATAATTACAAAAATGGTCTCTATGATTTGTTCAAAATTATGAATTTGTACAAATGGTGGTTTTGTCCTTTTTCTCAATAACAATTTTCGTCCCTCAACTATGTAACCTACTTTCGGTTTTAGTCCTTTTTCTATAAATATTAAATGTTTCTTTAGAAGGTTAATTATTATTAGGGTAAATTACAAATTTCTTCCCTGTGGTTTATTATAAATTATGGATTGGATCCTTTAACTTTAAAGGATCCATTGACCGACATTGTGGTTAAAATTTTGTTACAGATATGGTATTTTGGCAATTTAAATTACCATTTTACCCTTACTAGTTTAATAATTATTATTAATGTTGTTTTTATTATTATTTCTTTTAGTATAAAATAATAAAATAATTCAAAATAATTTAAAAAACCAGTAAAATTAATTTAGTGTAGAACACATGAAAATAAAAAATAAATAGAAACATATGAATAATTATTATCATCAATTAATAACTAAAAAAATAACGTTTTGAGTTAAGATTTTTTAAAATAAAATGTGAACCTTTTGTAAATCATAAAATAAATTATTATTATTAATTATTCATTTTTATCCTTTTTACATTAATTGATACTTAAGTTTAAGATCTGAAGAAGAATCAAACTTAGCAGAGTTAGTTAGATTCACTTCACTTTCAGAAGACAAACCAGAGTGATTAATATTGGATTTTAAACACACTGAAGAAGGGGTCTTAACCTTTGACTCAGTTGATGAAGTAAACACATGTAATTGTTTTGTAAGATGAAGTATCTGATCTTCCAAACTTTTGATAATGACTAAATTTGAATTTCTGTCATGATCAAATGATTGGTAATCAGATTTAAAAGATTGTTCTTTGATTAAGAACATTTGTCTTTCATCTTCAAACAATTCAGATTTTGATTTAAAATCTTGTTCTTTAAGTAAGAACTCATGTCTTTCCTTCTCAATCAAATCTTTAGTTAAAGACAACTCTTGTTGAAGAGCAAAAATTTCTTCATTTTTGTTTAAAATACAATTCTGATCAGTCGGTTTTGTCTTACAAAGTGTATCTTCAAGATCCTGAACTTTCTTGTAAAGATCAGATCTTTCAGGCAAAAGATATTTCAGTTGAGTTGCATTCTGAAAATTTTCTTGTTTCAGCTCATCAAGTTCTTTAAGTAATTCAGATATTTTCAATTGATGAGCACAACTCTCAGAGTTTTGTTTTTCTTTTATGTTTTGAATTTCTTCATTCAGTATTTGTACGTCACGTAACGCCAAATGTTTATCAGTATTTAACTGAATGAGAATGTCGTAATTGTTCTTACGAATCTTTTCAAATTCAGTAAGTTTGAAAATCAGCTCAGACTTTGACAATTGTTCAAATTCCATTATGAATTACTGAAAAATGAACTTCCAAGATCTTTTATGGAAAAATGAGTGAATTCTGATAAAACTTTGAGAATTATATCTACAAATGATAACTTGTGAAAAATCAGCTCTGAAATGACTTTTTGACGTTGAAATTTTAGATTTTCTGTAGAAAAATGCCCGTATCTACAAATGATAACGATGTTCCAGTCAAAAGTTATGACCAATTTAAGCAGCTAAGGTCAAATAGTCAAAACTCGAATAATGAATTATGAAACTCGAATGATATGAGATGAAACTCGAATTATTAAGGTTGAAACTCGATCAAAGAAAGATGAAACTCGAACTATAAATGATCAAACTCGAATGATGAATTATCAAACTCGAATGATATGATATGCAACTCGAATGAAGTTATGTTAAACTCGAATGAAATGGAAATCAACTCGAATTACAAAGAAGTGAAACTCGGTCAATGCTTTATGAAACTCGGTCAATGAAGTATGAAACTCGAATAACTAAGGCTTAAAACTCGAATCATAAGGCATGAAACTCGATGAATGTATTATCAAACTCGAAATAAGCTTCATAAAACTCGAATAAATCTTTCATAAAACTCGAATAAAGCTTTAATAAAACTCGAATAAAGCTTTCATAAAACTCGAATAAAGCTTTAATAAAACTCGAATAAAGCTTTCATAAAACTCGAATGCCTTCTTTATAAAACTCGAATGACACTATGAATTTAGTTATGCCCGAGTTTTATCATTTTTCAACAAAAACAAGATCAGATTCAAACTTTTTCAATAAAAATCCATGAATTGACCTCAAATTGATTTCGAAGGTTCGTTTTAATAGCAGAAACAACTTTTGTGAAATCACTTTGGCTAATTCTTGATTAAAAACCAAAAATCGACCAAAAACCTCAAGAACACACACTTTTTCAAAAAATCTGAAAATTCTCAATTAAATTCTGTGTGTTTGGAATAAAAATTTGATACTTATATCATTGAATTCGTCTTTAAAATTCGCACCTTCGATCCAAATATCAGATCATTTCATCCACAGAATCAAAATCCTCAATTGATTTTCGGATTTTCAAAAAAAATGAATATAACAGTGTTCTAAAAAAAAACGATTTCAGATTCAAAATTCACTCAAATTCAGCCATATTAGGCTCTGATACCAATTGTGAATTCATATTTCTAGCAATTCATCAACATAACACAATTCATATGAACAATTATCAATCAAAACACAATCTATTGAATGATTAAAGAGAAAAATATTACATTAAGTTCTTGGCTATCTTGGACAGCAATCTTCTTCTCTCTCTAGATCTGTCCGATTTGTTTTCTATTCTGTCCGATCTATTCCAAAATAGAAATACTACTTCTATTTATATACACAATATAACTATTGTGTATTTACAATAAATTCCCCTGAACTATTACAAAATATTGTTTTCAACTCTACTTATAATTGTACCCAACAATTTCTTATAAAAATTAAAACATCGATAAAAACATATAAATTGTTATTTTATCATTTTGACAATTAATAACTAAAAAAATAGTCTTTTAACTTTGAGTTTCCTTTTTGATTTTTTTTTTTGAAAAAATTAAACGTTTTTCATGAAAAATAAAACAAAAAAAAATTAAACATTTTGATGAACAATAAAAAGTTTGAAGTTTTCGAAGTTTTTGATAGTTTTGTATAACTTTTCTAAACATTCTAAAAAATAACTCTTTAAAAAATGTTTAAAAAATTTAAACTTTTCAAAACAATTAAAGTTTTTCAAAATGTTTTAAGTTTTTAAACATTTTTTTTCAAAATGTTTAAACTATAAAAATGTTTTTAAATGTTTATTGAAAGTATGATAAAGTTGTTTATTTAAAAATTTTAAAAACGTCAAAAAAAAAAAAATTTTAAATGTATACATTAATTTTTTTTGATTTATAAAGGTTTACTCTTTTTTAAAGTAAAAATATAAAGTCAAAAGTTATTTTTTAGTATTTAATTAATAATAACTATTATGCATTTCTCTTTCTTAATATTTTATTATTCAAATTTATGTCTTTTATATTAGATTAATTTTGTTGGTATTTTTAATTTTTTTAGATTAGTCCATTATTTAAATGGCCAAAAGACCATATCCGTAGCAAAACTTCAAACACAAGGACTGTTTGTGTAATTTTTAAAGTCAAAGGATTCAGTCCATAATTTCTAAAAAAACCTCCGGGATGAAATTTGTAATTTACCCTTAATATTATTAGAGTAAAAGACATTTTTTTCTCTATGGATTGATGATTTACCCGGATTCAATCTTTCAACCTTAATAATCCAAATTTTCATCCCTATTTTGTTAATTTTGTTCGGTTTTAGTCCCTCGTCCGTTAAAACTAACGAAACAACCGTTAAATTTGTAATAATAACATTTTTACGCTTTTCACTGTGACGCTTTTAGTCCCTATAGTTTTATTATTTATCAGTTATAGTCCGAATTTATTTTATTTATTTTTTCTTTATAATTATATTATTTGTCTTACTTGTAAACAAACTTATTTTATTTATAATAATATTTATTTTTTCGTATTTACGTTTACTATTGTTGGTATATTATTTATAAATTTAAATTTTATTCTAATTTTATTATATATTTTGTTTACTAATTTAGTTAAAAGTTCATCTTCAATATTAATTCTAATTTTTATAATATTAATGTTGACATTTATTTATGTGATTTTTGTTAGTTGTGTTTATGTAAAGAGAATATCGTCGATATTTTTCCTCTACAATGTCACTATTTTTCAAGCATCTTCCAACCTAATGAACCATTGACATATAAATTATATACATATGTGAATGTGTTTTGAATATATATATATATATATATATATATATATATATATATATATATATATATATGAAGTTTAGAAGTGTGTGTGTATGTGAATGTATGAAGTTTAGAAGCGAGTATAGTCTGAATTTTATATATAAATATATTGCTTCGGTTTAGGTTTTTTGGTTTTTTTTTAAATTATAAAATCAAATAGACTTTTTCTATTTCGGTTTTGTCTTTTTGGTTTTTGGTTTGATTATAATTTTTTTTTCACATCCCAAAATGATTTTTTATTATATTTATAGGAAGTGATGTTGAGTCATATACTCTTATATTGGGTGAACAAAAAACCACAAAACCAAAAAAAATATGTGTATCGCGATCCGCAAAACACGAGCCACCAAGACATAGTGAAAATCTGTATCGCGATTCACATACAACACAGTCTTGCCGCTAGGCTATTTGTTATTGACTAGATTGATCGAATACTATCTTATTTGGATCACTTACCATCATACTAATACTATGTATATCAAAGAATTTTTCTTTTCAAATAATTTTAATAATAAGAATTGGATGGTTGATATTAAGAATTTTTATCTTCAATTTTATATAGGAACCAATACGATACACACATCCACTCATGAATGAAATTCCATCATTTTTTCAACCATATCTCATCGGCATAAGATGTCGAAGGTGATGAAAATTGTGGTTTTCGATCAATAGTTGTTGTTATAGGTCGACATCAAAACGAATGGCCAACAGTTCGCAGTAAATTTTTGGAGGAGTTAAGCAAAAATAAGAAACATTACAAAACAATCATCGTTTACGAAAGAGTGAAAGAATCCTTCTATTGGAAAAAAGGTTCTGGATTTGAACCAAGTAATCATTGGTTGTGTATATCTGATTCTAGAATTTTGATCGCTAATAAGTATGAGTGCATTCTTTATTGTTTAACAAATGAAGACAGCAAGACGTATTTTCCACTTTGGTCAACCCCACGTTCTGAAAATAAATCCATCACAATCGCACATGTACATGAAATCATTTTATAAAAGTTGATATGTAAGAGGTATAACTAGCGTTCCATAAAAAACAAAAAAAAAAAAAAAGAAAGTGGATGGAAAGATTTGTATAAAGATTGGTTACTTGCCTATAAACAATCTCATAATACTAAATGTAATGTGCATGTACTGTTCGAGTGATAATTTGTACAAATTTATTTTTATCAAAAGGTATTATGTAATTTATGAAATCATTAAATTATCTTTTTGGTTATAATTTTTTGAATGATAAAAAGAAAAAAAAAATTCTTTTTTTTTTTTAAAATTTTTTCGAATGAAAAAGTATATAAAATTTAAATAAGTAAACCGTAATATAAAATAAAGTACAAGGATCATTTGTGTAATTTACTTTATATCATTCATTAACAATCATTGATTAATAATGATTAAATGATTAACGTTTATAAATTAAATAATTATTATATAATCAAATAAATCGATAATCATTTAATAGTTATTTAATGATTAATAGTCAAATCAATTAATAATTATATAGTGACTAAAGTAATTCAAAGGGTAATTAGAGGGGGTGTGTAATTAACAAGAGGGGTGTGTGTATAGAATGACCCTATAGTATTTATATGTTTTTTTGTATTTTATACGTTTTCATATATTTATTTTATTACGTTAATATATTTTGATTTCATTATTCCTTGGGCAACAAGGCGGGCCTGAGGGTGTCTAGGAGATGTGATCGCTCAAGGCCCCGAGTTTTGTAGGGTCTCACCAGAAAATCGATTGTTACATCTGATGACTGAAAAAAATGATGAAAATTATAATACAGCGGTGGTATATAATGAGCATGAAGGTTCAAATAAAAAACAAATACAAAATCTGATATACAAATGAGAAAGATGGATGAGGATTGAGGAAAAAATGAGCAGCCGATGAAAGAAAACCAATGAGAAATAAATTTGATAATCACTAAGGTCTAGTAAATAACTTCCGATTCACAAGAGAGAAAAAAGAAAGGGATAATTGCGTAAAAAAACCCTGAAGTAGGACCATTTTTGTGATTAAAACCCCTAACCATTTTTTGTTGCACAAAAAACCTCTAACCGGTAAAATTTTTTGAAATAAGGATGTTATCGGTTATAATAGGTTGATATGCTTACATGGCACACACGTGACGTCTACATATGGCAAACCCGACTTACGTGGCGCCTACGTGGCACTACATGTATAATTCTTAAACTGATTTTTTCCATAAAAAACCCCGAAATTAGTGACTTTTTCAATTAAAACCCTTAACTATTTTTTTCACACCTCTAACCAACAATAATATTTACATTTTCTCTTATTCTCTACCTCCGGCAACTCCGATTACTCTATCCTTCTTTATGTTCAGTGTTGTTTATTTTATGTATGTATATTCGATTAACTTTTGTTGTTTAATCTTGAATTTTAACTTCAATTGTGCCGATGAAATCGATTTCATTTTGTGTTCAGGATTTGCATTTTAGATTCAGCTTTATGTTCAATTTCGTTTATTTATGTTCCATTTTAGCTTCTTAATATGATCAGTCAGATCAGTGAGTTTCGCTAGCCTAGAGGGTTTGTTTAATAAATAAAATTTTAATACATATTCATGTCATCAAAATGCAATCAGTGAGCACTCAATTTTAATAATCTTTGTTGGTTGGAGGTTTTTTATCAAATGAAAAATGATTTGGGGTTTTAATTGAAAAAACTAAACAAATTGGGGGGTTTTTTACGCAAAAATCTATTTAAAAATTTTACACGTCATCAAGTTGCAACTGGCTAAACTGGTTGCAAGTCGGATTTTTTTGAAAAAAAGCCAAATTTACAAAGTTTTATCCGGTTGAAGGTTTTTTGTGCAATGAAAAATGGTTGGAGGTTTTAATCGCAAAAATGATACAACTTAGAGGTTTTTTTGCGAAATATCCCCAAAAAGAAATGCATTTATCATAGCCCCAATTTAGTATGTGGAGTCCATATATGCAACTTGCTTTTGAGTGATTCATTTTTTTTGGGTGGTTAGCACTTTTTTTTTTCCTTCATATTTAGGGTGAGAACGAAACTCCATTCTTCCATCTAAGGAGAAACACCATTAGCAAGACTCGAACTCGAGACTTCAACCAAAGAAAAACCCTTTCACCTTTGGTGGTGGACACTTGATCTATAATGCATGTTTATGCTATGATATTTACACTTTTTCTTATACATACAACAATTTAATTATTTTTCATCAATCTATTTAATAAAAAATTTAAATATATTTCTAAATAATTAAATTTATTAAAAAAACTAACATATAATAATAGCAAAAAAAAAAAAGCAATATAGATAACTATAAGATTCTCTTGCATGTACAATGGGAATGCCATAGCTACTCTGTGGATAGCTGTTTTCCTTCATTATTTAATTTTTTTAACATTATTTTGGTAAACGTTTTATTTATGTAAAAAAAAGATACATAAATGATTTGTGAGGAGTGATAAAAGTAGCCAAGTGCCTAGTTAGTAGGCGTGGATCGGCCGATTTGGCGACTAAAATCTCGGCTAAACCAATAACTTCGGTTTGGAAAACTCTTAAACCAAACCGGCCAAGACTAACGGCTTGCATGTACCAGCCAAACTGCAAATTGTCGGTTTGGTTCGGCCGGTTTCACGATTTAGAAACTTCGAGTTAATTAATATATATTATAACAAATTAAAAGAAAACAAACAAATAAATTTGGTATTATTAAAACACAACAAAAAATACAATCGTTGTAATTAGTAAAGACTTAAACTTATATACGTAAATTGTTACAAATTAAATGGATGTTGCATTTTATTAACATTTGTTTTAACAATTATGAGCATGTTTAAAGAAAATACGTTTGTATATTATCGTATCTGTTTATAAAGAAATACATACATTTATTTTAATATTTTAAAGATTTATTTTATATATATGTATGTATATATATATATATATATATATATATATATATATATATATATATATATATATATATATATATATATATATATATATATATATATATATAATATGTATCGTGTGAGTACCTAAAAAATGCAGAGTACCGTGAGTACTTATGAACACACAGGTTTCAGATGTGAACATGCTTTGAAAAAAGTTTTTTTTAAATTTTTTTTCATATTCATTTAGATACAAATAATATAAGCATATCTGTAAAACAATTACATACATTCACACATTCTAGCCTCTTAAAAGTCATGTGAACGTGAAAAAATTTATGTGAACATGTTTAGTGTGAACATACGTTCACAACAGTGCAGTTCATGTGAACATGCACGTTTCACATAGTTATAGTGTGTGTTTATGTGTGACTTTTTACAAGTAGTCTTGTATTATTAATTTAAACATGATCATGAAATTTTTTTTCCAGAAAAATGGTTTTAAATGAGGTACCTCCGGTACTCCGCAAAACTAATGGTACTCATTTGAACCTATATATATAATCTAACCTGACCAATTCGGCCGCACCGGCCGTTTTGAAGTTGCAAACCATCGACCGGCCAGTAAACTTGGTTTGCAAAATTGTCCAACCGTTGGTCGAAAACTACTATTCTAACCCGGCCAAACCGGTCGAATGACTTCGGTTTGGCCAGTTTAGTCGGTTTCGCCCTAACTGTGTTGACCCGTGCTCCTTAGAGCTAGCAACGATGCTAATCCCATATACAATATGTATAATTAGATGGAATACCAAATTACCAATTAATTTTAAAAACCATATACAATATAAATTTAAATTTAAATGCTATTTGTTAGTAAATGAGTTATTAAAGACCCGCGCGTTGCTGCGGGGCCTAAAATATTAATTACAAAAATAATATGACAAACAAATGAATAAATACTTTTCAAAAAATTCAAATAACAATACACAACTGAATCAGGACCAGAGATTGAAATTGGAAAGCTGATATATATAAAAAAGCAAGCCAAATGATATTGTTAGTTGGTTCCTATCATTGGATTCTAGATTTTGCAATGCTAAAATTACAAACCATGTCTTATTAAATCGAATCGGAATCGGAATTGAATAATTAAATATTCATAACCATAATTTTAAATTTTGATATTGATTAGGTTTAATCGTGAATTTAATTTGTTGGTTTTACGATCAAATCAAATAAAGTTATAATGGTAAGGTCTCTAATACATCGATTAGAGTTTGCCAACGTTTAATAGTAATGTTCAATGTTCAACATAGTCATATTTAATTATAAAATCTAAAAATTAATTAGTTACATTTTATTTATGAATCAATTTCATTAGAACATTGTATTGTGCATTTGAATAATAAAATGTATTTCATACAATTAAACATAACATGATAGTTTCTATAGACAACTCCAAATATATGTATAATTAAAATCATAATTTTAAATATGTAAGAAAATATTGTAACAATAAATGTTAAAAGATAACTAAACTAAAATTTATTAAAATAAATGTGTTAAATAAAAGATAACACTATGATAAGGGTGTGTTATGAAAAATTTAAATTAAAAAAGAAAAAGAAAAAACCAACCAATGATGATTGGACATGTGTCAAATTTGCAATGGGCTAGCCCATTTGCAAATTGAATGTCTATATAATGCTGCAAACTTCTCATATGATATTTTGCATCACCATCGTGTTGGCATGGCAGGCAACCTTTCAAGTTTCTAACAAAACTATTCTTTTAGCTCAAAAGGCCATTCATTATTTAATAATAATGGCTATGTAAAAAACAAATTTATTGGTTTTAAGTAAATTTATAATTGTTTTGTAGATTATTATTTTAAGTTTATAATCCTATATTGACATGTTGATTATTTTGATATATTGTTTACTATAAAAGTACTTTTTTTATAAAATTTTTTTTTTTGACGATTATTGGTGTTTAATAAGTACGGATCGAGTAGACTTGCAAAACGTTCACATGAATGCTTCAACAATTGTTTTTACAAGCAAGTGATGATAGTGTTTATTAGGGGTGTAAATGAACTCGATTTTAACTCATTTAAAATATTTAAATTTTAGATTACGCTCGGGTCGTTTAGAGTTTTATGTGTTAACTCGAGTTAGACACGGTTCATTTTACTGGCTCAAGCTCATTTTTTTGTTTTATTTTGTTATGCATATATATTATTTATTAAATATTAGAAAATTTTTTAATATGAAAACAATGAAAAGGCCTTTTGTAAGTTATATATGGGCTTCAACCCATGCATTGGACGTCAATCTAACAGCCCAACATCTGATTATCATAGTTTATTTCCTAAATTAATCCACAAATTAAGTAAATTTTTTTTCCCTTATAATAATGTGAATTTATTTTAAGATTAATACAATCAATTGTTATAAATGTCCAGGATAAATGTGATTTAAATAATAAAAAGTTAATTGCAACTTTGTATACAATTTTTATTGTTGTTTAATGATGCCAGTAAATTAATTTGTAATACAAAATCTAAAATACTAATTCTCTAATAGAAAAAAACGTAACTCATCATCGCTCCAACCGACGGACCATTATGTAAGCTTTTAATGGTCATTCACTAATTAAGATTTATTTAATTAATACATTTAACAACTTTTACCTTTCATTTACTGTTTATTTAAAAGTTAATTAACAATATGAAAGCATAAAACCACCAATATTTATCGAAACTTACGTGGCATTTTGTTTGTAGGAATCACCATGAGAATGACTTTAAAAGCAGACTGATATGTATGCGACTGGAAATGATTACAGTTAAAAGACATTTGTTTTATACATTAAGGGCTCGTTTGCTCTATTAGTTGATTAGACGTCTAATGTCTTATTACATCTGTTTAGTAAAGAGATGATGTTAAATTTTCTATTGACCAAATTACAGATTACAACAATTAAGATAGGAAGAATTTCATATATATACCTCCAAAACTTCATAATATCATATATACCCACCTTAAAATTTTAATATCATATATATATCCCTCCTAAACATCATAATATCATATATTCCCGATTTTAATAATTAATATCACATATATCCCTCTTAAACATCATTAATGTCATATATACCCAAAATAATTATTTTTAGAACATTTAAAACTCATATTTAATATTGATTATTAATTAATGACTATTATACCCTTACTTATTTATTTTTTCAACTAAACTTCAAAATATCATATTTATCCAACTTAAAATTAAAATATCATACCCCTCTAAATAATTTTATATAATTTATTTTTGTAAACTTTACTATGTAAATTTTTCATGGTAAAACAAATTAACATTAACAATAAAAAAATTGTATAATATTTTTGTTCGTTTGTTATCAAATCGTATCAACTTATTATATTATCTTATTTGTTTTTTTTCCTGCAGTTTCTATATACAATTAACTGTTTATATATTATGTTCTTTCTTTTAATTTTCTTTTTGAATTTATAGTTGTATTGCATTTTTTTTAATTTACTATATATCTTTGTTTTCTATATACATTAATTTCTATTTTTTTCAAGTGTGCTTTCGTTTTATAGTTATTTTTTTTTTTGTAGTTTACTTTTTTACTTTTTTTATATTTAATCTAGTATTTGTATTATAACTTGTTATCCAATTTTATTAGTTGTGTATATTTTTAAATTCAAATACTAGATTAAATATAAAAATTTAAGAAAAGTAATCTAGAAAAAATAATAACTATAAAACGAAATCAAACTTGAAAAAACATAGAAACTAATGTATGTGTAAAACAAAAGATATATACTAAATTAGAAAAATGCAATACAACTATAAATTCGAAAAGAAAAAAAAAAGAAAAAAAATAACATAATCAGTTAATTGTATATAGAAAACTGCAGGAGAAAACAAATAAGAAAATTTAATAAGCCGATACGAATTGATTACAAAGAACAAAATATAATACAATTTTTTTATTGTTATTGTTAATTTGTTTTACTATGAAGAATTTACATAGTAAAGTTTACATAAATAAATTATATATAAAATGTGACGTCCTCATAATTTGATAGCATAATTGAATCACCAGGATCAACAAACAACCCAATGAATAACATGATAATTAAAATTGCATACTTAAATTAGATTTAAGCAGTTCCACACTAAAGCAATAAATGTATATGTCTACAATGATCAAAGTCTAACTATTACAACATCACAAATTGTTTTACAAGTCATAATATCCCAGCCCCAAAGCTACATCGACCATGTACAAATTAGCTTCTAAAGTCTTTGGGATATTGAATTGAAATTGCTTAAGTAGATGGTCCAGCTACACCTTTGCCTTTGCCTGAAAACATTGTGAGTCAACAGTAAGCTAATTTGCTTAGTGATATAACGGATTATACATTCAACAAATATTTCTTTACAAGCATAGTATGAAATCTGGCAGTGAAAGCCCATAGTATGTGTAAAACCATGCAGTGCAAGCATGGGGTTGACAGTTCAAATGCTCATCGGGGATGTGCCGAACCTGACCAGGATAACGAGTGGGATGATCAGTCCCCGACAGTGGCCTGCTGTCAGCCCCAGTCCAGGTCGCATCAGATTGTGAAGTAATGATCATGCAGTGCAAGCATGATGTAAATAGATGCACTTTCAAATGAACGCTGGCTACATGTTTGTTACATGTCAAGTACGAGTGTGCATCATAACAACAAATCAATCATGAGTGCCAATTGATGTATATGAACAATGTGAACATGCCATTGAATATGTAAACGTGAATGCAAAGACAATGAATGTTAGAATGATAATCTATTACTCACAGTGGTTGGTACAGTGTGATTTGTCTTTAAATCAATGTGTGTTTGATAACACCACAATGATCTGTAAAGTCAGTGTAATAGTGAAGTTATGTCAGTAATTGCTTAAAACTTAAATTATGAAAACTAAATGTAATTGTATTGATTTCGGACCACATCCGAATTCGGATGGTCCGAAGTACTGTTGGTCCGAAATACGGTGGATCCGAATTGAGTTGAAGTCCGAATTGGGGTAGGTCCGAAATGGGTAAGGTCCGAAATAGGTTGGGGTCCGAATTGGGACATTGATCCGAAATGAGGTGGTCCGAAGTCACTGTTGGTCCGAATTGGGGTATGGGTCCGAACTCGGATGGATCCGGACCGAGTTCATCAGGTCCGAGTTCATACTTAGTAAATTTCCAGATTTTCTAGATTTCCATTTTTGACCATTTTTGCATGTTTTGAGTCTAATATTGCAGATATGAGCTTAGTATTTTAACACTTTATACTTTAAAATACAACCTAAATATACCAAATTAGTCTCATGTTCTTCATTTTGTCGAAGAACACCTACTAAAACACACACATAATATCAAAAATCATACTTAGACTTCGAATCTGAATCTGAAAATTGGTATACTACATCATCAACACTCGATCTAATCATTGCAACAATAATATGTAACATGCAACAACATCCGGAATCAAAATATTATGATTTG
Source organism: Centrapalus pauciflorus (assembly GCA_020465985.1). Classification (NCBI taxonomy): domain Eukaryota; kingdom Viridiplantae; phylum Streptophyta; class Magnoliopsida; order Asterales; family Asteraceae; genus Centrapalus; species Centrapalus pauciflorus. The sequence goes on along the minus strand of JAANYP010002798.1, from coordinate 860,115 downwards.
GTTTCTTATAAAAACCGAACCAAAATCTCCAAAATTCGTAATATTGAACGATTCTTACCTTGATTTGATGCTTGCAGTAGTTATAGTCCCTTAAATGCCACTTGATTACAACTTTTCAACCTTCAATTTAATGCTTTTTAATGTCTTTGATTTCCAATTTGAAAAGAAACCGTGGGTTTCTTTTAGAGAGAGAGGAGAGAGAATCGAGAGAGTAGAGAGAGTGAGTGAGATATTGAAAATGAAAGGAATTTCCTTTCTTTCATTTGACACTTTGAGCTATTTGCACATTACACCCCTCAACTTCGTATTTTCTTATTTAACCGATTTTAAATGTTTGGATCAGTTCCTTATGGTTTGCTTGCTCAAAAAACTACAATGAGGGATCGAAATTTGCTTAAATTGACATAATAATCCATTAATACAATAATTGAATCCTTAAAATTTGTAAATTACATGTACTTAAAATTAGTGATGTTACAGCATGGCCTCCACCACGCTTATACTTCGTCCGCAAAGTCATGTTGCGCTAAATAGACTTGGGTACTTAGTCTTCATATCTTCTTCCGATTCCCAAGTGTGATTAGCTCCCTTATGATGCTTCCACTTGACCAGCACCATCTTGATTTCCTTGTTTCGATGTTTCTTGACTTTTGTTTCCAAAATACACTCTGGCTCATCAACAAACCTTAGCCGTTAGTCAATTTTTATCTCTGAATGATCAGTCCATGGTTCCCTCTCTTTGGCACCAGACTCTTTTTTAAGTATCCAACGTGAAAGACCGGGTGAACACCTGACAATTCTTCCAGCAAGTCCAACTGATAGGACTGATTCCCAACTCTTTCAATGATTCGAAAGGGTCCTACAAATCGAGGAGATAGCTTTCCTCGCTTTACGAATCTTGTAACACCTTTCATCGGAGAAACCATTAGGTAGACCCAATCATCCTTTTGAAATCCTATCGCTTTGTGACGGCGATCGTGATAGTTCTTTTGTCGATCTTGCGCCGTTTTCATGTATTGCCGAATAAGTTGTATCTTTTCATTGGTCTCTTGTAGCAAAGTTGGTCCTGCGATAGGAGTTTCTCCTGTTTCCCTCCAACAAGTTGGAGTCCTACATTTCCATCCGTACAGGAACTCGAATGGTGCCATTTTGATTGTGGAATGGTAACTATTGTTGTAGGAGAATTCTACCAATGGGAGGTGATCATCCCAGTTACTACCCAAATCCATGACACAGGCTCTGAGCATGTCTTCCAGAGTTAAGATCGTTCTTTCACTTTGTCCGTCAGATTGAGGTATGTAAGCAGTACTCATTGCGATACGAGTACCAAGATCGTTTTGTAGAGCCGCCCAGAAGTTAGAAGTGAATCTACTATCTCGGTCAGAGACAATAGACTTAGGCACACCATGCCTAATGACGATTTCGTTCAAGTAGATCTGGGCAAGACGGTCCAGTGAATATGTTTCTCGGATGGGAATAAAGTAAGCAGATTTTGTTAATCGGTCAACAATGACCCAAATGGCATCATGTTGACGACGAGTTTTGGGTAGCTTTTTTACGAAATCCATAGTAATATGGTCCCACTTCCATTCTGGTATAGGAAGATGTTGCATACTACCATAGGGTTCCTTGTGTTCTGCCTTGACTAATCTGCAAGTTCTGCACTTCTCCACATATTGACCAACATATCTTTTCAACCCTGGCCACCAGAAATCCGCTTTCACGTCGTTGTACATTTTTGTGCTTCCAGGGTGAATTGAGAACTTGGATTGGTGAGCTTCTTCAAGAATCACTTCTCGCATGTTCCCGAACTTAGGAACCGATATTCTGCCGTAAATACCTTTGAGTCCAGTTCCATCGTCTTGCATTAATGGCAACTGAATTCTGACATCTTCGTTCCTGATATTTTCTTCTTTTAGAGCCTACAGTTGAGCAGCTCTTACATCATCTATAATGGTTGACGTCAGAATTGTAGAAGTCAAGGCATAACAGTATGCCTTGCAGTATGCTTTTCTGCTTAGAGCGTCAGCTACCACGTTGGCCTTCCCTGGATAATAGAGAATTTCACAATCATAATCTTTAATAAGCTCCATTGACCTTCTCTGCCTCATATTCAAGTTCTTCTGACTGAATATATACCTTAAACTTTTGTGGTCGGTGTAGAGCTGACACTTGGTTCCATACAAGTAATGCCTCCAGAGTTTGAGAGCGAATGTCACAACAGTTAGCTCCAAGTCGTGAGTGGAGTATTCTTTCTCGTGCGGTTTGAGCTGTCTACCGCATATGCTATGATATTTCCTCTTTGCATTAATACTGCTCCCAAACCCATGCCTGATGCATCTGTATAGACAACAAAGTCTTCGTTCCCTTCAGGCAGGGCTAATACTGGTGCTTCACTTAGCAACTTCTTTAAATTATCAAAAGCTGTTTGTTGTTATTCTTTCCAAAAGAAGGTTGCATTCTTGCGAGTCAGCTTAGTGAGAGGAACGACGATTTTAGAGAAGTCTTAGATGAATCGGCGGTAATAACCAGCCAATCCCAGAAAACTGCGAATCTCGGAGGCATTGCGGGGTGATTCCCAATTCTGGATAGCCTCGATCTTTGTAGGATCAACAGCAATCCCAGCACCAGATATCACGTGCCCCAAGAATTGGATCTGAATTGAATGTTTAGGAGGAAGAAGGTAACAAAAGTTCATAAGTGAGTATAAGGATCATGAAATTATTTTGAATGTTGAGACGTACCTGCCTCAACCAGAATTCACATTTCGAGAATTTGGCATAAAGTCGTTCTTTGCGCAGCAACTCTAACAATTCTCGCAGATGTGTTGCATGATCCTCTTTGGTCTTTGAATAGATGAGAATGTCATCGATGAACACGATGACAGATTTGTCGAGCATTGGCCAGCAGACTCTGTTCATGAGATCCATGAAAGCAGTCGGCGCATTTGTAAGACCGAATGACATTACCAGAAACTCGTAGTGTCCGTAACGAGTTCTGAAAGCCGTCTTTGGAATGTCATCTGGGTGTACTTTGAACTGATGATAACCCGAACGAAGATCAATCTTCGAGAAGTAGCTTGCGCCTTGTAACTGGTCGAAGAGATCATCAATCCGAGGCAATGGGTACTTGTTTTTGATTGTGACTTTGTTGAGTTCTCTGTAGTCGATGCACATACGCAGTGTGCCATCTTTCTTCTTGACAAACAGAACAGGAGCGCCCCAAGGAGATGAACTTGGGCGGATAAAACCTTTGTCAAGTAGCTCCTATAACTGCTTCATCATTTCCTGCATTTCTGCAGGAGCTAAACGGTATGGAGCCTTTGCTATTGGAGCAGCTCCAGGAATTAGATCAATGCGGAATTCCACTTGGCGATCAGGTGGAAAACCTGAGATATCTTCTGGAATGACATCTGGAAACTCCAAAACAACGGGAACGGTGGAAGGAGATTGAATTTCAGCCTTAGCATCGACAACGTAGACTAAGTAAGCTGAACAACCCTTGGCAACATGCTTTCGGGCTTTTGCGATTGAAATAAGGCATAAGTCGCCTTTGTGTCTGTCACCATATATGCAAATGTCTCGGCCCTCAGGAGTGGTGATCTTAATCATTCTTTTCTTGCAAACGATTTGGGCCTCGTTATGAACCAACCAGTCCATACCTATTATAACATCAAAGTCCCCAAACTCCATAGGGATCAGATCTATATTGAATACTACGTCTTCTACCAGCAATGTGCAATTCCTATATACTTTGTCTGCTTAACATGTTGCTATCAGTCTCTATGTCAAATACAAATTGCAGTTTTGAAGTATGCATATTGAATTGACGAGCAAATGATGCGGAGACAAACGAACGGTTGGCTCCGGAATCAAACAATATACGTGCAGGAATGGAATTTACAATGAACGTACCAGTGACCACCTCCGGGTCATCTCTCGCTTCTTCAGCTGTGATTTTGAATGCCCTTGTTGGAGCCCTTTGAGATTGATCCCTGCGAGCAGTAGAAGCTCCAGAAGATCTTGTTGTTGATTGTTGAACATTCTGATCTCGTGGGGGTTTCGGGCAGTCCCTTGCAAAATGGCCAAGTCTGTGGCAGTTGTAGCATGCATCATCTTTTCGTGGACAATGCTCCCAGTGATGACCCTTCTGCCCACAACAGAAGCAATACATATCTTGTGTCTTGCACTCCCCAGAGTGCGCCTTCCTGCATCGCCTGCAATCCCTCATTTCAGAACTGGCCGAAAATGCCTTTCCCTTCTTGGGTGATGAAGATGGTTGATTGGATTGAGGAGAGAATTGGGATGATCCAGACTCTCGTTTCCTTTTTAGCGGCGAAGGTTGAGTCGGTGCTACAGCAGTTGAACCGATGACATATTCGGATAACAGAACAATTTGCTCCACATTTCGAGCAGCCTCCAGTAAACCAACAAATGTTGTATACCGAACCCCACTCATGGTTCGGTGAATCTCATAGTCTAGACCGGCCTCAAATCGAGCTATCTTTCTCTCTTCTGTGTCAACTTGATGGGGGTGCGAACAAGCTCAAACGGGTGAACTCAACGACATATTGTGTAACCGTCTTTGTTCCTTGGGTTAGATTCAGAAACTTCGCCTCTAGACGACACTTCTCATCGGTAGGACAGTATTAATGAGAGAATACTTCCTTAAACTCGCTCCAGGTCATGTGTGACACTACCTCCATCATCAACACATTAGTCATAGCATCCCACCACATCACTGCGTCCCTTGCAAACATTGCGGTTGCAAACCGGACCATATATTTTTCAGCGCAATCGCTGATTCTGAAAGTTCGTTCGGTGGTGGTGATCCATTCCAATGCTGTGACAGCATCTCCAGTCCCATCAAAAGTAACAGCTCTGTTACTTTTGAAATCTTTAAAACTACAACCCCTTTACTTGTTAGAAGACCCAATGTCTCCTTGTCTTTCCTCTTGATCATCCTGTTGTTGCTCCTTGTTCTTTCTTTTATCAGCCTTTCTATTGGCTTCGGCCTCATCTCTGGCCCTTAATTGGTCGGCAAATGACTGAGCCTGCACAACCATTCTTTTGGATTGTAGTTCCATTGTTCTGTTCCATGAGAGCTTGCATCATCTGGAACATCTGTTGAGGAATCATATCGTCTCCTGACATGTTTTAAATATAACAATTTATATTTAGAACATTTATTTGTAAGTCCTAAGTGTTACAGTTACCCTTTATTTGTCCCCGTGTGCATGTCAATCCTATCTTAGTTCGAATCATTTCCTAGGACTCCATTCTAATATCATAACCTAAGTTTGAGTCCAAGTCATCGCGGACACTTGAAACCTCAAACTAATGCTCTGATACCAAACTGTGACGTCCTCATAATTTGATAGCATAATTGAATCACCAAGATCAACAAACAACCCAATGAATAACATGATAATTAAATATGCATACTTAAATTAGAGGGTAAATTACAATTTTCGTCCCTGTGGTTATACACAAATTATGGTTATCGTCCTTTTAATGATTAAATTACGATTACAGTACTTATAGTTGGCAATTTATTATGCCTTTGGTCCCTTTGTCTAATATTTTTTTTAAAATGACGATTTTGCCCTTTTATTTTATTTCAGTTTTGGTCATTGATCAAATTATTTCTTTTATTTCATTTTATTAATAGATTTTTATTCTTTTACTATTTATTTAATATATTTTCTATTCTTCTATTATATTGTCTAGTTATTACTATTAAAATTCAATTGAAATAAAATGTTATTCAATATGTTTTATTTATTTATTTATTTGATATTATTATTAATAGTATTAATATTATTATTTTGTTATGATTTAAGTATTTACATGACTAAGTAGTAATTAATGAAAATAACTTATATATGACTTAATTTAATATGTTGTATTTTTTGTTAATTATTGTTATAAATACTATTATTATCGTTTATACATATTGATTTTAGATATACGTTGAACTATTTATATATTTATTTTTCTAAATGTATATTACTTTTCATTTGTAAAAATTGAAACTATTTACGCATTTAATTTATTTATTTATTGTCTTTATTATACGTTACATTCACACAAATACTTATATATTTAATAATTTTTTATTCGAATTAATTTAATTATTTTGTTTTTATCTTAATCAAATATATAATTTAACGTGTTTTCTATTCTAATTTTGTTATACCATAAAGTTAATAGTCAGATAAACCTTATACATATAACTTAAGGAAACCATAATTGTTGTATTTATAACATAATGAAATATATAATTATTTCATAAAGTTAAAAAATTAAATTAATTTATACATATAAATATGTAAAGTCTTGTTGATTTTAAACTATATTTTTTGTTTAACAAATAGTAAATATATTAAATAAATAGTAAAAAAATAAAAAAAACTATTAATAAATTAAATAAAAAGAAATAATTTGATCAAGGACCAAAACTGAAATAATAATGAAAGGGCAAAATCGTCATTTTTAAAAAAATATTGGACAAAGGGACCAAAGTCATAATAAATTGCCAACTATAGGTACTGTAATCGTAATTTAATCATTAGAAGGACGATAACCATAATTTGCGTATAACCACAGGGACGAAAATTGTAATTTACCCTAAATTAGATTTAAGCAGTTCCACACTAAAGCAATAAAAGTATATGTCTACAATGATCAAAGTCTAACTATTACAACATAACAAATTGTTTTACAAGTCATAATATCCCAGCCCCAAAGCTACATCGACCATGTACAAATTAGCTTCTAAAGTCTCTGGGATATTGAATTGAAATTGCTTAAGTAGATGGTCCAGCTACACCTTTGCCTTTGACTGAAAACATTGTGAGTCAACAGTACGCAAATTTGCTTAGTGAGATAATAGATTATACATTCAAAAAATATTTCTTTACAAGCATAATGTGAAATCTGACAGTGAAAGCCCATAGTATGTGTAAAACCATGCAGTGCAAGCATGGGGTTGACAGTTCAAATGCTGAGCGGGGATGTGCCGAACCTGACCAGGATAACAAGTGGGATGATCAGTCCCCGGCAGTGGCCTGCTGTCAGCCCCAGTCCAGGTCGCACCAGATTGTGAAGTAATGATCATGCAGTGCAAGCATGATGTAAATAGATGCACTTTCAAATGAACGCTGGCTTAATGTGTGTTACATGTCAAGTAGAGTGTGCATCATAACAACAAATCAATCATGACTGCCAATTGATGTATATGAACAATGTGAACATGCCATTGAATATGTAAACGTGAATGCAAAGACAATAAATGTTAGAATGATAATCTATTACTCATAGTGGTTGGTAGAGTGTTATTTGTCTCTAAATCAATGTGTATTTGATAACACCACAATAATCTGTAAAGTCAGTGTGGTAGTGAAGTTATGTCAGTAATTGCTTAAAACTTAATTCTGAAAACTAAATGTAATTGTACTGATTTCGGACCACATCCGAATTCGGATGGTCCGAAGTACTGTTGGTCCGAAATAGGGTGGATCCAAATTGAGTTGAAGTCCGAATTCGGGAAGGTCCGAAATGGGTAAGGTCCGAAATAGGTTGGGGTACGAATTGGGACATTGATCCGAAATGAGGTGGTCCGAAGTCACTGTTGGTCCGAATTGGGGTACGGGTCCGAACTCGGATGGATCCGGACCGAGTTCATCAGGTCCGAGTTCATACTTAGTAAATTTGCAGATTTTCTAGATTTCCATTTTTGACCATTTTTGCATGTTTTGAGTCTAATATTGCAGATATGAGCTTAGTATTACTATTTTAACACTTTATACTTTAAAATACAACCTAAATATACCAAATTAGTCACATGTTCTTCATTTAGTCGAAGAACACCTACTAAAACACACACATAATTTCAAAAATCATACTTAGACTTCGAATTTGAATCTGAAAATTGGTATACTACATCATCCACACTCGATTTAATCATTGCAACAATAATATGTAACATGCAACAACATCCGGAATCAAAATTTTATGATTCGGTTTCTTATAAAAACCGAACCAAAATCTCCAAAATTCGTAATATTGAACGATTCTTACCTTGATTTGATGTTTGCAGTAGTTATAGTCCCTTAAATGCCACTTGATTCCAACTTTTCAACCTTCAATTTAATGCTTTTTAATGTCTTTGATTTCCAATTTGAAATGAAACCGTGGGTTTCTTTTAGAGAGAGGAGAGAGTAGAGAGAGAGTGAGATATTGAAAATGAAAGGAATTTCTTCTTTTAGAGTAAATTACATATATGGTCCCTGTGGTTTGATCGAAATTATGGATTTGGTCCCTGGTCTTTAAAAATTGCATAAATGGTCCCTCAAAACACTATTTGCTTGAAAAAATGGTCCCTTTTTCTCTTAACTTTTTTTAAATGACGGTTTTGCCCTTTTCTTAGTAACATTTTTGGTCCCTCAACTATGTAATTTATTTTCAGTTTTAGTCCTTTTCATAAATTTTAGTTTTGTTTAAATTTAAAAAATTAATTATTATTATTTATACATTTTTAATTTTATAATATATTTATTCTTATTTAAGATTATTCCATTAGAATATTTAATTTATCTATTTTACGTTTTTTTATATTCAATTTAAATATTAAACAATTATTTATCTTATTTTTCATTTGTTAAAATAGTTATACATTTTTATCTTTATATATTTTCATCTAATTATTTCATTACGTTAATATACTTTGATTTAGTTAAGAAAGTATATAAACTAAGGGTTTTTTTAGTTTTAATTTAAATATATATTTTTAATATGTTTGGATTCAAATTTAGTATTTATTTCCTTTTATTTCAATATTGAGATATATTAATACGTTTCAATTTAATTTTAGTGTTTTATTTGTTTGTTTAAGCATTCGTTACTTATTACATTTCGATTTAAATATAATTTCTAAAAAAATATAAAAACCTAACATCTTATTCTTTTTTATATATTTTACGTTAATACGTTTCGACTTAGTTATTATTATCAAAAAAATATATATAAACTTGACGTGTTATTCGTTTATATCTTAAATATTTTATAATGTTAATCATTTTGAATTAATTGTAATTTCTATTAAAAAACATAAACTATATAAACTTAACAAAAACATTTACATGTTTTGATTTAACGAAATGTATAGGTTTTAAATTGTATACTTTGTTGGATACATTTTCGTTTGTATATTTTGTAATTAAATCAAAACATATTAATGTAATAAAATAATCATAATAAAAAGAGAAATATATTAATGTAGCAAAATAATCAGAATAAAAGAAATAAAGCAGTAAAATGTGTTACAATTAAAAAATATTTAAATCAAAATGAATAAAAATCCAAAATAGTTAGAATAAAACGATAGTATGAGCGCCACAATATATAACAAAATATAGATATTTTAGAATGTCCCTAAGTTTATATTTTTTATAAAAATTATAATTAAGTAAAATAATATAAACATAATAAATAGTTAGATGCAAATGTATAAAATATAAAAACGCATATATATTTTTACAAATAAAACGTAAGATAAGTAAAATTTTAATAAATAAATTGGATATATAAGAGACGTAAATCAAATAAAGATAAATATAGAAATAATGATAATATTAATAATAAAATAAATAAATATTTTAAAAAATAAAAATCTATAAATAAAAATAATAATTAACTTTTTAAATTAACATTTAATATTTAAGCAAAAAGTAAAAAATTATGATAAGGACTAATACTGAAAATAAATTACATAAATGAGGGACCAAAATTGTTATTAAGAAAAGGGTAAAACTGTCATTTAAAAAAAGTTAAGAGATAGAGGGACTATTTCTGCCAGTAAATAGTGTTTTTAGGGACCATTTATGCAATTTTTAAAGATCAGGGACCAAATCCATAATTTTGACTAAAGCACAGGGACCATTTTTGTAATTTACTCTTCTTTGACACTTTGAGCTATTTGCACATTACACCCCTCAACTTTGTATTTTCTTATTTAACCGAACCAAAATCTCCAAAATTCGTAATATTGAACGATTCTTACCTTGATTTGATGCTTGCAGTAGTTATAGTCCCTTAAATTTGAAAAGAAACCGTGAGTTTCTTTTAGAGAGAGGAGAGAGAATCGAGAGAGTAGAGAGAGTGTGAGATATTGAAAATGAAAGGAGTTTCCTATCTTTTAATTGATACTTTGAGCTATTTGCACATTACTCCCCTCAACTTCGTATTTTCTTATTTAACCGATTTTAAATATTTGGATCGGTTTCTTATGGTTTGCTTTCTCAAAAAACTACAATGAGGATTTCTCATCATCTTTTCTTATTTTTAAATTTGTGATCGAAATTTGCTTAAATTGACATAATAATCCATTAATACAATAATTGAATCCTTAAAATTTGTAAATTACATGTACTTCAAATTAGTGTTGTTACATAAAAATATTTAAAATATGCTATTTTAATTTAAGCCAAATAAATATGATATTTTGAAGGTTTAGTTGAAAGAAAAATTAAGCAAGGGTATAATGGTCATTAATTAATAATCAATATTAAATATGATTTTTAAATGTTCTAAAAATAATTAAATTAATGAACTTGAGTATATATGATATTAATGATGTTTAAGAGGGATTTATGTGATATTAATTATTAAAATTGGGTATATATATGATATTATGATGTTTAGGAGGGATATATATGATATTAAAATTTTAAGTTGGGTGTATATGATATTATGAAGTTTTGGAGTGGTATATATGAAATTCTTCCATTAAGATTGTTTAAATGATAACATACGTGCAAGTTAATTGTGTTTAAGTTGTTGTTATTACTTATTAGTGTGGGCTAACCTTTCACTTTTTAAGCTTGTTGGGCTTGTCTTATGGAAAATACATGGGCTTCTCGAATACAGCAAATCCATGGGTTTCAGGATTGGTTTTAGTGGTGGCTTTATAAGAGAAAGCCAAGGGTTCACCTCAACAGAGACTTTATTAGTTTTGTTTTCTTCCAGACGTCTCATATTCTCATCTTCTTGGTATTCTCAGTTTTGTCACAGAAATATTGTTAGGTTGTTTATACGATTTGTAGGTGTTATATTGATAAAAGAGAGAGAGCTTCATCTGTTGATGAAGTCTCTGAGTGTAATGTAGTGAAGTCTCCGTGGTAAGTAATAGGTCATGTTTTAGGGTTTCAATAAAAAAAATTATCTTATAGTTTGTTGCTGGTTTTTTGTGTTGGTTCAAAGAGCCAGGTTATTCGAGCGTAGGTTTTGTGTATATTTTTCGAGTTAGGGTTTTTGGTTGCGGTTTTGGGGCTCGAATTGGGGATGTTCGGTTGTATTCCATGTGTACATCTCTTTTGTAAATGGTTTCGAATCTGTGAAGACAAAACCCTAAGTCCATATTGTTGGATCTTTCGCTTCCAAGTGCTGATGTCGCTGAAATCGTTTGTGGAGTACACTGTAAGTATTCATTAACTTTCTTGCGGTGTAGCAAGTTCTTGCTTGTGGGCGTTTCTGTGCTGACAGAAATCAACTGCCCCCCAACAAGTCACACTTGGCCCATAGGCAAGATTTCTTGATTGTGTTTGTGTTTTGCTTCCACTGTTTTGAGTTCTCTTGTGTGTAGGGGTGTCAATAGGCTTGACCGGACGTTTGAACGTCTTGGAATCCTGCCATCAAGATTGGCTATCTGGTGATGTGTGGTGTGTGTTGAGTCTTTTAGTTGTGTTTTTTTTTGCTCAACTAGCGTTGTCATGTTTATATGCTTGGTAATTATAATCTATTTTAAAAAAAAATTTAATTAACATGGATGGTCAAGAAGATACCTTAATCAGTAACTTGATCTTTGTGTATTGGTCTTCTCTGGTTTATGGTTGTTGATTTTGGTTTACTAAAATTAATTGATATGGAGAGTCAAGAAGGCACTCTGTTTAGCAGACTTGATTTTAACCAAACCTTTAGAATTTATGGTTGTGGTATGCTTCTTGGGTATTGTTGATCTTTTAGAAATCTGGGTGGATTTTATTAAGTTGTGGTTGGTTAGAGTTTGTTTTTTAAACCTGAAATTCTATTTCGTGTTCTTCCGAATGCGTGTTCCTGGTCGTTTTTTGTTGATATCAGAAATGGTTGTGATGTTTGTGAAGCAACGTGTTGATGTTTTTTTTTGATATGTGACCTTGATTTTTTTTTCTTTTAGTTCATGGATCTTGTTTAACAGCTCCTCAGTTGGTGGTAATTCATTTGTGTGCTTGTTGTTGTTATCTATTTTTCACACACTTTCACACCAATACAACTCTGTGACTTATGTATCAAGAAATTGAGTTGGTTTTTCAAGTTAATTGTGAGTGTGGTTATGTTTAAGTAAATTGTGGTTGTGTTTAATGGTTTGTTATAAGTTGGTGTTGAGTTTATGGTTGTGTTTAATGGTTTGTTATAAGTTGGTGTTGGGTTGTTATTATATTTTTGCAGGGTGATTGATATCTGTTTGTTTTAATTCAGGTCAAGATTAGTTGTTAAGATTTTGTAAGATCATGTTTGTTTGTGTTTTGCCTTGGCGTTTAATTTTGCAAACCTTTTATCTGACTTAAGCTAGACTTGACATTATTGACGATGTTCATGTGATAAGCCACTTTACATCAACCTAGTCAGTCACACTTAAAGTGTGCTTTGAAGTTGTTGGAATACTTGAAAATCAGCAAATGGTGTCAATGTTGGTAAGCTGTCAATGTCTGTTCTTAGTCCTATTGCTCCATGTGTGTTATGAGTTAAAAGGGTGAAGTGGTAATGGGTTTGTGTTGGAAAAATGTTACTGAATGTCAGCAACCTGTTGGCAGGGCCGGTCCTAAACATTTTGATGCCCAGGGCGAGTTAGAAGAATAATGCCCATAAAATTTTTTTTACACGCATAAGGAATGTTGTTATTTTCTTGATTGAGTGCAACCCAAACTACGTTTTAATAATAATCACATAAATGTGAATGCATATGATCACATTCAGCTTTGGTAAGAAGCCACTCATACAAAACCCAGTGTGCGAAATAAATATGAAGCAAGTTCTTTTTGGTTGAAAGCAAACTATCATTAAGACTGAAAAGTCAAACTAGGCAGTAATATAAACTTGAGCACAATGGCTTAATTATACGATAAACTTCTGAAAAAGCCTATCATATTTACCATTAACAGTGAGCTTTCTTTCACACTCTTACAAGAAGAATCACCATTTCATTATCAGTAAATCTAATCAACCAACCATTGTGACCAATATTTTCTTCCTTGCAAGCCAACTCAAGATAAAAGAGGGTGAAAAAAGAAAGAAAGGAATCCATTGGAAATATATCCCCATCATAATCAGTAATGGAAGCTTCAAGTTAAGTCGATAATTTTGAACTCCAAAAAACATTTAAACCCACCAGACCAACTGTTTATGTAATTCTTAAGTAAAGCAAAATCTAATCTGATTTTAAACTAGAAACAACTGGGAATTATGCAAACGAACGCACCGTTTAACAGATTAAAATACTAAAATTATCAATTTATTATCACATTAATCTATTGTTTAACAACTAAAATCATTTAGTCAATCACCATGTATATAACAACAGAGGCATAAAGAAATTATGATTTTATATATATACCTTGTGATTTGTAGTCCAATCTGTAGAGCCCTAGTTCCTTGAATCCTTGATTTCGTAGTTCCTTGATTCAGTGATTCTTCCTGTGAGCAGATCCACAAAGGCTGTGTGACATCAACTATAGATTGCAAGGTATGTGAGTTTGTGACTATATGAGATACTGAGATGATCGTTGTGAGAGAAGACAGAGATTGAAACCATGACTGCGAGAGGCCGAGATCCCATCGTTTAGAGAGACAGAGATTGAAAACTTGAAAACGTGACTTTGAATCGTTGTGAGATCAACGATTGAGATTTCGATTTGTGTTTGGCTGTCCATCTTCTACGCACCTTTCCCTCTACCCCTTCCTGACTATTCGCTTCCTTGAATTCTGATATCATTATTCATTAATTAGTTGTGTGAAAAAGCCTTTTGCGTGAGCCCTGTGACTGCATTCCAAAAATGAGCCTTTTTGAATTCTGATTGAGAGATGCTTTTGCGTGAGCCCTGACTATTCGGTTTCATATCAGGCTAAAATTTTCCAAAAATGAACCTACTATAATATATATTGGGCTTAAATTTGGATGCCCTGTGACTGTTGCTGCCCTGGGCCGAAACCCAGATGGCCCCCCTATCAGGGCCGGCCCTGCCTGTTGGAAAATTTTATTAAGTTGATCCTCAACTAGTCCAATTGTGTTGTTCATATTCTTGTATGTTCTTGCATGAGCACATGCAATCTCATTTATGTGTATTGAAAGAATTGAGGTAGTGGTGAGGAAGTCTGTTACATGTGTTTGTATGGTCTTGAACGGTGGTTTGATATTCTGAAGAAAGCAAACTACCGTTGTATGTGAAATTATTTCGTTCATCAATGTGTTAAAAGATCTGATTTTTAGGGAACAACAGGAGGATGTTAAAATTATAAAAGTATAAATAATTCTTTTTGATTCCTTTAAGTTTTTTGGCATTGTGCAAGTTGGTTGTTGTTATAGGTTGTAGCTAATTTGTATATGTAGTTGGTAAAGCTAAGAATAGAGTTCATCCCATGAAGAATAGCTTCTGAAAAAAAAAATGAAGCCTTCTGTTACAAAAGATGTAGAACCTAACACAAAAGCAGGGCCGGCCCTGATAGGGGGGCCATCTGGGTTTCGGCCCAGGGCAGCAACAGTCACAGGGCATCCAAATTTAAGCCCAATATATATTATAGTAGGTTCATTTTTGGAAAATTTTAGCCTGATATGAAACCGAATAGTCAGGGCTCACGCAAAAGCATCTCTCAATCAGAATTCAAAAAGGCTCATTTTTGGAATGCAGTCACAGGGCTCACGCAAAAGGCTTTTTCACACAACTAATTAATGAATAATGATATCAGAATTCAAGGAAGCGAATAGTCAGGAAGGGGTAGAGGGAAAGGTGCGTAGAAGATGGACAGCCAAACACAAATCGAAATCTCAATCGTTGATCTCACAACGATTCGAAGTCACGTTTTCAAGTTTTCAATCTCTGTCTCTCTAAACGATGGGATCTCGGCCTCTCGCAGTCATGGTTTCAATCTCTGTCTTCTCTCACAACGATCATCTCAGTATCTCATATAGTCACAAACTCACATACCTTGCAATCTATAGTTGATGTCACACAGCCTTTGTGGATCTGCTCACAGGAAGAATCACTGAATCAAGGAACTACGAAATCAAGGATTCAAGGAACTAGGGCTCTACAGATTGGACTACAAATCACAAGGTATATATATAAAATCATAATTTCTTTATGCCTCTGTTGTTATATACCTGGTGATTGACTAAATGATTTTAATTGTTAAACAATAGATTAATGTGATAATAAATTGATAATTTTAGTATTTTAATCTGTTAAACGGTGCGTTCGTTTGCATAATTCCCAGTTGTTTCTAGTTTAAAATCAGATTAGATTTTGCTTTACTTAAGAATTACATAAACAGTTGGTCTGGTGGGTTTAAATGTTTTTTGGAGTTCAAAATTATCGACTTAACTTGAAGCTTCCATTACTGATTATGATGGGGATATATTTCCAATGGATTCCTTTCTTTCTTTTTTCACCCTCTTTTATCTTGAGTTGGCTTGCAAGGAAGAAAATATTGGTCACAATGGTTGGTTGATTAGATTTACTGATAATGAAATGGTGATTCTTCTTGTAAGAGTGTGAAAGAAAGCTCACTGTTATTGGTAAATATGATAGGCTTTTTCAGAAGTTTATCGTATAATTAAGCCATTGTGCCCAAGTTTATATTACTGCCTAGTTTGACTTTTCAGTCTTAATGATAGTTTGCTTTCAACCAAAAAGAACTTGCTTCATATTTATTTCGCACACTGGGTTTTGTATGAGTGGCTTCTTACCAAAGCTGAATGTGATCATATGCATTCACATTTATGTGATTATTATTAAAACGTAGTTTGGGTTGCACTCAATCAAGAAAATAACAACATTCCTTATGCGTGTAAAAAAAAATTTATGGGCATTATTCTTCTAACTCGCCCTGGGCATCAAAATGTTTAGGACCGGCCCTGCACAAAAGTTATAGAAGAGGAGAGCAGCGAGTCTGAGAGTTCTGATGAAGAGCCATCAAAGCCACAACCTCTACAAAAGACTAAACAAGATGCAAAGAGAAAGCTAGCAGCAGTTTTGTAGAGGAATCTGAAGAAGATCATATCTCTAAGGATGACGAGTTACCATCCACAACCCTGAAATAAAGGGACACTGAATTTGGATCAGTGACAAAAACGGTTAACGTGGGTCCCTCAAAGAAGCCTGTTGGGTTAATTGTGTTTAAGTTGTTATTACTTATTAGTGTGGGCTAACCTTTCACTTTTTAAGCTTGTTGGGTTGTCTTATGGGAAATACATGGGCTTCTCGAATACAACAAATCCATGGGTTTCTGGATTGGTTTTAGTGGTGGATTTATAATAGAAAGCCAAGGGTTCACCTCAACATAGACTTTATTAGTTTTGTTTTCTTCCAGAGACGTCTCATCTTCTTGGTATTCTCAGTTTTGTAATAGAAATATTGTTAGGTTGTTTATACGATTTGTAGGTGTTATATTGATAAAAGAGAGAGAGCTTCATCTGTTGATGAAGTCTCTGAGTGTAATGTAGTGAGGTCTCTGTTGTAAGTAATAGGGTGGCTTTAAGCCGATTATGTTTTAGGGATTCAATCAATGAAATTATCTTATAGTTTGTTGCTGGTTTTTTGTGTTGGTTTATATTTTCTTCAAAGATATTAGACATTAAATCAAACAAGACCTAAGTTTTGGAATCACCATCAAAACATGTGTTTGGTTTATTGGATCTTGACACAAGAATACAATAAAAATATATGTTTACCATTATTACAATTTATTTTGTTCTGTAACAAAAAAAAAATATCCAAATTTATATATATGAAATAAGCAACTAAATTCAAAACGACAATCAAAGATTATTAATAAATTAATATAAATCTATCTATACTATTAAAAGAGTAACTATAATCATTTCTGGTGAAGCCACGTGTCGTCACGATGAATCGACACGTGACATTTATAGATTTTAAAAATAATAAAGAAATTTAAATCAAATCTATCCAAATCTAATATAATCCACTTTTAAATTCAAATCAAATCAAACAAAATCTAGTACTCTATTAACTTATTAATTAAATACATCCAAATCTAATATAATCCACTTTTAAATTTAAATCAAATCAAATCAAACAAAATCTAATAATCTACTAACTTATTAATTATAAGATAATATAATAAAAATTTAAAAAAATATATAAGAAAATATTACTCTTCATATATATTTAGAAATATACAAAATTAATAGGTCATAATAAATAATAATATCATCTTATATACTTTTGTTTAAAAAATAATATTTATATATTTATCTTTTTATTTGTTATATTTTATATATATTAAAAATATCCGCGTAATACGCGGGTAATAAACTAGTTAATATAAAAATAGCTAGTAAAAAAAAAGGATTACACCATATATATTCTGAAGATTTAAATATCGATTTTTAATCCAAACAAACAAGCTTGAATTTTGTCATAATGCTTCCAACATTGTCACAAGAAGGGACATAGAATATCATAGATCCCAACTCCTCTTTCAATTCATTGAGATTAGTCTTCTTTGCCAGCCTCCCCAACTTGGCTCTACATGCTAAGGCATTTACTTTAATCGGGAATTGATTGTTCCAAGTGAATGGCTCATCGTCACACTTCAGAGTAGGGATGGCAAAAAAAACTGAACCCGACGGGAAAAATCGAAAACCGATTTAAACGGGGCGGGTTTCCCCGAACCCGATTAAGTTAAACGGGGGATGTGGCGGGTATGGTATTGATAATACCCGCCCCGTATACCCGATTACATAACCCGTTTAAATCCCCGATTACTTTTAATAGCAACATGCTATTTATATTGTATATATATTATATATAAAAGATTAATATTTTTATCTATTTTAAACATTATACATAAAAATCATTATGTATACTTTTAAAAACTTATTTATTTACATATAATTTATTGAAATAATGTTTTTTTTCGTTATCATTTGATAGAGATACAAATTTAATTTAATATTAGTATTGTAATTTTAACATACATGAACATTTTAAGCTTAAATTATGAACCATGTGATTAAATTTCATATAATTGATTTATAAACGGGTTACCCGATTCCCCGCGGGTTTCCCCGCGTACCCGATGGGGATCCCCATTTAATACCCACGGTTTTTTTAAACGGGGACGGTATTTCCATTCCCCGCCCCGTTGCAATCCCTACTTCAGAGTTTTACTTTCAATTATTGATCTTGCTGGTTTGACCGAGAATATGCTAGACGAGTCCGCTACCCATTTCCATCTATCCGTTTTGAGAGTTAACTGCAAGGATTATACCGGGCACAATAATTCCAAAAGCTCCTCTTGCTGGCTACCTGATCTTTTGAGTCCTATATATAAAATGAGTATAATTGAGGACGGATGGTTTTGAAGAAATTTTTAATCATATTCTTTGTTATAACACTAGATTTATGATTAGTAGTGATTCATTGTTAACATTATTAAATTATAATTGGATCATCAAAAAACAAAAAAATTAAATTCGATCCCTTTTCCAATCGTAAATAAATGGTTATTTTCATTCGAAAAAAAGGAATGAATTATAGATTGTTCTGTTCGAAAAAATTGAAAATCTACTGGTCATAGTTTTTTTTTCGAATATAATTAAAAAAATTACGATAGTTCATTCTATTTTTCAAAACGAATATAACTACACTATTTATTTACGATCAAAACTTAAACGTGGATTGGTTCGTCAATTGTTGCGATCGGAAAAAAATTTCAAAATAGTTGTAGTTATTTAGTTAAGGATTCGTCGTTTTTTGGATCGTAAATACATAGTTGTAGCAATTTTCGTTTAGAAAAATGAAATGAGCTGTAGATTTATACATTCGCGAATTTAAAATCGGAATGTATCATACTTTTATCCATTCGAAATGATTAAAAGTTAATTGGAGTTTTTTTCGTTCGTAAAATTAAGAATCGAATTGAAACTGATCGAAAAAAATTGAAGTAGTTCGTCTTCTTTTATTGAAAATTAGAAACTTAAAATAGTTCTTATAATAATCCTAAATAGACAATGATATAATATATAATCGTTAATAAATAATCGTAATATAAAGTAAATAAATAATCCAAAGTAAATATAAAAAGTAATTTTAAATCTTATGAAAATTTTAAAATCATACATAAATAATTTTAGGGTTAATTACTAAAAATAATAACAACATTTTTGATTTTTTATCATTTATAGCAGCATTATTTATTTTTTGTCACTAATAGTATCAACTTTAGTATTATTTCATATGAATAATATCAAATGTTGTATTTTGTATCCTTAATAGCAATAATTTTTGTATTCTTTTTATCATTTATAGCAACAACTTTCTTCAGTTTTGCTATAAATGATGAAAAATGTAAAAGTTGATGCTATTAATGATAAAAAATAAATAATGTTGTTATAATTGCTAAAAATGCACAAAGTTGTTTCTATTTTTAGCAATTAGCCCATAATTTTAATGTAATTAAATAATAATAATAATAGTAATTTCTAATGATAATGATGATAATAATAATAATTAAAAAATGAATGGGGACTTATCGAAAAAGTTTTATACTTTGATAGTTTTATACTTAGCAGGTTGCAAGTTACCTTTGGACTGATTTTATGAGTTTTATTTGGTTTAGGGACTTATCAGAAAGAAAAATTGGAAGGAGGACTTAATCGGAAATCTTTTATACTTTCAGGGTTTTTTTTTTTTTTTTTTTTTTGCATAATTTTCCTTATTTTTAACCACAACCCATTAAATTTTAAACACATTTGTTAGGTTGTGGCTACAAAAACAGCTTCCAACAAAAATCTAGCATGTCGTCATGCATCGTAAGTTGACTGCCATGTGTGGAAAACGTCGATAAAAGGCAGAAAGGAGGCAACAGTCACAAACACTTGCTTGCAAAGTGCTTGT
Source organism: Centrapalus pauciflorus (assembly GCA_020465985.1). NCBI lineage: Eukaryota > Viridiplantae > Streptophyta > Magnoliopsida > Asterales > Asteraceae > Centrapalus > Centrapalus pauciflorus. The sequence continues at coordinate 839,939 of JAANYP010002798.1, read as the reverse complement.
ATACTTTGGAAGTTTGAATGACATGTTGAAGTGCAGCAAATCACGTTGTTAGAGCATTGATAGTATTTTTTTATAAATTCTTTTGACAGTTGTTTATGGTATTTTGATGAAATTAGAAAAAAAAAAAGAAGATATTTGATATTGTTGTTGTGTTGTCCACCATTTGGTACATTTTTTTGAAAATCTTGGAATCATAATCTTTTATAAGTTTTTCTGTAATACGTACGGCATTTGAATGATATTCAAGTTAATTTTATTATTATTTTAGGTTAAAAGTCGGATGCTTAACATCGTTGTTTGACGTCAAAGAAGATTTAAAAGCTATCAAATGGCTAGAACACAAGCATTACATCAGAAATAAAAGAAAGGTAACCCACCCTCTGTGGGCCGTACCGATTGATCCCTCGACCAACATAGAAATTACACACCTACACAACCAAATCCAAACCTTCCTTCTATGCGTACTTGAGATTTGATAGCAACACATCAAGACCTTGTGCTTTGGATTGATTTGGTGCCTTTCATTAAACATGTTTTAATGTACACTAACCCTTCAAAGTCATTCATCAACAATGAGATATATTGTTTTTATTTGTGACAGGTTTCATGGATATATATGTTATTATTTTAGCATAATGTGTAACCGGTAGTTGATTCAGGTTGGACCTATAACAAGTTTGGGGGTGTGCAGTACACACTTGTATAAGGTTGGCCTGAATCAAGACACACGCTTCTTATTGTCTACACACAAAAACAAGTGGTTACAACCTTTGGCCACCTTTGGCCTTATGGTGGTTACAACCTTTGGCATTATGGTGGTGGTTACAACCTTTGGTTTTATGGTGGTTAGTTACAACCTTTGGCTTTATGGTGGTGATTACAACCTTTGGCTTTATGGTGGTTAATTGTCAACATGCCTATATATATATATATATATATATATATATATATATATATATATATATATATATATATATATATATATATATATATATATATATATATATATATATATATATATATAAACTTTGTTCAATGACAAGTCTAGGGCAAAAGAAATCTTCTTGTGTATTATCCCACAACAAAATTTGGATACCCGGCTTTGGGCAAATTATTGTTGTCGGAAAGTGAACTTTCATGATCATAAGAAATCTAAGGCCAACGATTCTATTCTTATTGTTTTCTTACCAAACCCGAATACCCCAACAATCGACAACAATAATTTCGTGAAAAACAATGGCGGAATCATTGAAGGATATGACGTCGAAGGTTGCGAAGCTTGACAAGTTCGAGGGTCAAGACTTTCTTCGGTGGCAAAAGAAGATGCACTTTATTTTCACGACATTGAAGGTGGTGTACGTTTTGAGCACTCCCATGCCGGAAGTCATTGAGAACGAAACGGTGGAGATGACGAGGAAACGAAACAAATGGGAAAACGACAACTACATGTGTCGTGGACACATCTTAAATGGTATGATCGATCCTCTTTTTGATATTTATCAAAACGTTGAATCTGCCAAAGGATTATGGAATCAACTTGAATCCATGTATTCGGCCGAAGATGCATCTAGCAAAAAATTTCTTGTTAGCGATTTTAATAATTATAAAATGGTTGAAACTCGGCCGGTGATGGAGCAATATAATGAATTGCTTCGTATACTTGGACAATTTGCACAACACGATTTTAAAATGGACGAGTCTATTTCTGTTTCAAGTATCATCGATAAATTACCACCATCTTGGAAAGATTATAAACACACTTTAAAACACAACAAGGAAGAGTTGACGTTAATTCAACTTGGTAGTCATTTGCGCATAGAAGAATCTCTTCGGGCGCATGAAAGTGACAAGGATAAGGGCAATAATATTGCTGAACCATCTTTTGTTAATATGGTTGAAAACAAAGAGGATGCCAAGTCCGGTTTTAGATGTAAATTTAGGGATACCAATGACACTCCAAACAAGAAACCTAAAAAGGTGTGTTGGAAGTGTGGTCTTGATGGACATTTCAAGCGTGATTGTCGTGTTGGTATGAACATTAGAAAGAACAAGCAATGTGCTAGTAAGAGCAAGGGAAATGGTTCTCGAAATCAAGACCCGAAACCAAATCAAGGTGATATTCTTGACGTTTTTGATACTAGCGTTAATCATGGTGATAATTATGTATCTATGATTGATCAATCATTCTATGTGCAGGATGATGATATTGCTTGATGGATTGACTCGGGAGCTACTACTCATGTATGTAAAGATCGGAAATGGTTCCGGAAGTTTGAGCTAGTCAATGATGGTTCGGTTTTACACATGGGGAATGAGTCAAAAGCTTCTATTGTGGGACGTGGTGAAGTTTGTTTATGTTTTAGTTCCGGAAAAACAATTGTTTTGTGTAATGTTTTGTTGGTACCGGGGATTCGAAAGAATATTGTTTCCGAGGATGTTTTGAATAAGTCAGGATTCAAGCAAGTGTTTGAATCGGGCAAGTTTATACTTTCTAAGTGTGGTGTTTTTTTTTATGGATTTGGTTATTTATGTAATGAGATGTTTATGTTGAACTTGAATGTTTCTAAGTCCATGGCTGTGACGCCCTCTTGTTTTGATTGTATAATTGAATCACCAGGATCAACAAACAACCCAATGTATAACATGATAATTGAAATTGAATACTTAAAATAGATTTAAGCAGTTCCACTCTAAAGCAATAGAATACATGTCTACAGTGATAAAGTCTAACTATTACAACATCACAAATTGTTTTGAAAGTAGTAAATCCCAGCCCAAAGCTATTACATTCAAGTACCAATAGCTTCTAAAGTCTCCGGGATATTAAAGTGAAATGCTTATGTAGAAGGTCCTGCTACACTTTTGCATTTGCCTGAAAACATAATGAGTCAACAGTAAGCTAATGCTTAGTGTAACAGATTATACAAACAACAAATATTTCTTTACAAGCAATGCTTAACCATGGGCAGTGTAAGCCACATGTATGTGAAATCAGGCAGTGTAAGCTTCAATGTATGTGTAAACCATGCAGTGCAAGCATGGGTTGGCAGTTCAAATGCTGATCGGGGATGTGTCGAACCTGACGGGATAACGAGTGGGATGATCAGTCCCCGACAGTGGCCTGCTGTCAGCCCCAGTCCAGGTCGCATCAGATTGTGAAGTAGTGATCATGCAGTGCAAGCATGATGTAAACAGATGCACTTTCAAATGAACGCTGGCTACATGTGTATTACATGTCAAGTACGAGTGTGAATCATAACAACAAATCATGTACGAGTGCCAAATGATGTGTATGAACAATGTGAACATACCATTGAATATATAAACATGAATGCAAAAACAATAAATGTTAGAATGACAATCTGTTACTCACAGTGATTGGTACAGTGTGATTTGTCTCTGAATCAATGTGTGTTTTGATAACACCACAATGATCAGTAATGCAAGTGTAATAGTGAATTTGTGCCAGTAATTGCTTAAAACTTGAATTCTGAAAATTAAGTGTTATTGGGTCTGATTTCGGACCACATCCGAATTCGGATGGTCCGAATTGTAGATGGTCCGAAATTGGGTCCTTGGTCCGAAATTAAGGTAATCCGAAATCTGTGTGGTCTGAAATTGTCAGGGTCTGAATCAGGTTGGGGGTCTGAATTAGGATGGACCCGAAATTGTAGTTGGTCCGGATTGAGTATGGTCCAAAATTGGTGGATCCGAAATAGGCATGGTCCGAATTCGGATGGATCATCAGTCCGAGTTCATACTTGGAAAATTTCCAACATTTTCCAGAAATTATATTTGGACCATTTTAACATGTTTTTGTATCTAAAATTACAGATATGAACTTAAATATACTATTTCAACTCATAACATATCACTTATGTACCAAAATAATCGATTTATGTCCATTTTCTATAAGTCTCGAAGAACACACACACTAAAACACACACTAATTCCAAAATCATACTTAGACAATGAATCTGATTCTGAAACTTGGTACACTACATCATACATGTTTGTTTTTAACATTTCATCAATAATATACAACATGCATAAACATTTGCATCTTAGATCTATGATTCGGTTTCTTATAAAAACCGAACCCAAACATCAAAATATTGAAGTTTTGAGTGATTCTTACCTCAAATCGTTTGTTGTATCAGTTATAGTTCCTAAATTGCAACTTGTTTCCAACTTCTTGCACTTCAATTTGTTGATTCTTGGGTGTTTTTGTTAAAATCCGAGAGGTAGAGAGAAGAGAGAGAGAGAGTTCGGTGAGAGAGAGTAGAGAGAGAGTGGGTTTGTCCAAAATGAAAGACTTAGTCTCTTTTATTTGTTGCTTTTTATCTATTTGCATAATACACCCCTCATCTTCTTATTTTCTTATTTAACTGATATAATGATCGAAATTGACTTAAATTAACATAATAATCCATTAATACAACCATTAAGTCTAAATAAATTGTAAATTACATAATTCTTAAATTTTGGGATGTTACAATGGCAGTTTTCAATGTTGAGAATAAAATTGGTGATTCTTATTTATGGCATGCTAGACTTGGTCATGTTCATTTTAAACGAATGATGGATATGTCAAAGATAATTTAATTCCGGATTTTTGACATGATTGATGAAAAATGTAAGACTTGCATGTTAAATAAAATCATTAGGCAACAATTCAAAGGTGTTGAAAGAACTTCTAACGTATTGGAACTTGTACATAGTGATTTATGTTATTTTCATGCAACTCCGTCTTTGGGAAATTAAAAGTATATTATTACTTTTATTGACGATGCTTCAAGGTTTTGTTATGTATTTCTTTTACATTATAAAAATGAAGCATTGGATAAATTTAAAATTACAAAACGGAAGTTGAGTTGCAACAAAATATTTTAATCAAAAAGTTCCGTACGGATAGAGGTGGTGAATATATGGATCCTATGTACTTTCAATCCGTAGGAATTATTCATGAAACTACGACTCCATATACACCTCAACAAAATGGAATTTTGGAAAGGAAAAATCAGATCCTAAAAGAGATGATAAATTTCATGTTATCTTACTCAGGATTGAGTGGGGGATTTTGGGGGGAAGCCATGTTAACGGCTTGCTATTTGTTAAATAGGGTTCCTAATAAAAGGAACAAGATTACTCCCTATAAACTTTGGTTCAAGAAGAAACCAAACTTGAATTTTATTCGAGTTTGGGGATGTCGTGCAATTGTAAAATTGCCGGAACCCAAAAGGAAAACTTTGGGTGAAAGGGGTCTTGATTGCATTTTTATTGGATATGCAGAGCATTCAAATGCCTATAGATTCTATGTGATTGAACCTAATGATTTCAATTTGATTCATACGATTATAGAATCAAGGGATGCAGTTTTTGATGAGACAAGATTCTTATCAATTGTTAGACCAAAGGACTTGGTGCCAATTGCAAATGCTAGTATAAGCGGTACCAAGGAGGTTGAATCTTTAGTTGAAACTACTAAAGAGACACCGGAACTTCGTAGAAGTGATAGAGTTCTAAAATCCAAGTCTTTTAACTCAGATTTTCAACTTTATTTGGTTGAAGGATCACGAGATAATATCCAATCTCAATACTCTTATTATTTTCATATAGAGGATGATCCTATGACATACGAAGAAGCTATGAAATCTCAAGATGTTGCATTTTGGAAGGAAGCCATCAACGATGAAATGGATTCCATAATTGGTAACAACACTTGAGGGGGTGTTTGGTTCGCATATTTTTTTTTCTGGGATTTACATTTTGTCAAAGGATTTACATTATGCAGGATGTGCATTTATCAGGATTTTATCAAGGAATTTGCATTATCTTATACAAAACATTTGTTGATCTGAAAAATGCAAGGTAACAAAGAAGGAAGAGATTTATAAAATCCTAGGGGGAGGCTGAGTTTTTAAATAACAAAGAAGGAAGAGATTTATAAAATCCTGAGATTTTAAATCCTTACTGAAATCTATGAACCAAACATAGGATTTTAAATGCAAATCCCAGCGAATCCCAGGAAATTCACGAACCAAATGCCCCCTGAGAGATTTCTGATTTGCCACCCGGTTGTAAACCTTTGGGTTGCAAATGGATCTTAAAAAGAAGATGAAAGTTGATGGGTCAATTGATAGGTTCAAAGCTCGTTTAGTCATACAAGGTTTCCGACAAAAGGAAGGGATTGACTACTTTGATACTTATGCCACGGTTGCACGGATATCCACAATTAGATTGTTAATTGCTCTTGCGGCAATTCACAATTTGGTAATTCACCAAATGATGTCAAAACGACATTCTTGAATGGTGATTTGGATGAAGAAGTGTACATGAAACAACCGGAAGGTTTTGTTATGCCCGGAAATGAGCATAAAGTTTGTAGGTTGATTAAGTCTCTTTATGAACTTAAACAAACACCTAAACAATGACATCAAAAATTTGACGAGGTAATTTTGTCAAGTGGTTTCAATTTAAGCCAATGTGACAAATGTGTATATAGCAAATTTCATAATTCATGTAAAGGAATTATAATTTGTCTATATGTTGATGACATGTTGATTTTTGGTACCGACCAAAATCAAGTTGATATAACAAAAGAATTTTTGTCATCAAAATTCTCCATGAAAGATATGGGGGAAGCGGACGTAATTCTTGGTATAAGGATTAAAAGAGAGAAGAAGTATCAACACCGAGCCACAATACTGCAACAAATGTCACCTGGAACATTTTGGCAAGTGCCCTAACGGACGTGCTTGCTTTTGCTGTGGAGAACTGGGACATTTTCAGAATGATTGCCCAAGGAAGGGTGATGCTTGCTATAAGTGTGGGGTGTGGGGTCACTATAGCAGGAATTGTAGGAAGAATGCTCCAACGGCTGCTGTCCCATCATCAACACGATCGTCTGGAGGTTCGAGTGGTGGTTCAGTTAACCGCCGGGGTCAGTCACAGAGGGCACCTGCTCGTGCTTTTCAGATAACTGCAGAGGAGGCAAGGGAAAATCCGGAGGTCGTCACGGGTACGTTCATAGTTAATTCTATGCCTGCACGAGTTTTATTTGATTCGGGTGCCAATAGGTCGTTTGTTTCTACTGTGTTTGCACAAAGACTTGCTATGCCACTGTCTAAGTTGTCTGCTATACTTGATATTGAAACTGCTAGCAATACTTTAGTTAAGGTAGATCATGTATACCGAAATTGCACGTTAGTAATTGAAGATGTAGTCTTCAATTTAGATCTGATTCCGATAGAGTTCAGCGAGTTTGATGTGATAGTCGGAATGGACTGGTTGATCGAGAATGAAGCCCATATAGTGTGTAAGAGCCGAATGATAAAGATAACTACCCCGGAGGGGCGTGAGATATGTATATATGGGGATAGGAGAAGCGGGGATCTGTGTTTGCTGACTATTGCAAAAGCTCGAAAGCTTGTTGCAAAGGGATGTGATGCATACTTAGCATATGCGATTGATGCTAAGGCAGAGAAGAGAACTTTGGCCGATGTGCCGGTTGTTTCACAATTCCCGGATGTGTTTCCGGAAGACTTGTCTGGCATGCCGCCTGAGAGACAAGTTGAGTTTCGAATCGATCTGATCCCTGGAGCTGCACCGGTAGCTCGTTCTCCATATCGCCTTGCCCCAACCGAGATGAAAGAGATGATGACACAACTCCAGGAGTTGTTGGACAAGGGCTTCATTCGGCCGAGTTCATCGCCGTGGGGAGCTCCGGTACTGTTTGTAAAGAAGAAAGATGGCACAATGAGGATGTGCATAGATTACCGGGAGCTGAATAAATTGACGATTAAGAACAAGTATCCTCTGCCGAGGATAGTCGACTTGTTTGATCAGCTACATGGGGCTTGTGTGTTTTCTAAGATTGATTTAAGGTCAGGGTACCATCAGTTGAAGGTACGAGAAGAGGATGTGCCAAAGACAGCTTTCAGGACTCGGTATGGACATTACGAGTTTCTGGTAATGCCTTTTGGATTAACTAACGCCCCAGCTGTCTTTATGGACTTGATGAATAGGGTTTGTAGACCGATGCTGGATAAATCGGTAATTGTGTTTATCGATGATATTTTAGTATATTCTAAGTCTGAAGCAGAACATGCTGAACATCTGAGAGAACTGTTGGAGTTGTTAAGAAAAGAAAGGTTGTACGCCAAGTTCTCAAAGTGCGAGTTTTGGCTACAACAGATACAGTTTCTAGGACATGTTATATCGGGAGCTGGGATTTCGGTTGATCCAGCTAAAGTTGAGGCTATAAGAAATTGGGAACCGCCACAATCAGCTACGGAAATCAGGAGTTTTCTTGGGTTGGCGGGATATTATAGGAGGTTTATAAAGGACTTTTCAAAAATTGCAGTTCCGTTGACGGCATTAACGAAGAAGAATGCACCCTTTGTTTGGGAAACCATACAGCAGGAAGCATTTGAGGTCCTGAAGAAGGCGTTAAGTGAGGCGCCGATACTTGCCTTACCTGAGGGCAATGATGACTTTGTGGTGTATACCGATGCTTCGAGGTTAGGGTTAGGCGCTGTATTGATGCAGCGTGGGAAGGTTATAGCGTATGCTTCAAGACAGTTGAAGCAGCATGAGAAGAATTATTCTACTCATGATTTGGAGTTGACCGCGGTAACGTTCGCATTGAAGTTATGGAGGCATTATCTCTACGGGACTAAGTGCCAATTATACACGGACCATAAGAGTTTGAAATACATTTTCAGTCAGAAGGAGCTCAATATGAGGCAGAGACGATCAATGGAGCTAATAAAGGATTACGATTGTGAGATACTTTATCATCCCGGGAAGGCTAATGTAGTAGCCGATGCCTTGAGCCGGAAAGCGTATGCTAAGGATTGCTGCTATATGATGACATCTACTATGTTAACATCTACTATTATAGATGATGTCAAGGCCGCTCAAGAGGAAGCCTTGAAAGACGAAAATGTTGGTGATGAAGATATAAGAGTACAACTTAAAGATATGGAGACTAGTGAATCGGGATTAAAAGGTGTGTACGGAAGAATATGGGTGCCGAAATATGGTGGAATGAGACAAGTAATTATTGAAGAAGCACACCAGTCTAGGTTTTCTGTACATCCTGGAAGTACAAAGATGTACAATGACTTAAAGGCAGATTTTTGGTGGCCAGGATTGAAGAGGGACATAGGGCAATATGTAGAAAGATGCCGAACTTGTCGGTTGGTAAAGGCCGAGCATCAGCAACCGTACGGCAATCTGCAACCGCTTCCTATTCCGGAATGGAAGTGGGAGCACATTACTAAGGATTTTGTTACAAAACTGCCGAAGACTAGGCGCCAACATGATGCAGTTTGGGTGATAGTCGATAGATTAACTAAGTCCGCACATTTCATACCGATAAGAGAAAGTTACTCCTTAGAAAAGTTGGCTAAAATTTATATGGACGAGATTGTTTCTAGGCATGGAGTGCCTAAGTCCATAGTATCGGACCGGGACAGCCGGTTTACTTCAAATTTTTGGTCGGCTTTGCAAGAAGGGTTAGGGACGAGAATAACAATGAGTACAACTTACCGCCCGCAAACTGATGGTCAGAGTGAGCGGACCATCTTAACGCTTGAAGACATGATGAGATCGTGTGTGCTAGATCTCGGTGGCAATTGGGACGATCACCTGCCACTCATAGAGTTTTCGTATAACAACAGTTACCACGCTACAATCAAGAAAGCTCCGTTCGAGGCTTTATATGGAAGGAAATGTAGGACTCCTACATGTTGGAGAGAAACGGGCGAAACACCAATCGCTGGGCCGGCTTTGCTTCAAGAAACAAACGAGAAGATACAGTTGATTAGACAGAACATGAAAGCGGCCCAGGATCATCAGAAAAGTTACTATGATCGGAGGCACAAACCGATCAACTTTGAAGTAAATGATTGGGTTTATCTGAAAGTATCACCCATGAGGGGTGTTACTCGTTTTGTGAAAAGGGGAAAGTTGGCTCCGAGATTCGTCGGACCATTTAAGATAATCGAAAAAGTGGGGAATCAGTCATACCGTTTGGAATTGCCTGAAGAGATGTCGGGCATACATCCGGTGTTTCACGTAGGAAATCTTCGAAAGTCATTTACTTCTAGTAACGAGGATTGGGCCGACCATACTGAACTACAAGTGGATGAAAGGCTTCGATATGTGGAGGAGCCGGAATGTGTATTGGATACTAAGATGAAGAAGTTGAGGAGCAAGGAGATAGAGATGGTGCTTATACGTTGGAAGCATCATAAAGGAGCAAATCATACATGGGAAACTAAGTCGGAAATGTTAAGAAAATATCCGAAACTGTTTGAATCCGAGTAACTTCGAGGACGAAGTTGAGCGTGGTGGAGCCCATGCTGTAACATCCACGGATTTAATTTGATGTATTTTGGTTAATTAAGTGGAAAATTTATATATTTAAGTTGAATTTGGGTGATTATTATGTATTTGGATATTTAGCAAGTTTGTTGCTATTTTAAGAAAATTGAACTCAGAAACAATTTTATGGATTATTATGAATTTAAAAGTTATTTATGATAAATCTAAGATTAAATCAGTATTTTATGGAACCGGTTAAGTCGAGTGGTGAAATGTGTAAAATGACGAAAGTAGTATATAAAGGGCAATAGGCTTCATTTTCTAGTTTACACCATCTCACTACTTTATCTCTCTAGAAATTTTCTCTCTACATCTCTCTAAGATATATCACAAACCGACCGTCGGATTTTCGAGAATTATACGTCATCGGAAAGGTATCGAGGAGTACAACAACAATATACAAACGGATTTCAGAGTTCGTGCGAATTGAGGTAAGAATCGAATCTTTTAAGTTTATAGTTTCGGTTTTGAAGTTAACTAGAATTCGAATCTGTTGATTTGTGCGAATTTGAGCTTGTTTTTGCTTGAAATGTTGCTGGAATATGATAATATATGCTTAGTAGAATCGAATCTAGGTATCATACATGATATATGCATGATTTTTGACTTAGAAGTGAAGGATTTAAGCTGAAATGATGAACAGACTCGAATATGTCAAGAACAGAGTCGAAATGCAAGAACAAACTCGAGTTTGGTACTTGATTCGAGTGTGTTTTCGAGTGTAACATTAGATTCGAAGGAAGGGGTTCGAATCTACCCCTAGATTCGAATGGAGGGTTCGAATCTATGCCCAGAATCGAATGAGGTTTGAAACTAATGCATGAGGTTCGAATCTATCACTTAAACTCGAATGGAAGTTGAATTTGTGGTATGGGGTTCGAATCTAACCATAGAATCGAAGTGTAGTTCGAATCCAACCTTAGATTCGAAGGGTAGGTTCGAATCTAACATAAGGGGTTCGAATCTAATGTATAAATTTCGAATCTGATGCTTGATTTCGAATCTAACCTATTAAATTCGAGTTTAATGCCAAAAATTTAGAATACTACTCCCTAGACTTGAGTATTATGAATGAAACTCATATACAACACATAAAATGATATAAAATATGCAAAGGACAAGATATAGAATTGAAATGGGTTTCAAACTTAGTTATAGTTTAAATTTGGATGTAGACCCGAAATGGGGGAAAACGTTGCAAAACTTACGAGACTTGATTTTTATGAGTTAAACGGTTAATGATATGAGGAAATTGTTGTAATTGATATAACAGGTCCCTTGTGGTGTTGTTTAACACACAGTGGGGTACTTGGAGGAATACGGTTGAAAGCCCGAAGAGAAATAATATCGGTTAAAAGATAATACGCACCCACTGTGAGTACAGTAGATTTCGCATGTTTATATTTGTTTTATGTAAGCTTTGCCTGCTGAGACCTGTTGTTTCACTTGTTTGGTTGGAATTCTACTAACTTGCGTAGATGTAGATGCACATTCTTACTTGTTGCATGTCCGTTCGATTGTTGTGCATCTAGTGATGGACCGGTGGGTCGCATCGATTACTCTGATGTTACTGTGCTATATGACCTGGAGCTGATCCCTCCTAGGCCCGGTAGGCAGTATGTCATCCCCGATCGTACGTTTGTCTCAGATGGTATGTTTGAATGCCGAGCTGTGAGCTCGAAGGGGCTGCGGCTCTGGTCCGTACTTGGTGTACGAAGAGAGTATACGACGTTTGTCGTCGGGATACTCTTGGGCTTCATAAAGACTTATAAAGTGCGTAATCTATGTATTCACTAAGCATTCGCTTACGTTTTAGTTGTTGTATTTTTACAGGCAAAGGAAAATCTACTGCTGGACCTTCTAGCTAGGTCGTTTGGGGAAGATTTGGGAGACTCATCACTATTCCATCGGTAATTTATGTTATGAAACAATGTTGTAATATTCGGGATGATTGTAATATTTGTATGGGTGTGTAGACATAGACTTGGTACCATTTAGCACCGTAGGGTGTTTGACACTACTGCACTACTTTAAATATGTTTTTAATGCTTCCGCACTTAATTTAGGTTATCAGATCATTATATTATTGTATGTTGATGATTAATCCTGGGTGAATTGTGATTGGTGGTTGTTGTGGCAAGGGTGTCACAACAAGGGAATTTCTTTGTCACGATCTCATTATATTGAGAAAGTACTAAAGAAATTTAATTATTTGAATTGTTCTCCGGTATGTACTCTAATTGATCCAAGTTTGAAGCTTATGCCAAATATGGGAAAACAATTTCACAACTTGAATATTCAAGGGTAATTGGATGCTTGATGTATGCCATGACAAGTACAAGGCCGGATATTGCTTTTTTCCGTGGGAAAATTGAGTAGGTATACTAGTAATCCTAGTACTATGAATTATAGTTTGTCTTACATCGGATTTCCTTCGGTAATAGAAGGATATTCGGATGCGAGTTGGATAACCAATGTATAGTAGAAGATCATTCTTCTACAAATGGTTGGGTATTTTTACTTGCGGGAGGCGCAATCTCATGGGCTTTTAAGAAGCAAACTTGTATTACCACCTCGACAATGGAATCTGAATTTGTAGCATTAGCCGCTGCGGGTAAAGAAGCCGAATGGCTAAGGAATTAATTTATGAGATTCCATTGTGGTCTAAACCAATTTCGCTTATTTCTATTCATTGTGATAGCGCTACCACTTTGTCTAAGGCATATAGCCAAGTGTATAATGGCAAGTCAAGACATTTGGGTGTTAGACACATCATGGTTCGTGAGCTTATCATGAATGGAGTAATTTCGGTTGGTTTTGTGAGATCTCAACAAAATCTGGCTGATCATTTGACGAAAGGATTGACAAGAGACTTAGTGCACAAGTCTGCTATCCGGATGAGATTGAAGTCTTTTTAATCTTATGTGGTAAGATACCCAATTCCCTTTTAGTATAACGCTAAAAGTTGAATTCAATGTGGAAAGCTTACACTATAAGATCGGAACACATGTTTATTATGGTCATCCCAAGGGATGTGCTCGGTACTGCATGTTAAAGGGGTTGATTCTTTTGATAAAATGCATGTGCAGGTACATGATGGAAAAGAGTCACCTATATGAATAAGAAGTTGAGCCGCTTCAGCAAAGTTTTGGACTTAACTTTGTATTTATTCACAAATGGATGAGACACAAGGCTAGAATGATGTCAGGTTTTTAGACTTTGGAAGTGTTTAAACTTTTGTGTGGATTATCGTCATGTATTCAAATGGGTTGAAGGTTTCAATTCTTAAAACACCCTGATTCTCGAATGTTTGATTTGTATAATTCGCTAAGATGAAAATTCAATCTTCAAGACATTTTCATTTATGCATAAGTTTGTTTTGTTTGTATATATGGTTTCTTTTTGTTATGCTAAAATGAGAGATGAATGTTATTATTTTAGCATAATGTGTAACCCGTAGTTGATTCAGGTTGGACGTATAAGTTTGGGAGTGTGGAGTACACACTTGTATAAGGTTGGCCTGAATCAAGACACACACTTCTTATAGTCTACACACAAAAACAAGTGGTTACAACCTTTGGCCACCTTTGGCCTTATAGTGGTTATAACCTTTGGCTTTATGGTGGTGGTTACAACCTTTGGTTTTATTGTGGTTAATTATAACCTTTGACTTTATGGTAGTGGTTACAACCTTTGGCGTTATGATGGTTAATTAATTGCTAACATGCCTATATATACAAACTTTGTTCAATAACAAGTCTAGGGCAAATGAAATCTTCTTGTGTATTATCGCACAACAAAATTTGGATACCCGGCTTTGGGCAAATTATTGTTGTCGGAAAGTGAACTTTCACGATCATAAGATATCCAAGGACAACGTTTCTATTATTATTGTTTATTACCAAACCCGAATACCCCAACAACATATACTTAGAATTGGATTATGAAATAGTTGAAATATTAAATAGTAAGCAATGATATCCACAAACCAAAAACCAATTTTTTTGTAAGTTTAGGAAACAGAAGGAAATTTTTATCATGTCTACTTATTCATCTATCCACACTACGTTACTGTGAAAACATTTAATCAAATCGTGTAAAAAATTTCTATTCCATTTTAGTAATGCTCAGCGAGCACACGCGAGCTCCTTCATTTACCTTTTAAATTATTATAAACACCATGCAAGCATTTATGATCGATCAATGAATTAAAGTAGAGTTGCTGATTAATTAATGCACATCATTTCTTGATGGATCCACCGCAATGAAAGTAGACTTTGGGCCTACCTTTCTTCGCACCAAGGATCTTTCATTAGATAACATTAAGACAACTTCAGACATGGTTGGCCTTAAGCCAACCGGTGATTGGGTGCACGTCAAACCAATTTCAACGATCTTCTTGACATGTTCTTCTTCACATTCATTCAGGTCTAACGTGTCGTCGATCAGCTTTAGATGCAGGTTGTTCTCGTATAACTTCCATGCCTGTTCATAATTAAATTTTCAGCAAAGAACATAAATAAGTAGCTAGCGACCAATTTATTATATTGTGTCATCAAGAAAACTTATACTTTTATCAAAATCCTTGTGTTGTGAAGTGGATGCTTTTTATGAGTGTTTCTTACATCATCGAGGAGGTAGTACATGTCGGATCTTTGAGTATTTACATCAGTACACCTTCGGCCACTAATGATTTCAAGTGTCACAACCCCGAAGCTATAAGTATCCACTTTCTCTGATAAGTGTCCGTGGGTTGCATATTCTGGTGCAGTATAACCCCTATATATAAAGAATGTTCAATAGATTAACTATGGCATGCATATGAAAGAATTTGGATCTAGCACAATAAAGAAATAGTAGAATATATAATGTTTGATAAACATACAATGTCCCTGCAAACTTAGTGCTAACATGAGTTTGATCTTCTGGTTGAAACCTTGCCAATCCGAAATCCGCAATTTTGGGTTGGAACTCATGATCGAGGAGAATGTTTGCTGATTTAATATCCCTATGAATGATTTTGACATGGAATTCATGGTGGAGATGTGCAAGTCCTCTAGCGATCCCGAATATTATATCAAACCGTTGTTTCCAATTAAGACTTCCCCTTTTTTCGCCTAATTAATTTGTAATGAATAGATTATTAACCTTGTGAGGAAAATACGAGCTAGCAACATATATAAACGATGAAGCATGTAACTATCGATCACTATGATTATTAGTAGACAATTGACTTACCCCATAAAAATTTATCAAGGCTCCCTTTCGGCATGTATTCAAGGACGAGAAGGAGCTCTGGTCCTTCACTACACCATCCTAGAACACGAACTAGATTACGATGGCGAACACTGCTCATCAACTTAACTTCATTGTCAAATTCGGTTCTTGCTCTACAGTTTCGTACATGAAGTTTCTTCACTGCCACAACATTGTTTTCGTCTATAGTTGCCTATTAAATGATACAAGACTTTTTTACATATAATTAATTATCCTTCATTCTTACGCCTCTTAGCTATAATGTAATTAATATTAATAAAAATGAATTTGAATACAGATTTGGTTTTTAATTGTCCGATTTATGCTACATTAAAGTTCTATACATGATCATTACCTTGTATACTTCACCAAAACCTCCTTTCCCTACTCTGTGATCATTGCTAAAATTCCCAGTCGCTATTTGCATATCTTTGAAACTGAAATTTACTGCGCCTTTTAGCTCAGATGCCTCTATTGGTATCAAATTGACATAAAAGAAATTAGACATTAGTTAGCTAGTAGTGTTACACTTATAATTAGCTCAAGAAAACGGAATAGAACTTAAATCAAATGGTCACCTTCTCCAAATGCCTTGGACATTATCCGTAGTCGATACCATAGTAATATGACAACGATAAGCAAGAAAGCGCCTACACTAACAATTACAACAGCAATTACGCTTACCTTCCTTGAACTCCCTGCACCATATAAAATTAAGTTGCTATTTATGTTAACATAGAAGTTATATATAGTGAAAGTTATTGGTGATAAGCATTTTAAACCATCATCCTCAGCTCCTTGTTAATTTTTAAACAATAATCAACAAATTTTCGAAAGTTATTGCAAAATAATAGTTTTCATGACATCATAAAATGTAGTGTTAAGTATATATAAAACAACCACATGTCAGATTTGTCTCATTTAATCATTAAATTATTTTTTATATACATTTAGTCATTAAACTATAGTTGATTATTCTATCACTACAAAAAATAGTATACAAAAATGACTAAAGTTTAATGGGATATGATTAAACTATTTTTTCTCTCATTAAACTTTTAGTCATTAAACTATTTTTTGTCTCATTAAAAATGTTAAAAATGTACTCTTCGCCACTAAACTATTTGGAAAGTATGAGTATAATGGTACTGAATATATACTAAGAAAATTTATAAATTGAATTGAATGTAAAAAGTTCTAGGAATTCAATTTCATCTAAAAGACATTACCTTTATGCAAGAAAGGTGTGAGGTTGGTTGTCTGGTTATCTTTAAAAAATGGTGTGCCAGAATACCTCATAAAACATCCCAAGTCAATAGCTCTTCCTTCGGTATTGGGGCGACAACCGTCTAGATTCGTATATGCTGTACTCAAACAGTTTTGGCAAACAGTTCGAGTTGTGTTTTCTATGCATTGTGCAATTGCATATAATTTCAGATTCCCACTTGAGCTGTTCTTCATTGTTGCGACGTAAAAATTAGGTGTTCTTGGAGTTGCAACTCGAATATCATATATAAACCCGTCCAGGAATTGGTTAAAGGCTGTTGGATCAGAAGATGATTGGTTACCACATATTCCCACTGCAGTTAACCCAACATCCTCTATAACTGTTGGATCATCATAGTAATCCTCGTAGTTTTGATACCTTAATGTGCGAAAAAACAAAAAGATTTTAGAGCTAATTTTTTAAGTGCATATATATGTACAAAGATTAATCCTTCTACTTACTTTAATTACATATTCATACAACATACTTTACATAACTATAACTATATTTATTAGGTGCTATGTATTTTTTTGTTTTTTAAGTGCATATTTATGTGGTGCTATGTATTTTTTTGAAATATAAGCCTAAAGTAACTACTGCCCTAAACTAAAGGTTGTGTATGTAAATAATGTATAGTTAAGGGGTTAGATTGACATCTAGGAAGTAGGTTTGGATGGTTAGCGACTCCCCTTATGTACTGGTCGAATCGGGTTGTACCTCTTCACAATGCGTCTCTTCTATTGTATATATATTGTTGTACGTTTTCTGTTTAATTTCAATGTTGAATAAGAAATAGTTTTAGACTTTTAGCCATATATATTGTGCATTCTTATTCCTCCACCACACTTATTTGATTGCTTCTGCTGTAACATTTTTAAGTTCTATTATATTGTGGAGTCTTCACTTTTTTCAGAAAGACATTTTATCTTTTTTATGTCTAGATCCGGACACACCTACTATTATAATACTATTTTTTTCGGAAAAAATAAAAAGAAAATGTATTTTTTTAGTAAGACATTCTTTCCTACATATGAGAACAATTTTTTGGAAAAAAAAAAAATTTCTATTTACTTATTAATACTCAAATGGATAATCCTTTTGATTTACAAAATAAATAGTTTTCTTTTTAAAACTTGCATATCTTTTGACCAATCCTTGCTTCTTTAGACATGAATAAAGACTTTAGACATTCAACATTTAAAAAACAAACAATATAGTATTGATAATACGGCATAATATGGTTCAAGAGAATAATTTCAGGTTCATATTTACTCGTAAATGATTCAGCTTTCCTTAAATCTTACGAAATCCTATAAATTAACCAAACTGGTTTAGGACTTGCATGTGTAATGTGTTCCCATGTTCCATTTGTTTCTTAATATATATGGTATTATATATGGTGCAAGTGTAACCTACGTACACATATCTTCCTACACACTTGATATTCTTTGTGCTAGCTACTAAACTTTGTACACACTTCATTCATATTCTCTAAGGCAAAAGAAAGCTTTTTTCTTGACAATGGTGATATTCTAACAAGCTCTAGTTTTAGCCACATGTCGGCATCGATCAATTGTCTATATGTATAGGTTATATGTCATGTGCCTGCTGATCAGAAAATGGCATAATGGCATAACCTGGAAGGTGGCAAGTTAATTAGCTCATCAATGTCGTTGTCTTATTATTGTATTCTTAGCCAACCAAATGCTGTTGGCGGCCACTTTTGTTTTTTATAAGCATTTATCATATCTAGATTTTATTTCATGTAAACTAATCAAGTCTTTTGGCATGCTACTATAAAACATTTGAGTATATTAACTATAATAAGTAAACCATGATACTAACTAGTTAAAACGTTTGAGTACTTGTAAATTTTGCCAAACCAAAAGTTATGTAAGAACTTAATGCGCTGCTTTGTGATGTTAAGATGAACGATGCTCATGCTAGTAATTATACCGGTCTTGGTATATATACATACACACACACACGTTGTTTTTAGCTTTTCTAGTTTCGATCATGATCGATAATTGTGTTTCCCTTTTTATGGTACATGTTAGTTGATTGTATCCGTTTCTAGTTTCTGGCTTCAATTTTCTTAACAAGAACACATTAATTAATTTGTTGTTCATAAAAATTAAAAATCTATATATTATAATAAATGAGAACATCTCATTGCCACATGTCGTCCCTTCAATGAATTACTTTTTAATTTTCCTGCTCTTTTTCCTAATTTAGAACTATTTAATAATAAATTTAATTAATTAAAAAAATATATAAATAACCTTTTATCTTTCTTTCCTAATTTATTTCCTTACATTAATCACTTCAATTTATTATATTAAAAGCAATTAACCAATAAGTTACTAATAACTAAAATATATATATTGTCTTTAAATTTGAAACATCCATATCATAATTGTATTTATTTTGTATAAATAATATCTTAAACCAAATTTTTATTTATTAATATAAGATAATTTTTTTAGTTAAATCATATTAAGTATATAATGTTGACAAATTAGATACAATTTTTCCTTCTTATATTTCATATGTTTACGTTTATAAATATTCTACAAAAGTATTCATTTTTAAAATTTAAACTAATTAATAAAATTAGATACAATTTTTCCTTCTTATATTATCAATTCTTTTTTTATCAATTTTAATTAAAAAATCTGAATTGATATAAATAGTACACTTAATAATCTAATCTATCTATATCTATATATATTAATAAAAGAGAAACATCTCATGTCATGTGTCATTACCTCATCTCTCTAAATTTATGATTTTTGACTTTTTTTCATAATTAGATTTCTAATTTTACTAATTCATTATTAAAAGAAAATATGAAATCTAATTCAATTACTTTCATATCTAATCCATGTAATTTAAAAATAGAAATATTTTAAACATTCTAATACTAATCTAAATTTAGTTGATATTTTGATTAGATTTAATTAAAACTTATAAAATTATTATCTTACAAATATGATATTTTCTCGAAATAAAAAAATCAATTATAATCCATGAATTGTAATTTGAGAATTCATATTTATTTATTTATAACATATCCAACGGTCATTGAGAAATAAAAATTTGTAATTGTACGTTAAATATTTTAATTAACGGTAGTTTGTTACTTTTTATAAACTGGATTTAGATTACATATTTGAGTTTTTCTTATTTAGAAAAAAAAATTTGATCTTATTTTATTAATAATTAGATAAAACTATAATCTTTTGGATTTTATGTTTGGACAAGTTTGATATTTATACGTTTAAATTTAAATCGAGCACACGTATTTTATTATTTTTTATATTGAACTAATCACACATGCCTATAAAAAATAAAATTAAGTTTGTGATAAAAGTTGATGGATAACTTTTGTATGACATGCTACATTGATTGTATACAAAATAATATAGTTGATAAACATTATAAATGTTTTAGTTTAATTGAACTTTTGATAAACTAGATATATGTTTATATCGCATCCATATAACAATTGTGTATTTGTTTATAAGTTTATATTCGCAAAAAATAATTAGTTTTTTTTTAAATACCCATGTAACACATGGGTTAAAAAACTTATATAATAAAAAATATCAAATGTCACGTGTCACCTCCACATTTCATCATAAAAGGTTAATACAACTTATTATTATAAAAATTATAAAAAATACATACAATTTATAATTTTTAAGAAAGATAAATACATTCTATTAATTTTAATCTATAAATAATAAAAGATAAATAAATTATTATTTTTAAAAAGATAAATAACTCTATTATTTTTAGTTTATAAATATTAATTTGTAGTAAAATATATAAGTATTATATTATACATAATTAAAATCTCAATTTATAAAAGTTAAAATATATTAAATTAAAATTAAAATTTACATTATTTTAAATAATTAATAGTTATGTATTTTATTTTTACTTATTTTAAATTTTATATAATAAATTTTATTAAAAAGTATACGTGGGTCATAAAACTAGTTAAAGGAATAAAGGACATGCATCTTTTCGATCGATGAATTGAAGTTGCCATTAATACAAAGAGTTTCAAATAATAATAAAAATAATAATAATAATAATAATAGTAATAATAATAATAATAATAATAATAATAATAATAATAATAATAATAATAATAATAATAATAATAATAAATTTTATATAAGAAGTAAAAACCACCCTCAAACTAACAAGTCATGCAGAGAGCACATGCATATGAACATGCTCGGTTCAAAGAGTGAAGTTGAAGATTTAATACAGGCCACCATAGGGGCAATTAATAAATTAAGCCATTTTTTTCTGATCTCCAGTTTTGTTTCATCGGATGATCGCAAACACAAATTTCAGTTTTAAAACCAATCATCGTAGACAACTATAACTATATTTATGAGGATCAGGATGTTCAAGTAATAAGATACGGAAATAAGAGTCAAAACTAGTAAAGGGTAATATATACCACCTTACCTGATAAAACAATCGTCAAGAATAATGTATGCACCATTCCCAGTGCATCGAGCCAGTGCAGACACCCCGGCATCGAAGCAAGCTAGACACTGGGCTGTTGAGAGGTAGTGCCTGCACTGGGCTGTACCATACACTGAATCTGCATCCCCTAGACTTTGGGCTCTTGCAAAATACACACCTTCCTTTAATAAATCTCTTCTTAATGCAGCAAAAGTCGAATTGAGATTGCTAAAAAATACAGAATGAGACATCACGTCAACACGATCACAGAATGATCTAATGATCGGCATGTCAACCGTGTTAAGGTTATTGTTCGGCTGTGAAAGGCATGGCTTCAGAATCAATGGTATAAAGACCATAATGGCCTTCACCCATGAAAGGTGACTCGTTGACATTACTCAACCAAAGATGAGAGGAATTAAATTCAGTATTAATTTGATGAGCAAAATGACATAAAAATGATCAATTAACAAGATGCTTGGTTGACTTTATATAATATAATTTAAGGTTAGTCTATTTACATCCATAATTTATGGGGTTGTCTAAAAGAACACCTCATTTTACCATTTAGACACCCAATAATGGTGTAATTATTGCTTTGAAATTCTTTTTCTAACTTCCCAATAATATGGTAATTATTGCTTTGAAATTCTTTTACCAACTTTAATTTTTTTTTTCCTTTTTTTTTGTTTCACCAACTTAAATATGCATGATTTTAAAAAGTTTTTTTACATAAAAAATAAAATTATATAATAGATCGAAGGTAAAAGTTTAACATAAAAAAATAGAAGTTAATATGTAAACATAATCGTAAAATTTTATTCATAGTTAACTACCATAAATTTAAAAACACAAAATTTAGTCATCCTCTAGATTTATACGAGCTCTATTTGTAGGCCAGGTTGTTTGTAGAATTCTAAACGTGACTTATACATACGTTCCCATCCAACCGCTATCGGAGTTTTGCTGCGGATCCATAAACCCGAAATACTAGGCATTGAGTATTGTCCATCTAAGTGCACCGTCACGTAATGATTGTCATTTACATGTGCAATTGTAATGACCTGATGATGTGGAAATTCTTCAGGACCTTTCCAAAGAGGAAAAAAAGTGATACAACCTCCATTCGTTAAATAATGAAGGATCACCCCGAACTTGTTAGCAATCAATATACCGGTCTCAGGCATAACCATCCAATGTGGCTGTAGTGCTGGAGATTCCCACCACTGCAATGAAGTGAGTATTTCATCTATTCCATAAAAAACTCTACCATAGCGCTCGTACGAACTTAACAATACATCTAATAACTGTTGACGGACATAAATCCACTGATCTTCACTATACCCAAGACAAACAGCTATTGAACGAAGACCACAATTTCCATCACCCGTTACATCTTGAATACGAGTGATGTAAGGATGCAAAATTTCTGGAATTTGATCCAATAGTGGTGGACACTCATTTAAATCCATTAAGAATGAGCTATGCCTTGCCGGTTCCTCATTTAAGTCCATACAAAATGAGCTATGCCTTGCCGGTTCCTCATTAAAGCCCATAACAAATGAGCTATGCCTTGTCGGTTCCTCATTTAAGTCCATAAAGAACGAGCTATGCCTTGCCAGTTCCTTGTTTAAGTCCATAAAAAATGAGCTATGCCTTGCCGGTTCCTCATTTAAGTCCATAACGAATGAGCTATGCCTTGTAGGTTCCTCATTAAAGTCCATAAATAGTGAACTATGACTTGTCGGTTTCACATGTAGGTCTGAGCAACTGTATCTATTAGCTTGCGGAGCCACGTCTTCAGGATGTTTTTTTGTTGTTGTTTCTTCAAGCTCGGTCGTCCACGTGTATTAATTTGAATTGCAGGTTCTTTAATGCATGTTTTTCCAGGATGTATTATATCCCGCAACCTTCGTAGGAGACTTTTTTTCTCAGCCTTTGGCCGATCATTAAAGTTCTCTTTGAAGTTCTTTAAATCATCATCACAACAAATGTCTTCATGTAAGAAAATTGGTTTGATCATGAAGCTTTTGCAGGTCATTCTTGGATAAGTTGATTAGGTGCAGCGGATCGTATACTTTCAAAATTGTCTTCTCTTCTTGATCCTCCATAACGGCTTCAACTGTTTCGTTGTCTACGAAGAACCACTTCATGTTTGCAAGTACATCCTGTGGCATAGACATTAACGGAACTTTCTTCAAGCATCAGACTGGTTTGTAAACCATCTTAGCCCAAGGTTTACCAGTATGCGGATTTATTCTTGTCTCGTCTTTTACTTTCTTGCCTGATCTTGGCTTTAGCCTTTCAAACTTTCCAGATCTACCCTCCCTTCTGATAATCTTTGCAATCACCTCAGCATAGGGGTCGTTTCCAAGGTTTATAAGCTCCTTCCAGGCCAACTCCTTCAACTCACATTTAGGCAATGTATTAAAGACTTTTAAGGTTCTCCTCAGATACTGAAGCCCATCTCTTCTTTTAAGTACAGAAAGCTGCAATTCCCTGTCGAAGAACCAGCTAAGGATACCTCCTGACAGCTTTCCTAGATTTGACAATCTCATTTTCTTCTTTACAGCTAACTCAGTCTTTTTCTCTTCCTTTCTAAACCATAACCTCATCATCTCTTCATTCGATTGTTCCCTTTCAGCTGGATAAGATCCTGGTTCTTCTATAGATGCCAAGTTAAGCTCATCTAAGTCTATCACATTATGATCATCATTTACATATTGTTCAGTAACAGGCTGCTTCGGGATCAACACCTCATCAATGTTATCATCCTCATCTTCTATTATTTCATCGTCTGATTTCCGGTCTACAACTTCTTCTGGGATGAACTCCCCTTCTTCAAGATCTT
The DNA here is from genome assembly GCA_020465985.1 of Centrapalus pauciflorus. Classification (NCBI taxonomy): domain Eukaryota; kingdom Viridiplantae; phylum Streptophyta; class Magnoliopsida; order Asterales; family Asteraceae; genus Centrapalus; species Centrapalus pauciflorus. The sequence continues at coordinate 815,685 of JAANYP010002798.1, read as the reverse complement.
CTTGATGAAATCTGAATTCATCTTCATCATCAAGATCTATCAACACCTCTATCATCTCTTGCTCAACATCCTTTGAAGCTTCAGGAGCCTTGATACTTGACGAACTAGGCTCCCCCTGAACGATTGCTTGCTGAGCAGTCTTTTGGGAAAGATATGCTAGCTCACCTTCTTTCTGAGCATCTGGATCATCGCCTTCCTCATCGTCTCTCCTAACATTCCTCAACTGATCATCCTTGCAGCTACTCTTTCACTGAGCTCGTAGATCTTTCAATATCTGCTCAATTAGGGACTGCATAGTCAACATCTGAGAGCGCTGAGTAGTTAACTCTACTTGCTGAGCGACAACAGTTGTTTGAAGCTTCGAATACCCTAAGAATACCACGGCTGATTGTGCACTCATAGGCATCTTTGTGTAATGTTGAAAAATGGATGCTGAGTGAGTCGGTTTATCTTCCGGTTTAGAATACCCTAAGAATGCCCGACTACTTGTTTCTTCTACCTCCACTGGGATAGGCGCTTCACCTGAGAAGAAAGCTGTAGCTGTCTTCAGTTCACTTGCGATAGAAGGTTTTGTCTTTCCAAAATACATCTCTGGATCTTGGACTTGATCATATTCCCTTTCCATCTTAAGTATCTGAAAGTTGTAACCCTCATCGTACCAATAACTCCTTCTAGAGTAAGAGTTTCGAATTTTTCTTCATCATGCTTTATAAGAGCTGTGTACATTTCCCACTTCGCAGGTAAAACATCAAGAAGTTTCTCGATCTTCTCAATTTCATGATACTCGATATCGTGATTATCCAGCTCTGTCAGTAAATGGTAGAATCTTATTATTGTCTTATCCAGCTTTTCGGTTTTCAATGCTTTGAAAATTGCGAACTGCTGTTTCAGCATCTCGGTCCTTCCCTTGCGAACCCTTGGATTTCCCTCACACCGCTTCTCGAGAGCATCCCATAGCTCTTTAGACGTACGATGATTCCTTAAGGTGTGTAGAATCTCCTGAGGTAATGCCATACGAATGATGGAAAACGCTTTGTTCTCGGCCTCATACAGTTTCTTATCATCATCCACTACAAAAAATATGCCATTTAGTGGCACACAAAAAGTGCCGCTAAAATCTAAAGAAGTGCCACTAAAGACCATTTTGGGAATCGGTGGCAGAAAAAAAAAGTGTCACTAAGGACGGTGCCACTAAAAGGATTTAATGACACTTCTATGTTGTGTTGCTGCGGGCTTTTCGAGATTTAGTGACACTTCTTGGTTGTGTTGCTGCAGCGTTTTCGAGATTTAGTGACACTTTATTTTTTGTGTCGGTATACTTGTTTAAGATCTAGTGACACTTTCTATTTGTGTCAGAACTTCTTTGAAGTTTTAGTGGCACCTAATCTTTTGTCACACAATTTAAGATTTAGTTTCATATAATTTTTTGCCACAGAAAACAAAAAAGAATTTGTGGCATATGGATTCTGTCATTGAATAATAATTTACTAACGTGCACTTCAATTTGTTTCATGACACTTTTTTAAAGCTATATATAGTTTTAACCTCACAATATAATATAAAACAGATTCATTTCGACCATTAAACATAATAACATCAATTTCATTAACTCAAGTAGAATATACAGTCATCATTTAACAAAAGTCTTCACTATTCAAAACAAAAGATCCAAACATCATGGAATCAAAAAGTACTCATCTATCTATTTGTTTCAAACACAACTAATTACAAAATCAACCGCAACTTCATCATGGGAACTCTCAAAAACATATCTGTGGATAAAATATAAATAATAATGTATATTAGTAACAAATAAATATACGTGAATGCTTTTCAAATATACATCATGTAAAACGTGAATAGGAATCATTACCTATATAAGTCAATTCAAGCATTATCTGAAGAGGTACCTAATATAAATTATATAATATGTAAGCAAAAATGTTACCAACCCAAATACAAAAACTACAAACTTCAACTTATTCAACAATTTACCAATATTATGACGACTTCCAGCAGAAGATCTTTGATTTCCATTAGGAGAGTTGTTTTGATCCATAGAATAGTTATCACGAACCTATAACACATCAAACGGCCTTTAAATGAGTAATACAAAAAATAATGCCTATATAACAAAAAACATATCAGTGACTTAATATTTTTAAGAAATTGATTGTACCATAAAGGTGGTCATACCTGATATTCTGGAGTCATCCAACGAGAAACAAGACCCTTAAATTGCTCTCCATTCACCCTATTGTCGGCTTGTCTAGCCAATATTTCATCAATTGTAAGAGATGGATCATCAATTGTAAGAGATGGATCATAAATTGCTCTCCATTCACCCTTTTGGGTAGGGCCTCTAACCTTCTTTGGAGGACCTTCAATGAAATCAAATTAATTGAATACATCAAAGATTCAAGTCATTGTTTTGTATGGGTCATGATCAGATCAATTGTTCTAGTATTAACATAAAAGGTCATGAAGTTTGATATGGTGTAAGCAGACTGATATGGCTGCAGGTATGAACATTAAACACAAAAAGTATGTGTTTTCCATCTAATCAACATAAAAGGTCATGAAGTTTCTTAGGGCTGCAGGTATGGTGGAGTTAATCATTTCCTGTTGTAGTTTAATTCTCGGGGTGGTTGTGTGAAGTAAGCTTATAAGTCTAGTCCCGAGATTTATAAGTCTTATGGTGCCTGGTAGTTACAGTTTCAGATTTCATTATGGTCCAATAATTGCATCTGAGTGCTGATAAAACTGATTGCTCTAGTCTAGTAAAACTGCAGCACAAGTGTGCTGGACTGCAAAGAGTGTGCTGGACTGCAAAGAGTATAAATGAAACTGATGTAGAAAATTTACCAAAAAAAGGGGTGCAATTCGCTTCAAGTCCGTAAGCATGCTAGTTTTACGATGGTATAATGTCAATCCTCCTAACTTGTTTGAAGCTTAATTTGAACTCCCTTTGGTCTCATAATAAATCCAATTACGTGTGCTTGATGACTAAAAGCACGTACCCATAATTCCTTCTGCCAAAGTCAAGATCAAAAGGGGTGCACTAGTAATTTTTTTTATTATTTACATGAGCGGACAATATATGCTTACTTGTAATTAATCTGCCTGAGAAAAGGCCATTTCCAGACTTTTGACCATAATATTAATAAAAGGTGGGAACTGATGGTCTTTGGTCAAGAATATTAATGCGTCAAAAGTCTTGATGGTCTTTGGTCAAGAATCTAGGAGAAAATTACAAATGTGACAGAATTTCTACATGGTTTCAACTATAGTTAATGAGTCAAAGCCCAACTCTTCCAAAGGCTTTTCTTTATGGAACACATAGAGGCACAAGATATATATATATATGAATCAGTGTAGCCTCAAGTACACATGTGATCTTAAATCGAGTATCTGACTCCTTTTATTCCACCTTAGGGCTTTGGCTCTAGTTCAAAGAATAAGCAAATTAAGTATAGAAGACATTCATGTACATATAACTATAACTATTATTACTAAAATATCCATTCTAGAATATACTAATAGTAAAATATTGGCAATTAGATTCTATGTCAGATGTGAACTTACAGCTTTTCAAGAAAATATATCATTTTCTATAATCATTTTCGAATGTTTTCACAACTTGAACCAGAAATTTTGGATATAACCTTAGAAGCATAATATGCGAATTGCAAGAATTAGCCATTCATTTTCAACCAAAGAACTTAAATTATACAATGTTCATCAATTTATATCCCTCTCCTATTACAACATAAATGTTATTATTTTCAACTTAAAATCTGAACTTTGATGACTAAAATCCCTGACATGGAAGTAGTGTAAATTGGATTCATTTCTTCTACCTACCTATATTAAAAGTTCCTCAAAAAGAATTCGGTCTCGTAACTAAAATCTTGAAACTCAAACAGAGAAGTACTTAATCCCACAACAAGAAACAATAAAAATTCACAAAGATGTGTGTGTGGGTCTTTTGTTCCACATTTTCCTCTTCTTTTTAGAACTATTGAGTGATATAATACGTAATGTATAATGACACTAGTTCTTTTCAGAAAAGAGGTGGATCAAGGTTACATGCAAATTCTAATATTATTCTGTGCTAATGAGTAATGACTTATTTATGTGCTGCACAAGTTCAAACTTCAAAGCAATGTGACAGTCCATACTCTGCATCTTTTGGCCTCTATAATTTAGATAAATACTCAAAATGTGAGATTCAAATATGTATGTATAAACATATAATCTCAAAAGTATATAACACCAACAGAGACCATCAAAACCATGAATAATTCTCATAGACATTTTATCAAACACATAATGTGCGTCTAATTTTAAAATTCATTAGGACCATCAAATCATCAAACACAAAATCCAAAGTATGGTTAAATTCGACACAGTGATGAAGTTTTGGCACCGGTAATGATGTAATACTAAAATGAACATGACTAAAATCAGATTCCATGACTGAAACCAAATATTGAGCAGTAATACTAAGAGAGAGTGAAAAAACCAGTGTTGTTTAGTTGATTAAAATCACCCTAAAAGAAATTCCAGCCTATGGATTTAGAAGAAAAATTCGTTACATGGAAGACAAGAAGAAGAAATTGTGAAAAACAACCCAATCAGTGGCAGCAAATATGAGATGAGAAGTGGAAGAAGAAAGTTGAACATCGTTACCTTGAACCGGAAGAAAAGAGTGTTGGAGAAGAGGACGAGAGGCGCTGGTCGACGCACCGGAGAAGGAGACGAGAGGCGCTGGTCGACGCACCGGAGAAGGCGACGAGAGGCGCTGGAGAAGAAGAGGTCGACGCACTGGAGAAGGAGAAGAAGGAAATCTGACCAGCCCCCAATATTTTTAGGTCAACTAAGTATTTTGGGGGAGAAACAAATGATAAAAATTTTGGTGGGAGAAATTAGTGGCACTTTTATTAAAAATATTACTATAAAAATTTAATTTAGTGTCATTTATTTTAAAGTGCCACTAAATTAATGAATCATTAATAACATAAAAAAAACTTCTGTCACTATTGTTATGGACAATACCGACAGAAAATATATAATGCCATTAAATCCTATAAAATATTTTGCGACACTTGTATTCTGCCAGTAAAAACATAATTCAGTGGCACATAATTATCTGCCACTAAATGTGTCTGCCACTAAATGGCTATTTATTTGTAGTGATCCTTCATTTTCTGATATGTTAAGACTCTCTGACGGCCCTCAAACTCTTGTGTAGGTGGAATGTATCCCTCATCGATACAAATCCACATTCGCTTGTCGTTGAAACGAGCAAAATTGGCAGACCTATCCTTCCACCAATAGTAGTCTTCCAACCTCATCAGTTTTGGCGGAGAATTTGCCTTGCCAACCTCGTGGTTCATTTCGATGAACTTTTGCAAACTGGTCATCCTTTCTAAACTTTTTGTATTCGAACTTAGATCATTTAATTTAAAACTAATTTAAAATAAACCCTTTCGAACTTAGGTAAGTTCGAATTAATATAAAGTTAAATTCGTTTGAAATTAAATTCGAAAGTGATCAAGTTCGAAATCAACAAGTTCGACGGTCGACAAGTTCGAGATTTTTGACAAATTCGAAATCTGACAAATTCGAATATAACAAGTTCAAATCTCAGCCAAATTCGAAGGAAGCCCTAAATCAAGTTGAGAGGAGCGTATTTCTGACATGTTCGAGTGAACCCTAATACCCCCTATGTTCGAGCACCGCAAGTTCAAGAAACGGCCAAAAGTTTGATTTTTTCAAGTTTTCAGATTAAACCAAAGTTTTTAGGATTAAAAACTATGATTTCGACTGAAACAATGAACCAATATGAACTTTTCTCCGTTACTTTGCTTGTATAACTCGAAAAACTTATAAAAATGTGATTTTTCCGTCCAAACGTCAAGAAACCAAGAATGTTTAAGATGAACGCGAAGAACACGATGAACACCCTTATGGCTCTGATACCACTTGTAAGGTCACCTACCTACGGATCCAATCTTGACGCGACACCGTCCAACGAGTGCGGAATCCTCGTTAGCGGCTTAACGGATTGATCACACACACGAAACGCAGAGACCAACACTATGATAGACATAACAACGGACGTCCCGACAGGTGAATCTCTCCAAGAAAACTCTGCTAATCGCACACAAGTTCGTAATCGCCTCACACACGAATTTCTGCCAAGATTCTTAAGTAAAACCATCACTCACCAACAAGTTCAAAGATATATACATTCAATATCAAAACATATATCAAACATATATCAAAACATATATCAAACATGTATTGACGTGCAATTACGAAGACTTGATAATATTGACTGCTAATAGGAAAAAAAAGATCTGACTTTTTGTAATTATGGTTGATAAAATAGAGGAAAGAGAACACCATAGGGTGTCTCTTTAGCAACACCCTAATTTATCTATTTCTACCCCATATAATTATAATGTAATTATTATGTAATTGTTATACACTTTTTATCCCATTATGATTAGGTTTACACCCCATTGTCAATGGGTTAGTCTAACTATTATGTAATTATCATAAAACTTTCTATCCCATAATTATTATATAATGATGAAATATATACTTTCTACCCCATCTTTTTTGTTTTCTAATTTTTATACTTATTTTATTTTACAAAGTTTTTTTTTTGTTACATATTTTTAAATGTATAAACCCCATGTTTTTTGTCTTCTAATTTATCATATCTATTATATATAATTAACATTTATATGAATGTTAATTAAAAGTTTTATAATTATTTTATGTACACAATCAAAAGAACAAATAGATAATTGCGAAAAATCAAACAAATTCATATTTAACCATTTAACTCGAAAAACGGTTTTACAGAACTACGACGTCCAATCACATGATCAAATGCAAATGGTAAAATTGAGTTAGTAAACGTAATGCTTTGTTATAATTAGTAATTATGATTAAATAATAACTAATGCAATTGGTAATGCTTTGTTATAATTAGTTATAATTTGTAAAACGATTAAATAATAACTAATTATGATAATTGAGTTAGTAAACGTAATGCTTTGTTATAATTAGTAAAATTATATTGAATTATTAAATAAATGCAAATGGTAGTAACATGTTGGTATGTTAAAAAATAAAAGAGTTGTAGGAGGTATGTGTTTTGCCAATGTGTGAATGTAGGGGGGTTGGAAATGGCAAAAAGGCCAACGCCTTCTTTTTCCTCCCCTTTTCTTTGTGTTGGTCGACCAACACCCAACACACACACACATTTCAGATTTTTAAAAGAAAGAAGAGAGAAGAGAGAAAGGAGAGGCTAGGGTTTGGAGTTTTGATGATAAAAATTGAAGATTGAAGGTTTATCCTAGATATTGGAAGCATCTTGAAGGTATAAACAACTCTTCTATTCCTCTCCATCTTCTTTATCTTCTTCATTTCGCCATTTTTGGAGAATGGAACCCAAATGGGTTTAAGTTGAGTTGTTTAGTAAAGGCTCTAAATTTTTAGTATGTTGTTATATGATCAAAATGGAGCCAAAATATGTAAGTACATTGGTAGTTTGTGTTAGTTTGAGTTAATTTTGGTTGAAATCCAATTTATGGCTCAAATTGAGCCATGGATCAATCAGTTGCATTTGAGATGTTTTGGAAGCTCAAAATGAGCTCAAAAGTGTTTAAATATGTTGTATAATCGATTTCAAGTGTTGGTTTTGAGTTTGGTTGAGTTTTGGGATTTTGGGTGTTAAACCCGTAGGGGGAAAAAGTGCAGGTCTGTGAGCGACTCGCTAAGTCGCCTGAGGCGACTCGCTGAGTCAAATTTTTCTGCTCACAAAAATTTGAGCGACTCGACGAGTCACCCCAGGCGACTCGCTGAGTCAAAACTGGCTGTCCAAAAAATTGATTTTTAGCTATGGGGTCCTATGCTAACATCTAATACTACTAAAATACATCTAAATTAAGTATTTAAAGGGTTCAAAAGTCTAATTTCAAATTCGGGCCTCATAGGGTCCCGAAACGAACCGAGGCAATTGGTTTAGAACCCGAAACCTTGTCGGAGAGTTTTTTTAGAGTTGTTTAGGGTATGAATTCTTATGAGCACTATATTTATAATTGTTATAGGTGGGTGGATCCATCGGAGCCAATTGGAAACGACTTAATTTGAATTTGATCATTTAGGTTCATTTTGACGGACCGAAGCTTTATTGTGCAAATCACTGTGAGTTCTAGCATTAGTGTTACATAATGTGCATTGCTTATTGTTGATCTATCTTATTGTTGCACATTGTTGAATACATTGTTGAGCCATTCGTTGATATCTTGATAATAATAGCTTATTCGTTCTCAGTTCTTGCATATTGATTCATTGGACATATGTGAGGCATATTGGGCCTCACTAAACTTGTTTAGCTTTGGTTTGACCTCACCTGGATATCCATGGAACTGTTGGGCTAACTCTAAGCCTAAATTGAGCAATATGTTGGACTAGCTCTAGTCTAAATTGAGCAACACGTTGGACTAGCTCTAAGTCTTAATTGAGCAAATGTTGGGCTAGCTCTAAGCCTAAATTGAGCAAAATGTTGGGCTAGCTCTAAGCCTAAATCGAGCACTCATTCATGTTGATTGTTGAACATACTTGTTGATTGTTGTTGAATGCATGTATATTATGTTTCTTAACTAATCTAGCAACTCACTCAACTTTGTTGACCCCTTTAGTTGTTAACCTTTTCAGGTAAGGGAAAAGGTCCCGCTTGATCATCGCCGTAGTAGACTTGGAGCTTGACTAGCGGCTCGTTGTTTTGGTATAGCTTCGACAATGCTTGGGGTTGGGGCATAGTGGACTCCCATTTTGTTATCTACAAGTGAATGGGCTTAGCTTATCACTTGTTCTTGTAATTGGATGTTTAGACAATATATCCCCAAACATTTGATCCATGATTCATCACACTTTGCTCATTGATAGGTAGCAAAGTGGAGAGAATCATGTTGATGGTTTTGTATATTGAAAAATTTAAATTTGACCACAATTCCGCAAGTATTTATTGATAACTATCGTTAAATGTTCGTGAAACATCTATTTTAGTTGGAGGGTGTTTCAATTTGGTATCAGAGACTGTGTTCAATGACTGAGTGTAGTCGACGATACTCACCACTGAACGCGGATTCAGATGCTTATATTGGCCCACCTAGGCAACACTAGTAAAACAATCTTAAGATTGACTCGGCCTAGGTTTGGGAAATTAACTGGTAGACGATAAGCGTATATATTGCGAAATATATTATGTATTCATACTCGAGCATATGTGTGAGCAATTATTAAATGCCTCTTGGGTTTCGTTTCAGTCGAAATGTCAGATCACGGATCTAATCATGACCATGGACCGGTAGTGAGCCCTCGGGAGTCCGATGAATCCGACAATGATCGAACCTACCTATCAGGGGAGAATGAATCGAGAGAGGATCGAATGCTTCAAAAGATGGCTGAAATTTTGGAGCAGAACAATCAACAACAAGAGTTGTTGCTAGAGGCAAAGATGCAAGCTTTCTATGATCGGATGGAGAAGGTGAAAGAGGATAAGGCTCATACTGAGTGAGCATTGATATCAATCAAGGAAGTGGGGGCGGAGAGGATGCCCGAAACAACAAGGAAACCGGAAAGAAGAAGGAAAAATCTTCTAATTCCAAAAAAGGTTGCTCGTTTAAAACCTTCATGGGATGCCGACCACCTGAGTTTGATGGCAAGATTGGGGCACGCCCATCTATGGACTGGTTGAAAGAAGTTGAGAAATTCTTCCATGTAAATGACTGCCGGGAGGAAAAGAAAGTTGCTTATGGCACAGTATTGCTGAAAGGCCCTGCTCTGTCTTGGTGGGATGCAGAGGTTGAAATTCTAGGGGAAGAGTTGCTCGGGTCCATGACTTGGGACCAATTCAAGATTCGGTTCAAGCGGCAATTCTGTCCTGCTGTTTCAATCCAGAAAATCAAGAGGGATTTCATCACTTTCCACCAAGGTGATTTGTCGGTGGATGACTATTTGACGGAGTTTAACTCCAAGGCTATGTTTGTGGGGCCGCTCGTTTCTGATGAAGGCCAGAAGGTGGAGTATTTTGTGGAAGGTCTTCGGAAGGAGATTCGGGAGTTTGTGAAGATGCAAGTGATCACAACCTTCGATCAAGCGGTTGAACTTGCTCGTATCCGCGAGTATGAAGTCTCTCGGGTTGATCCCGATACTCCCTCCTCCAAGAAGATGAAAAATGAGGTTCCTCAAGGGTCGAATCGGTCATTCCGTAACTCTCATTCAAAGGGTGCCGATTCTCGACCTCATTCCCAAGCACCTTCAAAACAATAGTCGTATTCCCTGAACCAATCAAAGCGGCACTCGTCTGGCACCGCCGCTTCTTGCACCAAATGTGGGAGATCTCACAAGGGGGAGTGTACTCGAGGTCCCTTGGTTTGTCATAGCTGTGGAGAGGAGGGGCACATTCGTACAAAGTGCCCCAAATATGTTGATAAATGCTTCGTGTGTGATGAGACTGGGCACAAATCTTGGGGTTGTCCTAACCGGAAGGACGTGCCGGCAGAAAGTAAAGCCTCGGCGGCGAAGTCGACAGTTGGTGGCGATTCCTCCCAATCAAAGGGGAATGCGTCGAAAGCTCATGCGCGGGTATTCCAGATCACCGCAGAGGAGGCTCGGTATACACCGGATGTTGTTACCGGTACCTTTCTACTGAACTCCTTACCTGCTATTGTTCTTTTTGATTCCGGTGCAAATGTGTCGTTTATTGCTAAATCATTTGCACGAAAGCTTGATAACTTGCCTTCATTGTTGCCTTTACCTTTGACTATTGATGTTGCAAATGGGATGTCGGTTGTGGCTACCCAAATTTATTTTGATTGTAAACTCACCTTAGATGAGTATGAATTTGGGATTGACCTTGTGCCAATAGACACCAAGGAGTTTGATGTGATAGTTGGTATGGATTGGTTGGCGGCAAATGAGGCGAGTATTGTGTGTGCGAAAAGAGTTGTTCGTCTAACAACTCCTAACGGCAATGAAATATTTTTCTATGGAGAGAAGCGTAAGGGGGAAGTGGTGATCATCTCCATGGCAAAAGCTCGTAGGAGCATTAATAAGGGATGCCAAAATTTCTTGGCATATGCGTTGAATGCCAAGAAAGAGGAGAAGGAATTGAAGGGTGTGCCTGTAGTGAGCGAATATCCGGATGTTTTTCCGGATGATCTACCGGGCTTGCCACCCGATAGAGCTATAGAATTCCGGATAGACTTGGTACCGGGAGTTGCGCCCATTGCACGTGCTCCTTACCGTTTGGCCCCTTCGGAGATGAAGGAAATGTGGACCCAGTTGGAAGAGTTGTTGGACAAAGGGTTCATCCGACCGAGTACTTCGCCTTGGGGTGCTCCGGTTTTGTTCGTTATAAAAAAAGATGGATCCTTGAGGATGTGCATCGACTATAGGGAGTTGAATAAGGTGACGATAAAGAATAAGTACCCTTTGCCTCGCATAGACGACTTGTTCGACCAGTTGCAAGGGGCTTCTTATTTTTCAAAGATTGACCTACGTTCGGGTTATCACCAATTGAAGGTTCAGGAAGAAGATGTTCCGAAAACCGCCTTTCGAACTCGCTATGGTCACTATGAATTCCTGGTGCTGCCATTTGGGCTCACTAATGCACCTGCCGCCTTCATGGATTTGATGAATCGAGTGTGTCATCCAATGCTCGATAAATCGGTGATCGTATTCATTGATGACATATTGGTCTATTCTAAGTCGGAGACGGATCATGCTGTGCACTTTCGGGAACTCCTTGAACTTCTTCTCAAGGAACGACTATACGCCAAGTTCTCGAAATGTGAATTTTGGTTGCGGCAGGTATGAAATTCTAAACTTTAGCTATAATATCCTTTTATTATAGTGTGAAAGTTGAATTTCATTGCTTAACACCTAACTCGATCAGGTGCAATTTCTGGGGCATGTCATATCTTGTGAGGGAGTTTCGGTCGATCCCTCCAAGATTGAAGCTATTGAGAGTTGGAAAACGCAGCAGAATGCCTCTGAGATACGGAGTTTCCTCGGATTAGCCGGTTATTATAGACGATTTATCCAGGACTTCTCGAAAATCGCAGTCCCTCTTACATCTTTGACGCGTAAAAATGCAAAGTTTGTGTGGGCAGAGCCGCAAGAGGAGGCATTTCAAACGTTGAAAACTCGTTTGACTAACCTGTTCTTGCCTTGCCTGAAGGCAATGAAGATTTCGCAGTGTATAGCGATGCTTCCATTAACGGGTTGGGTTGTGTATTGATGCAGCGGGGGAAAGTGATAGCCTATGCATCAAGGCAGTTAAAAGAGTACGAGAAAAGTCGACCGACTCATGATTTGGAGTTGGATGCGGTCACTTTTGCTCTAAAAATTTGGCGTCATTACTTGTATGGTACCCGGTGTCAACTGTTTACGGATCACAAGAGCTTGAAGCATCTCTTTGATCAGAAGGAGTTGAACATGCGGCAACGGAGAGCCATGGAGTTAATAAAGGATTATGATTGTGAGATCCTATACCATCCCGGGAAAGCAAACGTTGTAGCCGACGCTCTAAGTCGAAAGAGATATCCTGAGGCGACTTGTTATACACTTACTCATGTGGTGGTGACTTCTACCATCATCGATGATATCCGAAAGTGGCAAGTTGAAGGCCTTAAGGAGGAGAATGTTAAGTCTGAAAGGATGGTTGGTCAAAGCCCAACATTAACCGACGGGAGCAATGGTTTGAAGTTGTATAAGGACCGAATATGGGTGCCTAAGATTGGAGGTGTTCGGGACGTGATCCTTGAGGATGGTCACAATTCGAAGTTCTCTATTCATCCGGGGAGCTCCAAGATGTATCATGATTTGAAATTGGAGTATTGGTGGCCCGGAATGAAGCGAGATATCGGCAACCACGTTGAGCATTGCCTAACTTGTTTGCAAGTCAAAGCCGAACATCAGAAACCGTCGGGTAGTATGCAGCCTCTTGATATACCGGAGTGGAAGTGGGATCACATAACGATGGATTTCGTTGTAAAGTTGCCGAAGACCCAACGTCAACACGATGCTATATGGGTTATTGTTGATCGGTTAACCAAGTCCGCACATTTCTTGCCAATCCGAGAGAACTATCCGTTGGAACGCCTAGCTCGGATTTATATTGATGAAATTGTCGTGCGCCATGGTATTCCGGAATCCATTGTTTCGGATCGTGATTCGCGGTTCACTTCACGATTTGGCAGAGCATGCAAGAGCAGTTAGGGACGCGTGTAAACTTGAGCATGGCGTTTCGTCCCGAGACTGATGGCCAAACCGAGCAGACGAATCAGACTATGGAAGACATGCTTCGGGCATGTGTGATTGAGCTGGGAGGCAATTGGGATACACATTTGCCCCTCATAGAGTTTGCCTACAATAATAGTTATCATTCCTCGATAAAGATGGCACCCTATGAGTCGTTGTATGGCCGCAAATGTCGTACCCCAACTTGTTGGCGTGAAGCTGGCGAGAAGCCTTTGGCGGGACCCGAATTGATTCAGGAGACCAATGAGAAGATTCAGATAATTCGAGAACGAATTAAAGCCGCCCAAGACCGTCAGAAATCGTATTCTGACAAGCGCCACAAGAATGTAGAGCATGCAGTCGGGGATTCGGTTATGTTGAAAGTATCTCCGTGGAAGGGTGTGATGAGATTCGGTAAGCGCGGGAAGTTGAGCCCACGATATGTTGGACCTTTCAAGGTCATCGAGCGTATAGGCGCTCAAGCCTACAAATTGGAGTTGCCTGAAGAGCTTGCAGGTATACATGACACCTTTCATGTGAGTTATTTGAAGAAAAGTCCGATTAATCCCGAAGTGATCATTCCGTTGAATGATGTGCACATAAATGAGAAGCCACGGTATATTGAAGAGCCGAAAGCCATTTTGAGTGAGAAGGTCACTAAGTTGTGAAATAAAGAGATCGAGATGGTGTTGGTTCGTTGGAAGCATCATCGTGGATCTTTAATGACGTGGGAGACGAAGACCGAAATGAAGGCCAAATATCCGGCGTTGTTTGAGCCGAATTGATTCCGTGGGCGGAATCCTTTTAAGTGGGGAGGAATTGTAACGCCCCAAAATTTGTAAAAAGATTAAATAATAACTAATTATGATAATTGAGTTAGTAAACGTAATGCTTTGTTATAATTAGTAAAATTATATTGAATTATTAAATAAATGCAAATGGTAGTAACATGTTGGTATGTTAAAAAATAAAAGAGTTGTAGGAGGTATGTGTTTTGCCAATGTGTGAATGTAGGGGGGTTGGAAATGGCAAAAAGGCCAAAGCCTTCTTTTTCCTCCCCTTTTCTTTGTGTTGGTCGACCAACACCCAACACACACACACATTTCAGATTTTTAAAAGAAAGAAGAGAGAAGAGAGAAAGGAGAGGCTAGGGTTTGGAGTTTTGATGATCAAAATTGAAGATTGAAGGTTTATCCTAGATATTGGAAGCATCTTGAAGGTATAAACAACTCTTCTATTCCTCTCCATCTTCTTTATCTTCTTCATTTCGCCATTTTTGGAGAATGGAACCCAAATAGGTTTAAGTTGAGTTGTTTAGTAAAGGCTCTAAATTTTTAGTATGTTGTTATATGATCAAAATGGAGCCAAAATATGTAAGTACATTGGTAGTTTGTGTTAGTTTGAGTTAATTTTGGTTGAAATCCAATTTATGGCTCAAATTGAGCCATGGATCAATCGGTTGCATTTGAGATGTTTTGGAAGCTCAAAATGAGCTCAAAAGTGTTTAAATATGTTGTATAATCGATTTCAAGTGTTGGTTTTGAGTTCGGTTGAGTTTTGGAATTTTGGGTGTTAAACCCGTAGGGGGAAAAAGTGCAGGTCTGTGAGCGACTCGCTGAGTCAAAATTTTCTGCTCCAAAAATTTGAGCGACTTGACGAGTCACCCCAGGCGACTCGCTGAGTCAAAACTGGCTGTCCAAAAAATTGATTTTTAGCTATGGGGTCCTATGCTAACATCTAATACTACTAAAATACATCTAAATTAAGTATTTAAAGGCTTCAAAAGTCTAATTTCAAATTCGGGCCTCATAGGGTCCCGAAACGAACCGAGGCAATCGGTTTAGAACCCGAAACCTTGTCGGAGAGTTTTTTTAGAGTTGTTTAGGGTATGAATTCTTATGAGCTCTATATTTATAATTGTTATAGGTGGTTGGATCGATCGGAGCCAATTGGAAACGACTTAACTTGAATTTGATCATTTAGGTTCATTTTTGCGGACCGAAGCTTTATTGTGCAAATCACTGTGAGTTCTAGCATTAGTGTTACATAATGTGCATTGCTTATTGTTGATCTATCTTATTGTTGCACATTGTTGAATACATTGTTGAGCCATTCGTTGATATCTTGATAATAATAGCTTATTCGTTCTCATTTCTTGCATATTGATTCATTGGACATATGTGAGGCATATTGGGCCTCACTAAACTTGTTTAGCTTTGGTTTGACCTCACCTGGATATCCATGGAACTGTTGGGCTAACTCTAAGCCTAAATTGAGCAATATGTTGGACTAGCTCTAAGTCTAAATTGAGCAACATGTTGGACTAGCTCTAAGTCTCAATTGAGCAAATGTTGGGCTAGCTCTAAGCCTAAATTGAACAAAATGTTGGGCTAGCTCTAAGCCTAAATCGAGCACTCATTCATGTTGATTGTTGAACATACTTGTTGATTGTTGTTGAATGCATGTATATTATGTTTCTTAACTAATCTAGCAACTCACTTAACTTTGTTGATCCCTTTAGTTGTTAACCTTTTTAGGTAAGGGAAAAGGTCCCGCTTGATCATCGCCGTAGTAGACTTGGAGCTTGACTAGCGGCTTGTTGTTTTGGTATAGCTTCGACAATGCTTGGGGTTGGGGCATAGTGGACTCCCATTTTGTTATCTACAAGTGAATGGGCTTAGCTTATCACTTGTTCTTGTAATTGGATGTTTAGACAATATATCCCCAAACATTTGATCCATGATTCATCACACTTTGCTCATTGATAGGTAGCAAACTGGAGAGAATCATGTTGATGGTTTTGTATATTGAAAAATTTAAATTTGACCACAATTCCGCAAGTATTTATTGATAACTATCGTTAAATGTTCGTGAAACATCTATTTTAGTTGGAGGGTGTTTCACATAGAAAATAAGATACGTACAGATAATCATTCCATAAATTAATTAATTAATATGTAATTTACAAGGCTAATATATTACAATTAATATAGCTAGTGTTCCAGCGCACGACATGGTTCGATCACTTGGATTTTCGTATAACAATACCTTCACAGTTGCTTCGATAATAATCATCTCTTGATTCAGTACCCAAGTCACGTTGATCCACACGTGGCAAAATGTTATTATTGTGCGGGTGAATAACTGTGCTAAATTCCTCATCGAATCATATATATCTCTGTAATTCTTCGGAGGAGTGTTGAAGACATTAGACAACTTTTTATTTTCCTGGTCTTTCACATAAAACACTTGTTGTGCTTGTGAGGCTAATATAAACGGATCAAGCTTATGGCCTAATGGAGTCAGGTCAACCAATGTATAACCAAGCTTACGACCACGTTTGACCGCACCGACTTAATAGTTAACCCAATCACATTTGAAAAGAGGGAGTTGTCTGAAACGATAATCTAGTACCCATATTTCTTGCAAAACGTCATAATACAATTTGCGTCTTGTGGTTGCTACTCCTTTGGATATGTGCATATCGTCTGTCACAACACTAACGTCACTGTTTTGGTAAACGCTGCCGTCACTACATTTAGTACGAAATGTATACCCGTTGATGTTATTCAGTGTGTTTTAGTATGGTGGCGGGTGGTCCATGTGAAATCCACCTTACGGTTTCTGAAACATTTTCTTTGGAGATCACTAATTCTCTCTCAACCTGAATATTGTATAATTACAATTACATATATGAGCTTCAAATTGAAGGAACAACTACAAACAGTTACAAAAATAATTAATTACATCTAGTTTTAACCAGGTAACAAAATTTTTACTGTGTTCATCCTCAAGGAATGCTTTTCGCTTACCCGGGTTTTGTGTTTCCAAAACCTGTTTGTGTCGCCTGAAACAAGGTGTTAATTTGTGGTCAATTAATATGTTTGATGCAGGATTTTAAGTAATTACCGAAATAGACATGTGTTAGTGATGCGAGTGTCGTTAACCCGTCAAAAATACCACTAAATACCTTAGAAGCTAGGGTAAGTAGGGATCGTATCCACAGAGAGCGAGAGGTTAATTACACGTATTTGAGCGACTAGCGTTGTAAAATAATTAATTTTAAGAGATTGATTGGTTTGTAAAAAGTGATTGCTTGATTTATAAAACTAATTACTTGCGAAATTTGTGAAAAGAAAATTTAAGAAAACTGTTTGATTGAATTAAGTACGAGGATAACCATTCCTGGATTCCACACTTCGCTTTGCATTTAATTTATAAAAACGATATAAAGATTACATAGACATAACCTTTGTTATAATTATTACTAGAATCGTTACGTGATCTTGGGCATAGCGCGTGACACGTTTGATTACTCGTCTTAATTAAACAATTAACTCGGCACGAATAATAAAATATCAACGAACTATCTTGCGAAACGCGACAAAACAAATAATAATCATTCGTTTACAATCTAAATATAGATAATAAAACCATGCAAACTTAAAGTAATCGTTCATAAAATAAAATTTAGCGATGTGCTTCCTCCTAGAATGATTATGATGAGACTAGCCGGACATTGTTGGTGCAATGTTCAAGAGTTGTGTATCCATCTTCGTGGCTTGACTCGTGTGCTCTTCGTACGTGTGTTCGCTCAAACAGGGTCTTTTTCCTTAGCTTTCTCCTCCAAAAAACGATCCTTTCTTCTGAACTATGACTTTATATTTATAGGAAAAGCTGGAAAAACCCTAAAAACGGCCGCTTATTATTTTAATGGGCTGGGCGCAGCCGTAGGCGCACGCCTGCGCCCCCCCCCCTGCGCCTGTCTGTAAAATCCGTGTTTTTGTGAATTAATTTCTTCTGTCGAGCACGTGGTCTGGGCGCAGGGCTGCGCCCCTCTCTGCGCCTGGCTTTGAACTTTTGTCCTTTTTACGCCATTTTAGACTGGATTTTGTTTACCTGCACAAGCACAGAATTTATTCAATAGTAGCACATTCTATGACACTTTCTTACTAAAAACAACTCTTTTGGGTTTAATAAATATGATAAATTATAACCCTATCAAACTTCCCCAACTTAACCCTTGATCGTCCCGAGCAAGCAACGAAAATCAGACTTTTAAAATATCGGGTTTATCAAGCGTGAAAGACATAACTGTCTTATTTAAAGAAACACTAGCCTTCATAGACGTAATAAAATTCAAAGACACGAACAGAATTTATTTCAGATATATCATGATGTTTTTCAGAGTGGTTGTTCACAAATTCCTCACCACTATCATCCTTTTAGCTCAAGGTTATAGAATTGAATTCACGTGGGTCACTGGACCATCTTTTTCCTCGATGCATGGGTATAATTGCTGGTTTTTCTTTTCTTTTCGTTCAAGTTTAACATGGCTTTCTAGATGATCCGTGTAACAGGATTTGGGTCAGCCACTCCCAGACCAGTTGGTCTTAGGGGACTAGGCATGATGGTACCCTTCAGACTTAATTTCCTGAATCAACTAGGCCACACTTGAATTGAGGCTCTATTCGTGTTCGCTTCCTCCCCCTTATTGCATGAATAGATAGCGGCTATTAGAATCCTTGTTAATTATCACTCCCTACAACACAATATATCCTACTTCAAACTCGGTTCCCTTCCTTGGTTTTAAGCACCTATGACTCTTTGTGTTATATTTAAACTCATATAATTACGTCTTTTTGCTTGAAACCGACCTAACTAACATCATCATATTTAAGTTGCAAGCTCAACAATGAAGATTTATTGGGTTAATTGATCAGATCTTTTTACGGCTCGCTTTTCACATAATCTTCTAAAAAGAAACACATTTATTCAACATAGTCATGCATGCAGAAATAAAATAATAATTGCAAAAACAATAAATCCTAAAAACAATAAATTCATCCTACTTAAAGAAAGGAACGGAAGAACCTGACTACTGCGGTGGTGGCGGCGGTCCGAAGATACCAGCAAAGAATTCTCCGAAGGGGTTTTGGTCTTCTTGCATGAGAGGTGCCGGTGGGTATGTGTTTGCAGGGTGCACCACGCTCTCTCCTTGTGTCGTGGTGGGGACTCGACCATAGGCTGGAAAGTATTGAGGAGTTCGGTCCTCAACGTTTAGCCTTTCGAAATTCTGCCACTGATAATCCTCGTATGGATGATGTGGCAAACCGGCATTGTAGTTCATGTGATCTCTCACTGCATCGGTGTACGCCCAGTGCTGCTGGTTGTAAAAGGCGTTCTGAAATGCTGACGCGCGAACACCGGTGTAGATTTCATCAATTCGGCTTGTCTGGGTTTCCAACTCGTGCTGGAACTCGTCCATCCTTCCAACCACATCCTCTTGAAAAGTACCCAGCCGCAAGTTCATCGCGTCCAACCGTGCGATGACTTGGGACATATCATTAGCTCCCCCCGCTGCACGTACTCTTTCAGCTTGATGCTGATGGTACGCCTCTGCCTCTTCTACGTCATATAGCTCTCGATGCGTCTTTCCCGTGTCTGAGTCAAAGATCTCAAATCCCTGATCTGTCAGGCGCAGAGTGATGTTTTGTATCATAGCCGCTATAATGACGGCGCCGGAGACTCCCCTCGGAACAGATACGGGGGAAATTGCTGCCTGAGCCCTCAAAAATTCTGATATAATCCATCCGTGAGGGATTATTTTCCTTTCCCTCGTGTCGTACATCGACCACAGGCCGTTCATCACAATCCAAGCAAAGGAGAGGCTCGGCTCTCCTGTCATCAGTGCATAAAGAATAGTTACCTCCTTGTGCCGAATTTTTGTCAGATCACTGTCTCTTGGCAGCACGTTGTTGGTAACAATCTTGTGTAATACCTTCGCCATGGGGCTAAGGTCATGCCTAGCGTACGCCGTATATCCCGCCGCAGCATTGTAGTCGATCTTCAGTATCTCTGCCAACTGCGTAGTCTATTCACCCTCCCAAGTTCTATCGGTGAATGCTAGTTGTGCGTCTGTTTTATACTCATAGTTGAAATTCCGTGCTCCGTCTTCTCCAATACCAATGTCAACCCCAAAAACCTCTCGTAACGCTTGTGCGTTCATCGGAAATTCATGCCCATTTACGCGACCTATTAATGTGAAGTCGCCTATGAATCGTCCTTCTTCGCGCCTCAGTGTAGACATCCACTCTACAACCTCGTCATGATAGATGTGCTCCCCTCCTAAATCCCACACTGCCTCCCATCCTAACCGGTCAAAGCATCTCACTACTCCATAGTTCTCGAACTCGTCTTTCTTAACTCTCTTTTCAACTAAGACTTTGCCTGAGAATTTCTTTGTCATGAACAACTGTCGTCGTATGTTGGCCGGATGCTGTGATAGATAAAAGTCCGGGTTCCATTCTACCCTTAGTTGGGTAGAGGAACTGGCGCCTTCTCCTACCCGTTGTCTAGTTCGGCGAGACATCTGCAATTACGCCAACTTAGGTATATATATAATTATGAAATTCTCAATTCGTTCTATTTTCTCAACAAAGAACCATAACTGCTAGTTTGTGTAATAATCCTATCATATGTAACACAAGGATGCATAATTTATTCATATCAATTTAACCACATTGTCACTTTTAACAAATTAAGCAAATTGCACAAAATAACAACGAACTTTTCGGAGATTGACTAGCATGCCTTTTTTTCTTAATCGTGCTCATGATTTCAATTAATACTCTATTCTACACTATGAAAGCACTTAGAATTATCTTGTATAAGTGGTCATGCAAAACGTCAATCTAAAAGTCAAAATTCAACTTCAAACTCCATTAAAGCTTAATTGTTCAAAAATGGTGGAGTTTTTGTACCTTGCTTTTGACGAAAATTGCAAGAAGAGTTGAATCTAACTTGGTAGTGGATAAGTTCCTAGCTTGACTTCACCTTCCCCAACTTGAGTTGAAAACTCAAGTTCCTTGCCAATTCTTGCGTAATGTAAGTGACTAGCTCGATTCTTAGTGATTTTTGTGGGCAAAAATGAGTTTTTTAGGTGAGGATATGTGAAGAAGGTGAAGGAACCGTAAGGGGGGGCGCAAGGGGTGCTCTTGTAGGGTTTGCAAAAAAACTTTTTCTATTTAAAATGGTGAAAATCGGGCAGGCGCACCCCTGGGCGCAGGCCTGCGCCGGCGGCTGCGCTTGGGGGGCCTGTTCGGTTCAAAAAATTTTCGTTTTTTCAGTTGGTCGGGTGCATGCTTGGTTTGATAATTTACGTGTTTTCTTTTAAAAAATATGGTTTACAAGCATTTATCCTACACTTCTTGACACATTTATGTGTTTCCCCTTCCCCAACTTAAAAGATTGTGTCGTCCCCGACACTATGGAGGCTGAAAGTAGTGCTATGCGACGAGTGATATATAGGTAACAGAAATGGTGCAAGTCAAATGTCTACTAATTAGGGCATGCAATTGTTACGAAGTCTAAGAAGTTTTCGGTGCCAACATAAACACCGAGCACGTACTTGTTATGGTCGATGGCCAATTACACAACCGACTACAAATTGTTTTAAAAGTTCAAGGACCATAGTGTTTTGGTAAAATTGCACGGAATCATGGAATCAGTATTCATCAGGAGACGTCAGATGAGATGTGTGGGTTGAGGCGGTATGGGAACTGCGGCGGCCGACAGCCCGTTCAAGCTCCTCTACCCTCGATTGGAGGCTAGCGAGCCAACGGGAGTGAGCTCCCACCGAGATTCCATGAACATTGACATCGTGCTTTAGCTTGTCAACCTCCATGAGGACTGCTCTGTTTGCTGCCAGTAATCCTTCCACCGCATTTTTGATGGCGGTAAGTCGTGCTTCCAAGACATCATTTTCCGACAAGTGTGCTTGTGATGGACCGCCCTTTTCAAACTTTACCTCACCTATCCTTGCTTTACCCTTCTCTAAAGTTTGCTCATACCGATAAAAGGAGCGACTTGCAGGGATGATTGAAACCGTAACGTGGGCGGGGTCCCTAATCAAAAAGGTGCCCGAAACTTGCTCAAATGTTAAGCCCGCCATGGTATGTCTTGTAAACCAGACATCCTTTGGTCCCAATAGCCGTGGGCTAGCTCCTTCCGAGATGACTCCCATATTGATAAACAGTTCACTAACGACCGTAAGGTATTTCCATGTGTGGTTTCGCGAGGGTCGCTTCCCAAATAGTCTGCATCATGATATAAGCAAGGGAGATGGCCGGTTTACCCGTGATTAAAGCATGAATGAGTATGACCTCGCGGGTCCGAACAGCAGTGGTATTAGCGGATCTCGGCAGGATATTGAAGACAATAATCTTCCACAAGACTTTGGCCCAAGGGCGAAGATCACCCCGATAGTACTTGGAATAGACCCTAGCTTGTTCGATAGTAAGATTGAAAACCTCGGTTAGCTTCTTAGCCCATCCCTCTGAATGTCACAACACCCCACTAGATAAATCTTGTTCCGTCCAAAATTTCCTTGCTACCGGGATGTCAGTATCAAAATCAAAATAATCACACAATTCCTTCCTAGAGACTACAACCTCTTTCCCATTAACACGTCCCCGCAATTCAAAGTCATGTTCCACGGCCCCCTCTCTTCGGATCAGAGTTGTCATCCATTCATAGATCTCAGTTTCATGAACATACGGGGTCTCGATTTGCAAAGCCCCTGACCACCCAATGCGATCAAAACTCTCTATAATCCCAAAATGTTTAAAGTCCGATTCTTTCAGAGTCTTTTCTATATAAAAGTGCGTGGGTGGTTCGGAAACCGGTGGTGAGGGTGGGGGTGAAGGATACTCGATATTGATCGGGATAGGTGTGTGCACACGCATGCGTGGAGTGTGGGTGATACGGCGACGAGAGTTCCCTGCGAATTGTTGTGACATCTATGCACATATAGCAAAGAGAAACGGAATTTAGCACAATTAAATGCACACAATGACACACAAGCATGTTAATCTCGATGACGTCTGAAGAACCCGGTGAGAAATACATAAATGTCAAGTGCAACTAGGGGTGAGCAACGGGTACCATTTCCCGAACCCGAATCGGCACCGAACCGGTACCGGTACCGATCGATACCGAATTAATATATTCGGTTCGGTATTCGGTTTTTAAATTAGCTAAAATTCAGTATTCGGTACTTTCGGTTCGGTATTCGGTTCTTAAATTAGCTAATATTCGGTATTCGGAACCAAACCGGCACCATATAAAATTATACGGTTCGGTATTCGGTTATTCCAAAACTAATAATTCGGTTTCGGTATTTTCGGGATCGGTACCGGTTCGGATCGGTACGATACCGAGCTCACCCCTAAGTGCAACGTATTCCACAAAGGTGCAAGTAATTTAATGCAATGACCTTTCTCCATGAATGTGGTGCATGTGCATGAGCGATGAAGGTAACGTAGCATGGCAAGAGTTGTTCATGTCGTGACGTGCATGATTATGAGCGACAAATGAAGCGATTAAAAGCACGAATCACGAAATTGTAATGGAGTGACATGTCCATCCTAATTTTAGCATAGAGTAGTGCATCTAAACTAGAAATTATCACTTAATATGGAATTTCTAAACATGTCACAGTGAGAATTCGTGGAAACCTAAAATTAGAAATTAACGAGAAAGACATGAAATGTGTGTATTCTAGCAAGTTTCACACCACTAATAACATACTACACCTTCTGAAACATGTTCATCTTCAACATCTTGGAATTAGGGCAACAAACAAGAACTTAAAATTTTCATGAACAATTGGCATCTCTTGGTCTAAAATTTTAAAATGAGGCAGAAAACAACTTACATTGGTGAGATGATCAAAGAAAGAGCACGAATCAAGCAAGATTTCCACGTTACAGAAGATTTGGGAGCAACAAGGAGGTTAAATTTCGGAGGTTTTTGAGAGAAAATGAAGGAAATGAGGTGAAAAAGGGTTTAAAACCGCTGATATGCATCGGGGCGCAGACGCAGGCGCACCCCTGCGCACGCCGGTGCGCTTGGGGCGCAGCGCGGGGCGCAGGCCTGCGCTGGCCGGTGCGCTGCTCTGCTGCCAGGTGATTTTTGTGTGTGCTATTTGTAGTGTTTGGTCCCCCCAAAAACTAACGAATTGTCGTACAATGTACCAAATTGTATCCTCTATTTGTCCAAATTTTCGTCTCCCTTCGGCTCGGGATTTGCATCTGCTTGATGAATAAATTTTTCCCCAACTTAGTTGGTTGCGATATGTACCACCATAATATAGGATGAACTATTATTTGACTAACTAATTTAAAAGAGCAACAAACTAAGGCATAATAAAAACTTAATCTGCAGAAATTTAAGACACACTTTCGTGGTGAAAACGATTGCACTTAGCATGTGCAACAAGCCTTTAAACCCCTCGGTAGCCCGAGCGGACGAGTTATAGTCTCGTGAGGGTTTCAATGGAACATACCCACAAAGTTCGTTGGAATGCCTTCTAGAAAGCGCTAAGTTTAATGTCTTCAGCCAGACATTTTGGAACTCTTTAATATTTAAGTGATATCTTCCAAGACCATTGTCTCAGATGATATAATTTCATTATCAGCCCATTGTACAAATAATTTTAATCTGTGTCCGTTCACTTTAAACGGTTCACCGCCTTTTTGATCTATTATTTCAACCGCACCATAGGGGTAGACGTTAGTTACTGTGTATGGGCCTGTCCACTTGCTTTTTAGTTTGCCTGGGAAGAGCCGCAGGCGTGCGTTGAATAGCCAAACTTTGTCACCTTTATTAAACACCTTTCGTTTAATTATTCGATCGTGGAAAGCTTTTGTCTTTTCTTTGTAGATTTTAGAACTTTCATAAGCTTCCTTACGTATTTCTTCTAATTCGTTTAGTTGGTGTTTCCGATTTATACCAGCGGCTGTGAAGTTAAGGTTTGCATGTTTAATGGCCCATAAGGCTCGATGCTCTAGCTCAACCGGAAGATGACATAATTTCCCATAGCTTATAGGGAGACATACCAATAGGGGTTTTATACGCTGTACGATACACCCAAAGTGCATCATCTAATCGTATTGACCAATCTTTCCTATCGGGTCGTACTGTTTTTTCTAATATACGCTTAACCTCCCTTTTAGATACCTCTACCTGTCCACTAGTTTGTGGGTGATATGGGGTGGCTATCTTATGTGTTACTCCATAATGCTTAAGTAGTTTGCTAAAGTACATATTTTTGAAATGAGAACCCCCATCACTAATTATGGCTCTAGGAATTCCATGACGAGAAAATATATTACGTTTAACGAATTGGCAAACTACTTTTGGTCATTAGTCCTTGTGGCTTCGGCTTCTACCCATTTAGAGACGTAATCAACTGCCACTAGGATATATTCGAAACCGTATGACTTAGGGAATGGTCCCATAAAGTCTATGCCCCACACATCGAAAATCTCTACTATAAGGATTGGTGTCATAGGCATTTGGTCTCGTTTTGAGATACCTCCTATTTGCTGGCATCGTAGGCATGACTTAACAAACTCGTAGGAGTCCTTAAAGATGGTAGGCCAAAAGAATCCACTTTGTAGGATTCGATGACCTGTCTTTTTAGCACTAAAATGGCCTCCACATGCATACGAGTGACAGTGATTTAAAATATCGTAATGCTCATTATCTGGAACACATCGCCGGATGATCTGATCTACTCCTATTTTGAATAAATCCGGCTCCTCCCAAATGTACTGTTTAGTTTGGGAGAAGAAATATTTTCTTTGATGTGAGTTCCAGTGGCCTGGGACTTTCCCTGTGACAAAATAGTTTACTAAGTTAGCAAACCAAGGCACTTTTGCGATGAACAATAATTGTTCATCTGGGAAATTGTCCCGAATGGAGTCCAGCATATCAGTGGTGATTGCTGGCAATCTCGAGAGATGGTCTGCTACTACATTTTCTGAGCCCTTTTGATCTCGGATCTCTAAGTCAAATTCTTGTAGTAACAGTATCCAACGAATTAGCCGTGGTTTAGCGTCTTTCTTAGCCAAGAGGTGTCGTAAGGCACTGTGATCGGAATACACAATGACCTTAGCCCTCCAGACATAAGATCTAAATTTATCTAGCGCATACACTACTGCAAGCAATTCTTTTTCAGTTGTTGTGTAATTAATTTGAGCTTCAGAGAATGTTTTGCTTGCATAGTATATTACTACGGGCTTTTTGTCCACTCTTTGACCAAGGACGGCACCGACTGCGTGATCTCTTGCGTCGCACATGATCTCAAAAGGTTGAGACCAATCAGGTGATTGCAGAATTGGTGCCTCCGTGAGCTTCATTTTTAATGTATTGAACGCCTCTATACAGTCTTTATCAAAGTTGAACGGTGCGTCTTTCAGGAGAAGGTTACATAGGGGTTTGGTTATGGCACTAAAATCTTTTATGAACCTCCTACAGAAACCTGCATGTCCTAGGAAGGAACGAATCCCCTTAATATTAGTCGGCGGTGGTAACGAGGAAATTATTTGTATTTTAGCTCGATCAACCTCCATTCCCTTTTCAGAAACTATGTGTCCTAAGACTACTCCCTCTTTAACCATAAAGTGACTTTTCTCCCAGCTTAGTACCAAATTGGTTTCAGTACACCGCTTGAGAACTTTTTCTAAATGAGAGAGACACCCTTCGAATGACTTATCAAATATCGAAAAGTCGTCCATGAAGATTTCAAGAGATCCTCCGACCATGTCTGAAAATATGGCCATCATACATCGCTGGAATGTGGCCGGAGCGTTACATAATCCAAATGGCATTCTTCGGTAGGCGAATGTGCCATACGGACACGTAAATGTCGTTTTATCTTGATCCTCTGGGTGTATCGGGATTTGGTTATACCCCGAATAGCCATCTAAAAAACAATAGAATTTTTGCCCTGCTAATTTCTCTACTATTTGGTCGATGAATGGCAGAGGGAAATGATCTTTCGAGGTTGCGGCATTTATCATTCTGTAGTCGATACATACTCTCCACCCCGTTACAGGGCGAGTTGCAATCTTTTCTCCGTCAGGAGTATCGACAACAGTGATTCCAGATTTCTTTGGAACCGTCTGTGTGGGACTAACCAATTGGCTATCTGATATCGGATAGATAATTCCATCATCTAGCCATTTTAACACTTCCTTCTTCACTACCTCTCTAAGGTTAGGGTTTAGCCTTCTCTGAGCATCTCTGCTTGGCTTGGCTGTTGGATCAGTTATAATCCTATGCATACACAACGTCGGGCTAATCCCCTTAAGATCTGCTATTGTCCAGCCTACCGCTTCCTTATATCTCGACAACACATCTAACAAGGCCTTTTCTTGTGCAACAGTAAGGTCTGTTGCGATGATTACAGGCAGTGTACTCTCAGGGCCAAGAAAAGCGTATTTGAGATGAGCTGGAAGTGGTTTCAACTCTAATTTGGGTGGTTGCTCTAAAGACGGTTTTGCTGATGGTGGAAGGTCAGTCGGAAGTTTTTCGATTTTGTGTGTCCATGGTGGTTGAGTAGAATCCACTGACTGAACACGTTCAAGTTCGAAATCCTTAGCTTCAGGCATATTGTCTAGCTTATGCTCATTATAGTACAGAAGCAGCTCCACTGGATCTTTGCATGTTATTGTTGATAATTGTTGTTGTATTAAATCATCAACTAGGTCGATCATGTAGCACTCTGAATCCAATGGTGCATTAGGTACATTGTTAAAGACATTAAGTCGGAGTTTGCGGTTTCCGAATACTATGTCTAATGCACCTGTCCTGCAATTGATTTGAGCATTGATTGTAGCTAAGAAATGACGTCCTAATATGATTGCCGGTTGGCTTTCCTTGTAAGCACTATCTGAGTCCAACACTAAGAAGTCTACTGGATAGTAGAAGTCTTCGACCTTAACGATTACATCAGATAACAATCCTCATGGTACTTTGGTAGACCTATCTGCTAATTGTAGGATGACATCTGTTGTCTGTAGGGTTCCTAGATCATGTTGGTCAAATAAATTACCAGGTAAAATATTAACACTCGCCCCTAAGTCTAGAAGTACTTTTTTATTTTGAATATCGCCAATAGTTACCGGGATCAAGGGTGATCCTGGATCTTTTAGTTTAGGTGGCAGTGAGCTAGTGATAACTGCACTGACTTGTTCAGTGAGGTTGATTTGCTTTGGAAGAGTTATTTTAAATTTCCGTTTTTGAGTACAAAGGTCTTTTAAGAATTTAGCGTAAGAAGGGACTTATTTTATAGCTTTGATTAAGGGAATGTTAATTTTAACTTGATTAAAGATATTCCATAATTCTTCGTTTTTAGGTCCTCTCTTACCATAAGGAAATGAAGCTGGATTTTCTAAGGCCGTTGGGTAGGGAGCAATTTCAGTATTGGAACTCCCTTCTCCAACTTTAGTCTCTACTGGTTTCTTGGCTTCTTCTTCCTTAAAGGTTACTTTCTTAATATTTGTTTCTACCTTTGACTCCGATCTGGGTGGTTCTTCTTCATAAGCACTTTCTACCTCGTCGTCTGTCTCACTCTCCTTAGGCATTTCTATTTTATTATCTACTTTCTTTCCACTTCTAAGGGTAGTGACTTTATTTACTTCGTTCACTTCGTTGACTTCATATTTCTTTTCTTTACCATGGTGGTGCGATGGGTTAACTGTGGTATTGCTTGGAAGCTTCCCTTCTTCTCGTTTAGTTAAGGACTCTGCAATTTGTCCCATCTGTCTTCCGAGCATCTCCATAGTTTTTGCTTGAACCATGGTTTGTTGCTTCATGAATTCCATAAACTCGGAAAATTCTTTCGAGTTCCCCGACACTGGTCGCGAATCATTTTCTTCCTTAGGGTCTTGGCGTTTATAGTACCGATCATCCTTTGTAGCTGAGGTCAATCCATATTGGAACTCTCGGTTTTGTTGACGAGGTTGCTCATATCTTGGCTTCGGGGGAACATCATTGTCTTGATTATCCCTCCAACTAAAGTTCGGGTGTTTTCTCCATCCCGGATTGTAGGTCTCCGAGTATGGGTTCTCCCGTTCTCTTCGTTGCCGAAAGCCAAAAGCTTCGTTCACGTACTCTTCGTGCGTGAAGGTATGTGGGCAATTCTCGGTTGGATGAGAAGGGTCTCCACAAGTGACACAGCAGACCTGTGCCACTATAGCCTTTCCCATTCCTTTCATCAACATGTCCATCTTGTTGCTTAGTTCGGATATGTCAGATTTAACTTCCTTCTTCCACGCGTTGTCTATGCCCATAACTTGGACACCAACACTATTATCCGAACCCGCTTGGACTTTTAAACCTTTGCTTAACTGGGTTAATAATTCCCAAGCTTCGTCATCTTCCTTGGCTAAAAAGGTTCCGCCTGAAGCAGCGGTGATCATATTCCTACTTTCTTGACTAACCCCATCGAAAAAGGTTTTAATGAGCATCCATTTAGGGATTTCATGGTGAGGGCATGTTCTTAGTAATTCATTTAACCTATTAAAGGCTTCGTGAAATTGTTCCCCTATTTTCTGTTTAAATCCCGTTATCTCTTTACGTTTTTCTGTAGTTTTGCTAATTGGGTAATATTCAGTTAGAAATTCTTTTTTCATCTCATCCCAGTTAGTTATACTATCAGTGGGAAGTGACACGGACCAATTTTTCGCTCGTTCCTTCAAGGAGAAAGGAAAGAGTCGGAGTTTGAGAGCATCTACGGTCATTCCCCTAACGTGATTGGCCTTACATATGGTAGTGAATTCAGCTAAGTGCTCATACGGTTCTTCGCTTGGTGCTCCGCGAAAAACGGGTAAAATGCTAAATAACTGTGGCCTAATTTCAGGTTCATTCTCGTTAATTGGGTAGAGAATGGGTGATGGATCAGGGATATCACCCGGCCTATAATGGGATTCTACTGTTCTACGGTCTCCCATTGGTCTTTGGTTTTGTTGGACGTTGACAAGAACGTTATCGATGTTCTCGTCTTCCGAATTAATTATTTCTTCTTCCACGTTTACTTTAGGAGCAATATTTTTAGTTTCGTTCGCTTGAGTTGTGGCTTGCCTATTAGATCTAGCAGTTTTTTCAATTTCTGGATCAAACTTCAAGGGTGAAATTCTACCAGAATATCGTGTGTGCATAAACCTATGAGGGCTAGATGAAGAATTAGAACTAGAAACTTTCTTTTTGGTGAGGATCGATGCTTGCGCCACGATTCCCTTTTTCTTAATAAAACTAAGGCACTAATTTAATCTTAAAAACTAATTAAATAGAATAATAGCAAAATAAATAAATTTAAACTAAATTAAAGCAAATAAGCAAATAAATTGAGATTAACTAAATTAACTAAATTACTCTAGAAAAAATTAAGTAACTAAGCTAATTACTAAAATACGTGATTTAAGCGCAACCGCTCCCTAGCAACTGCGCCAAAATTTGATGCGAGTGTCGTTAACCCGTCAAAAATACCACTAAATACCTTAGAAGCTAGGGTAAGTAGGGATTGTATCCACAGAGAGCGAGAGGTTAATTACACGTATTTGAGCGACTAGCGTTGTAAAATAATTAATTTTAAGAGATTGATTGGTTTGTAAAAAGTGATTGCTTGATTTATAAAACTAATTACTTGCGAAATTTGTGAAAAGAAAATTTAAGAAAACTGTTTGATTGAATTAAGTACGAGGATAACCATTCCCGGATTCCACACTTCGCTTTGCATTTAATTTATAAAAACGATATAAAGATTACATAGACATAATCTTTGTTATAATTATTACTAAAATCGTTACGTGATCTTGGGCATAGCGCGTGACACGTTTGATTACTCGTCTTAATTAAACAATTAACTCGGCACGAATAATAAAATATCAACGAACTATCTTGCGAAACGCGACAAAACAAATAATAATCATTCGTTTACAATCTAAATATAAATAATAAAACCATGCAAACTTAAAGTAATCGTTCATAAAATAAAACTTAGCGATGTGCTTCCTCCGAGAATGATTATGATGAGACTAGCCGGACATTGTTGGTGCAATGTTCAAGAGTTGTGTATCCATCTTCGTGGCTTGACTCGTGTGCTCTTCGTACGTGTGTTCGCTCAAACAGGGTCCTTTTCCTTAGCTTTCTCCTCCAAAAAACGATCCTTTCTTCTGAACTATGACTTTATATTTATAGGAAAAGCTGGAAAAACCCTAAAAACGGCCGCTTAGTATTTTGATGGGCTGGGCGCAGCCGTAGGCGCAGGCCTGCGCCCCCTCCCCCCCCCCCCTGCGCCTGTCTGTAAAATCCGTGTTTTTGTGAATTAATTTCTTCTGTCGAGCACGTGGTCTGGACGCAGGGTTGCGCCCCTCTCTGCGCCTGACTCTGAATTTTTGTCCTTTTTACGCCATTTTAGACCGGATTTTGTTTACCTGCACAAGCACAAAATTTATTCAATAGTAGCACATTCGATGACACTTTCTTACTAAAAACAACTCTTTTGGGTTTAATAAATATGATAAATTATAACCCGATCAGTTAGTAATACTTACTCGATATACGGTTCAATTTCATCTGTATTGTGTATTACGTACAAATGTGCTATCCCAAGTAGTTCTGCAGAAACTTCACTTGACTTGCCAGCTCACAGTGGCTTTCCGTTTTCATTTATTTCATCACTTTCATGAGTTTCACCTAGGATACCAATAGTTTTCATGGACTTTTTATATTGTTTGAAAAACTATATTGTTTCTTCTGTAATAGTCTCCTCAGCAATGCATCCCTCTGGTTTAATACTGTTTCGCACATGTCCTTTAATAACCTTCATACAACATTCGAAGAAATACATCCAACGAAAGCATACTGGACCACATAATTTTACCTCCCTAGTTAAGTGCACAGTCAAATGGACCATAATATCAAAAAATGAGGGAGGAAAGAACTTTTCGAGTAGGCAGAGTATGACAGAAAGTTCTTCTTGCATCTTATCTAGTTCATCTAATACGATTTCTTTGCTGCATATCGATTTAAAGAAAAAGAAAAACCTGATGATATCATATCGTGTGGGTCCGTGCATGATTGACCGTATTGCAATGGGCAAAAACTCTTGCATAAGCATGTGATAGTCATGTGATTTAAGCCTGATAAGTTTCCTGTCTTTTAGGCTGACTAAAGACGAGAAATTTGAACAATAGCCTTGCGGTATCCTGATGTTATGTAACATTTCACAAAAGATGTATTTTTCTTCATTCGTTAATGAAACGCCCCGTACTAACAACGTGACGCTTTTACCATAATCTACAACATAAACCTCAAATTCAAAGTACGCTAAATAAATTATCTAGTTATTACAACCAAATCGAAAATCTAGGGATCTACTCATCCCAATTACAAGTTCGGTTTTAATTACAAAGTGAGCTGAAGTCTATCTGATACCACGAGTCCTCAAACTCTTGACCCTAAAGCAGGTGCTTTCCCCTTATCAACTAAACCTGAACTGAACCGATAACTTTATATCAACTGAAAGCACTACCGAGAGTCACACGCCTCAATTGAACCACTAGGATCCTGATATGAAAGTATATTGCCTATTTATCAATACCCCTAACTTTATAATTTACAATGTCCAATATCCAATTCTATTTATTAATTAAAATTCGGTGACTAAATCGATGTACTTTGATTTATTAGAATCTTTACATATTACAATTTATATATTTGCAAGTTATTTCTTTAGAAATAAATCTATGTAATTCAGATAAATACTAAATTCGTTCTAACTTGACCCACATGTTAACCCAAAATAAATTGTTATGTAATAAGTTGACCAACCCATATATTAAACTACCTAAGTAGCCCACTAAAATTAATTAAATGTCCAAAGTAACTAAACAATTGAACCCAATTAAATATTTAGAAGAATTATTAAAACATACCAAAACAATCCTTTAAACTCTAATCTATAAAACTTTAGCCCAATTTAAATACCCAAAACTAAAAGATAGTAGTAGCCCCACAAAATAATAGAACCCAAAACCCAACTTAATCCCTAATATATTTCAGCCCATAATCAATTATTATTTTAGAAGGCCCAAAGAATTATAAGTAGCAAAAAAAACCTATCTCTCCTTCTCTCTTCTCTCTTCTCTCTCTCGGTCCATACAACCAAAAAAAAGGAGAGAGATGGTCCCTCGTTTGATCAACCAGTCAACAAAAGAAAGAAAAAGAATAAATATAAATAAATATAAATATAAAAACTAAACCTATTTCTCCTTACCCTCTTTCTTGGTGGAGACAACCAGAAACAAATAATCATAAATTAGTTCCACATTTTGTTTTCTTTTGCGGCTGAAACAAAAAGAGAAAAAGAAAAAGGACAGAAAAGAAAGGTGAGGCGCCGATGGGCACCGGAGCAGGGGAAATCGGAGCTGCGCAGTCGCCGGCCAAAAGGGTTTCGAACACCGACAAAACCATTCTCTCTCCCCTCTCTCTCGATAGAAACTCAGAAACAGAAAAGCATAGGAACAGACAGAGCAGGGCAGCGGTGCCGCTGCTGCCGCCGGCCAACACTCCCAAATCCGAATTTCTTATTCAAATAGAATTCAAATCTGATTTCTAATCACATTTCTAGTGTTTTTATATAGACTTCCGAATTAAAGCTTAAAACCCATTTAAACCTCCATGGTTGTTCATTGAAGCTTTTAAACAAAAAAAATGATGATGGTGATGATAATAAACATTATTTGGTTACTCATTTTCTATTTAGTAACAATATTTATACTCATTACTATGAGTTCCAATATCAATCAAAACTAAATACGGGAAAATAAATTTGGGTCGTAAATTTATTGTTTACCTCAAGTTTAGCAATGTTGATTTGATGATGAGGATGATGAAATTTGTTGCTCCAACCTTAATTTCCAGTCCAAAAAATCAGATTCTATAATGTATGTGTGTATGAGTTTGTGATGAAGAAAAACTGTTAGGGTTTTATACATACATATATATATATATATATATATATATATATATATATATATATATATATATATATATATATATATATATATATATATATATATATATATATATATATATATATATATATATATATATATATATATATATATATATACATATATATATATATATATATATATATATATATATTATATCGGGTTTGTGAAGAGGGTTGCATGATGATGATGATAGTTATGGTTGAAATGGTATACTCACACATGCATATATTAATTTTATTATTATTATTATTATTATTATTATTATTATTATTATTATTATTATTATTATTATTATTTAATCCATGAACATGATAGAGATTTTTCATATATATATATATATATATATATATATATATATATATATATATACATACGTGATAATCATTTCCTAATTATTAAATTACAACAATTCAATATTTTAAATGTCTAACAATTGAATTGATGATTTAAATCTTATTTTCTCGAATTAATAATTGAGCTAAATGACTTAAAATTAATCAATAATCTCAGAATTATCGGGTGTTACAATCTCCTACAAGTTGGATTGATCTCGTTCTCGATATCATGTAGATTTGAACAAGTCGGGGTACTTTGCCATCATCTCCGCTTCGGCTCCCACGTATGATTCGACCCACGATGATGTCGCCATCTCACTAAGACCGTCTTTATCTGCCGATCCTCAACTTGCTGATCTTCTCATCTATTATCTGCTCGGGCTCTTCGACGTGTATGAGTCACTGATCAATCTGAACATCCTGAGTTCGCACCATCTCCTCGGAATTCTTCAGACATTTCCGCAAATAGCTGACGTGAAAAACATTGTGCACACCGGCCAACGCTGGTGGCAAATCCAATCCGTATGCCTGTGCACCAATACGCTCTGTAATCCGATAAGGTCCAATAAATCTAGTGCTAAGCTTGCCCCTCTTGCCGAACCTCATAATACCTTTCCAGGGCGACACCTTCAACATCACAAAACTACCAACCTCAAGCTCCACTGGTCGATGCCGCTTATCTGAATACATCGTCTATCGATCCTGAGCAGCCCTCAATCATTCACGAATAATCTGGATCTTATCGTGCGCAATCTGCAATAACTCGGGTCCGCTAATAGGTCTTTCACCCACCTCTCGCCAACATGTGGGTGTACGACACCTACGACCATACAACGCCTCGAACGGTGTCATACCGATAGAAGAATGATACGATTTATTATAAGAAAACTCGATCAACGGCAAATGGGCATCCCAGTTCCCACCGAAGTCTAACACGCAGGCTCGTAGCATATCCTCAAGAGTTTGTATCGTATGCTCGCTCTGCCAAAACCGAGAAGTAAACCGTGAATCTCGATCGAACACTATCTTCTTAGGCACCCCATGTCTAGCAATGACCCCGTCTATGTAAATCTGTGCCCACCGATCCATCGAATACTTCTCCCTAACTGGAATGCAATGTGCGCTCTTCGTAAGTCGGTCAACCAAAACCCATATCGAATCATGCTGTCGCTGTGTCTTCGGGAGTATGGTGACAAAATCCATCGTAATCTCCTCACACTTCCACTGCAGAATAGGTAAAGGCTGTAAACTGCCATATAGCTTCTGATGCTCGGCCTTCACTTGCAAGCAAGTGATACACTGCTCTACGAATCGACCCACGTCCCACTTCAATCCGGACCACCAAAAATCATAACGTAAGTCATGATACATCTTCGTAGTACCAGGGTGAATAGATAATCGAGAATTATGAGCCTCAGCCAACAAAATATCCCGTAAACCACCGAGTCTAGGAATCCAAATCAAAAAACAACACTCCCCGGCTATTCAGGAGAAAGACTCTCCATATAGCCAACCAACCGCTCAGACTTCAGATACTCCGCCAATGATGCCTCAGACTGTTATTCCAAAAGATCTACAATCATAGAATCTTTTGTAGGAGGACGTGTGGTCGCACAACACAATACACCAGAATAGGACTTGTGACTCAGCGCATCAGCGACTACATTCGCTTTACCAGGATGGTAAAGGATCTCGCAATCATAGTCCTTAATCAACTCCATGGCACGCTGCTGTCTCATATTCAGCTCCTTATAGTCGAAGATGTACTTCAGACTCTTATGATCGGTGAAGAGCTGACACCTCGTGCCATATAAATAAATGTCTCCATAATTTCAACGTGAACACTACTGCCGCCAACTCTAAATCATGAGTCGGGTAGTTCCTCTCGTGAATCTTCAATTGTCTTGAAGTAGAAGCGATCAGTCTTCCTCGTTGGATCAACGCAAACTCGAGATCGTGTAAAGATGCATCTCTGTAGACAATGAAATCATCGTTTCCCTCAAATAGGGAAATAATCAGAGTCTCACTTAAACATTGCTTCAGCTCCGGAAAGGATTACTCCTGCGGCTCACCCCAAACGAATCTCACGTTGTTCTTTGTCATCTGAGTCAAAGACACTAGAATCTTAGAGAAATCGAGAATAAAATACCGATAGTAACTGGCCAAGCCAAGAAAACACGAATCTCTGAAGCATTATGGGGCTGTTTCCAAATCCCGAATAGTCTCGACCTTCGACTGCTCAATAGATACACCCTTGCCACTGATCGTGTGGCCAAGAAACTGAACCTTGTCATTCTTGTACAACCTATGTGTAAGATATTTTTTAAATCTAATATTATTGTAGCTTTAAATCATGATAATTCTCATTAATATCCTTTCAAAAGTTATTATTTATTTACGCGAACAAATTCAAAAATTCATAATGTTGTGAATCGAGTAATTCGTTCCGTGCAATTGCACTTGTATGTTATAGTAAGGTTTAGATTGTAATTGTTTAATTATTCGTTAAAAATTTCTTAGACGGTAACAATTATTCTCTTATTTAAGTTCAAGACCAGTATATAATTCCCATAGATTCATTCTCGTTTAATTTCCCACAACAAGTTCAATATATTTATTTGATCTTGTATAAAGACCCAATTAAATCAAACAAGTTTCATTCAACCTAGGAAAGGTTCTAATAGCAACTCATGCGACGTAGTGAGTGAGGTTATAAACTATGATGTTTCATATTTGTAATATATACATAATCAAACATAAATCAATAACATTATACAAAACCAATATCTATTTGTTGTTTGTATTTATAATTTCAAGCTTTAATACTATTTCATTTTAAATATCGACTAAATATCAAGAATTAATATTCAAATCTTTGATAAATATCCAAAGGTCATCCTTCATTTCAATTTTTTTTTCCTTCAAGCCAATATCTTTGATCAATGCATCAAATCTGTCATTCCTCACAAATGAGTTATGGTAGTGTATTAGTTACAAATCAATCATACATCATCGGTTACCATCAGACTCACGATACCACTCGTTAACTTGTGTACATCATGTTTGGTTATATCGTATTAATTCTTGTGTTGTTAGATTTCTTCTTGCATCCCTAACCTATTATTCCTCACTTTCTCGTCTTGATTCACATTACACTCTTTTAAATCCATTACAGGTTGAGTATTACTTTGAGTTTGTCAGATTTCTTTAACTGCGCAACATACAGACACCATGAAGAAAACGAATACTACCACCCGAGGGTGTATCACAAAAACATTGAACAGATACTCTCAGTTGCTTGAGTGAACAAATCAATCGACTCACGCCAAGTGCGTGCAATGAACTCTATGTTAAATGTGTATAGAAACAAAATACTGACATAGAAGCACAATCATGACTACCTGTTGTGTCACACACAGTAACACTGATAGCACGATAATGTGCGGCCATGGATCCATGACACGGATATAATCAAGAGTAACGAACAATCAAATTATTGACGACAAATTAAGAATAACAACACTATGTTATAGTTGAATCTTGAAAGTTGAACGAGACTAGTATCGTGTACATGCGACAATCAGTAAATCTGACAACTCTTAATTAAGGTTGAAGTTGAAAATCAAATAGTTTATGAGAAGTGTCTTTTATATATACAATAACATTAACATGTCAATAATTATTTGACGATTTATACGCATATAATATATCCACTACAATCCCACAACCTACTCCACCATATAACTCTCCAAATAGTAGCTCAGACGAAATGTCTCTCTGAACACTCTAGCTAATCCAGAGCCTTCACATGCTCCATAATGTGGAATATAGTGGCTCTCGTCGTCATCCATGGTGCTGAAAATTAAATTTATGAGTTAAATTAAGATTTCGTTATGTTTCCGTACTTGATTAATTTCTGGTTTTACTCATAAGGGTATATGTCTATATATATATTTATGAAGATTACAATTAAGTCTTATCTTAACCGTTCTCAATTTCCTAAGACCATCAGGGTAGAGTTGTACTCGTATGATCATAACTTAAGCTAATAGTGATCATGCATCCTACGGTTTAAGACTAAATACCTAAGAGATACTTAATTCACTTAAACCAAACCTGGCTCTGATATTGAAACACCCCGTTCTAACAACGTGGCGCTTTTACTATAATCTGCAACATAAACCTCAAATTCAGAGTACGCTAAATAAATTATCTAGTTATACCAACCAAATTGAAAATCTAGGGATCTATTCATCCCAATTACAAGTTCGGTAATAATTACAAAGTGATCGGAAGTCTATCTGATACCACGAGTCCTCAAACTCTTGACCCTGAATCTGGTGCTTTCCCCTTATCAGCTAAACTTGAAACATTGCCCCCACAATCGGGGTAAGTCGTCGCCTAGCGAGTAACAGATTTAATAGCACAAATAAACATGAATAACATGAATGATACAAGTATCGGCACAAAGTCAACATGTGTAGCACCCGGCCTTCCCAATAGTGCGTCCACGAATAGGTAGTCTGTGTAGCATCCGGCCATCCCAGCAATGCATACACAGTAACACAGGTTGTGAAACTCCCGACTTACAGCGTATAAAAATAACATGCAGCCACATAAACATGCAATCATCACTTAAATACATAGTATGCATACCAGGGAATAAGTGTTATCATGTAACAACTCATGGTAATGAAATGAATAGCAGATATCAAGGCAACGTGGTAAATGAATTGGAAAAGCGTGGTAAACGAAATGAAACAGATAACCAGTACAAACACATTATAAATGATCATTTATGGAATTAAATCAATTACTCACAGCGCTCGCAAATCAGTACTCGCCAACCGACAACTTTATATCAACTGAAAGCACTACCGAGAGTCACACGCCTCAACTGAACTACAAGGATCCTGATATGAAAGTATATTGCATATTTATCAATATCCGTAACTTTATAATTTACAATGTCCAATATCCAATTCTATTTATTAATTAAAATTCAGTGACTAAATCGATGTACTTTGATTTATTAGAATGTTTACACATTACAATTTATATATTTGAAAGTTATTTCTTTAAAACTAAACCTATGTAATTATTTATATGTAATTCAGATTAATACTAAATTTGTTTTTACTTGACCCACATGTTAACCCAAACTAAATTTTTATGTAATAAATTGACCATCCCATATATTAAACTACCTAAGTAGCCCACTAAAATTAATTACATGTCCAAAGTAACTAAACAATTGAACCCAATTAAATATTTAGAAGAATTATTAAAACAAACCAAAACAATCCTTTAAACTCTAATCTATAAAATTTTAGCCCAATTTAAATACCCAAAACTAAAAGATAGTAGTAGCCCCACAAAATAATAAAACCCAAAACCTAACTTAATTCCTAATATATTTCAGCCCATAATCAATTATTATTTTAGAAGGCCAAAAGAATTAAAAGTAGCAAAAGAAAAAAATAACCTATCTCTCCTTCTCTCTTCTCTCTCTCGGTGCATACAACAAAAAAAAAAGGATAGAAATGGTCCATCGTTTGATCAACCAGTCAACAAAAGAAAGAAAAAGAATAAATATAAATAAATAAATACTAAACCTATTTATCCTTACCCTCTTTCTTTGTGGAGAGAACCAGAAACAAATAAAGTAATCATAAATAAGTTCCACATTTTGTTTTCTTTTGCGGCTGAAAAAAAAACAGAGAAAAAGAAAAAGGACAGAAAAGAAAGGTGAGGCGCCGATGGGCACCGGAGCAGGGGAAATAGGAGTTGGGCAGTCGCCGAACACCAACGAAACCATTCTCTCTCCCCTCTCTCTCTCTCTCTCGATAGAAACTCAGAAACAGAAAAGTATACGAACAGACAAAGCACGACAGCGACGCCGCTGCTGTCGCCGTGCGGTCGCCGGCCAAAACTCCCAAATCCGAATTTCTTATTCAAATAGCATTCAAATCTGATTTCTAATCACATTTCCAGTGTTTTATATAGACTTCCGGATTAAAGCTCAAAACCCATTTAAACCTCCATTGTTGTTCATTGAAGCTTTTAAACAAAAAAAATGATGATCGTGATGATAATAAACATTATTTGGTTACTCATTTTCAGATTAGTAACAATATTTATATTCATTACTATGAGTTCCAATATCAATCAAAACTAAATACGGAAAATAAATTTGGGTTGTAACTTTATTGTTTACCTCAAGTTTAACAATGTTGTGTGTTGATTTGATGATGAGGATGATGAAATTTGTGGCTCCAACCTTAATTTCCAGCCCAAAAAATCAGATTCTATAATGTATGTGTGTATGGGTTTGAGATGAAGAAAAACTGTTAGGGTTTTATACACACACACACACAGATATATATATATATATATATATATATATATATATATATATATTTTTTTGGGTTCAAATGAGTACCACTAGTTTTGCGTACCGGAGGTACCTCGCTTAAAATTATTTTTTTTTTGAATTTTTTTCATAATGATGTTTAAATTAATAATATAAGACTACTTGCAAAAAATCACACATAAACAAACACTATAACTATGTGAAACGTGCAAGTTCACATGAACTGCACTGTTGTGAACGTATGTTCACAGCTAAGCATGTTCACATGAATTTTTCCACGTTCACATGACTTTTAAGAGGCTACGAAGTGTGAATGCGTGTAATTCTTTTACAAATATGCTTATATTATTTGTATCTAAATGAATATGAAAAAAATTTAAAAAAAAAAACTTTTTTCGGAGCATGTTCACATCTTAAACCTGTGTGTTCACAGGTACTCACGGTACTCTGCATTTTTTAGGTACTCACACGAACCATATTCTATATATATAGGGTTTATGAAGAGGGTTGCATGATGATGATGGTTATGGTTGAAATGGTGTACTCATACATGCATATATTAATTTTATTATCATTATTATTATTATTATTTTTTAATCCAGGAACATGATAGAGATTTTTCATATATATATATATATATATATATATATATATATATATATATATATATATATATACATATATATACATACATGATAATCATTTCCTAATTCTTAAATAACAACAATTCAATATTTTAAATGTCTAACAATTGAATTGATAATTTAAATCCTATTTTCTCGAATTAATAATTAAGCTAAACGACTTAAAATTAATCAATTACCTCAGAATTATCGGGTGTTACAGTTAATGTGTAACCTGCTGCAGGTAGTACTAATGTGTCTCCGTCTTTCCTAGCAAACAACTCTGGTTTATTTATCCCTAACTCTGTCAGATCCAATCGAGCATTCTCTCCATCTTTCGTCTTTCCTGGGGAACGTTTAGTAAAGTTTCGACTATACTCTCACCAACATTCTTTTCAATATGCATGAAATCAATGCAATGTTGAACTTCATTATGCCTCCAATACTTAAGCTTTCGATGCCAAATGTTGAATTTCTTCCAGTACGCACCATCTTGTTCATTTACTTGGCTTGAACCACCATCTTCTCTTCCTCTTTTCCTTGTGTGCTTCTAGTTCGGTGGTATTACCCTTCCCCACTTATTATCAATATCTTTGACCTCGTTGTAAATGTCTTTTCCAGTCATTAGTTTTGGACATGGGCGGAAATCTTGTTTTCCATTAAACGCCTTCGTTTACATTCTGTGACCAACATAACTCTGCTTAGATGATGCAGGATGCCTATTTCCTCTGTTCACGTCAACCCCATCAGCCGATATTCCTAGCCTTAGATTTCTTGGATCTTTAGCAATTACCGGGAATTGTGTATCTATGGTGCGCCATGCCTGTGAATCTGCGGGGTGACGTAACATATCGTCTGTTTTCCTCCTTGTTGGATGTCATTTTAAATCTTCTGAAATGCTCTGTATCCTAAAGAGACATTTCATTCTTGGAAAATACCACATGCTTTTCGCTGGAATTTTCTCGTACACTTTATTCGTCTTCTTATCCACCTACCATCTTGATATCCCACAAGTTCGACACATAGTCGATTCCTCATCCTCCTTCCAATAAAGAAGGCAGTTGTTTGTACATACATCAATCTTTTTGACCCCATCAATTTCAGAATTTTTTTTACCTCATAAGTTTTTTCCGGCAGTTTGTTACCATCCGGTGGCATCTTTTTCAACAAAACTAGTAACTCAGTAATGAACTTATCAGAACATCCATGCTTACTCTTCAAGTTGAGCAGTTCAACAATTGCTGATAACTTTGTGAAGTCAGGACATCCTTTGTAAAGTGGCTTCTCTGCGTCCTGTAGTATTTCTAGAAACTTGACATGGTCAACCGGATCCTCATCATCAAAATTATCTTTTGCAGCATTAACCATTTC
The DNA here is from genome assembly GCA_020465985.1 of Centrapalus pauciflorus. Lineage (NCBI taxonomy): Eukaryota > Viridiplantae > Streptophyta > Magnoliopsida > Asterales > Asteraceae > Centrapalus > Centrapalus pauciflorus. The sequence continues at coordinate 772,784 of JAANYP010002798.1, read as the reverse complement.
CACTGTTTCTGGACCATCAGTTGGAACATTTGAATCAAAAACCATCTCTGTGTCAACATATCTGTTGTACCACTGTGATGTTCGGCAGTTAAGAATGGCTCGCCCCCTATATTATATGCCAAAAGATTGATTCAAGTTCCGTGCTGCTCACCACTCCTCGAGGCCAAGGACGGGGTCGAACCGTCATTCCAGGATTTGTAGTCCGATACATTTCCATTATGTTACCTAGCCAAACCCGCCACCTCATGTGCCAAAGTAAAACGATCATTTTATCCATGTTTAGTCCACTTTGTGTAGTTTTGATCAATGCCATTATAGAATAAATGGAATTCCACTTCCTCCACGTTACGCATTAAATGGTTTAAACAATTGGTACATGGACATGGCATTTAAAGTTGTTTTTTATTACCTTCTGGGTCGATGTTATTCATCTTCTTCAAGTTGTCTACTGCATAATCAATATATGTTGTTACTTTATCTCTATAACCTTTGTTCAGCCTTTGTAATCCAAACCATGACTTGTCCATTTGGGTTTAGATGACTTCTGGTTGAGTGGTTGAAGAATTGATTAGTGTTGTACAATGTTTTTTATTAATAATTAGGGTTTAGTAAAAGAACCGCTTAATTTAGGTTTAGTAAAAAAACCGCTTAATTAGTGGTTGAGTTGTCTAAAACATTACACTTGGGATATAAATTCATATACACCTGATTTCAGTGTAGCCAAAAGCAGATACCATATGGTCACATAAGTTAGTATGTGTCTCATTCTTAGCAGTTTAAGCTTCACTCTTCATTTGTTCAAGAAGATCACTTAATGCAATATCATCATCAAAATCATCTTCTTCCAAGTTCAGCATCAACTCTAACTTGCATTTCACTTGGATCTTTCTTCTTCTTAGGGCTTTCCACCAAAACCCCTTTTTCCTTTACCAGAAACCTGTGGCTGAGAGGATTGAGATTTAGAGACCCTTCCTTTTTGTATAAACATTGTGTCAGGCTTAGGTCTTGAATTCTGAGTAACTTTTGGCTCAGCAGCTGGAGTTTCACTGGTAACAGCTTGAGGAATTTCTACAGCTGTTGCCTGATTTTGTGAAGCTGTTGGCTGTGGAGCTGCTGGTGGTGTTTGATTCTCCCCATTTTTGGATGCATCAGGTCGTTCAGAGGGAGGAAAGACTTTTGCTACCAATGCTAAAAAGTGTAGCATCATGTTTGAGTAGGCTCTCACCAGCAACTCTCAAGGCTTGCTGTATCATGACAATTTGCTATTGTTGTACAACTATGACTTGTTGCATGCTTACAATCTGTTTGCCTTGAGCTTCAATGATAGCCTTGTAGTGATCAAAGGCAGCAAGAATAAGTACAAAAGTAGGATTCCTCAATGCCTGTAGTTGCAGACTAGCCTCAATGTCCTCAAGTGTTGTTGGCACCTTTGGAATATCACTGGCAGTATTACCAGAATGTGTTCTCCTAGGAGAAAAGTCTAGGCCTCTCTGTTCTTGGTTCTGGGGACTTCCAAAAGATGTATGAACATCCTATGTTGCCATGGTAGTGGTCTTAAGGATGTTGTCACTGTCCTGAACCCCTCTTGCAGGAGTATCAGTAGTGATAGTCACAGATACCATATGATCAACCTCTGGTGGGTTGATCACCTCCTTATTGAGGTTGGGAGTGTCCTCATTTGTTTCCCTATGGATATTCTGCACAGGAGGATGCTCCTGTGCAGGGCTTTCAGGCATTTGGGTGAGAGGTGGGATGGAAGGAGCATCACCACTTCTTTTCTTTTTCCTTGTAAACATTTTAAGTGCAGTGGGTGATGGAGTAGCTTGATCCGAAGGAGCGGAGGGTGATTTATTTGTATCATGGGAAGGGGTTTGGGTTCCTATTGGTTGAGCATTAAGGTGGGGTTGTTCATGCTCAGGAACTTCTCCCCTATTTCCTGTAACAACAGCCCTCGTTGCTTGAGTCAATGGGGTGTTAGTGCCTGAAAATTTGTCATTGTGTTTCAAAAATCTTCTGACAGATTTCCATGTGTGACAATGGACTACATGTATCATCGTGTGTGTTTGCAAATTTTCGAATTGATTTGTAAAAATGTGAGCCAAAAACCTAGGACACATAAAAAATTTCCCATGTTTGGGATTCAGATTACTTAACATCCCTTGAAAATAATACCAGAAAAATTGAACTGTTGGCCAGTGGATAAGAAAATCAAAGCAGTAGCAATGTTTGAAGAAAATTCCCACCAACCTGTTCGTTTAGGGCTTAGGCATTGTTGAAGGATATGGATGAGGTATTTCCATTGGGAACCAAAAAAAATGTTTGTAAAAAGTAAGTTTGTCCAATGTGCCCTCATATCCCAAGCGTGCAAGTCCTTCCAATATGTTAGTAGAGATGAAATCATTAATACCTTCGGCATCTTGCAGTTGTAAGTGCCCACGAATGGAGTCCTCAGTGATGGTGATCGGTTGGCCATTAACAGTAGAGTCAATGGAAGTGATTCCATGAACAGTTCGAGTACGACCATGACTCCAGAATTCCTCCAGTTGAGGATTGTAAATTCTAAGATTCAGCATCAAATCATAATAGATGTTTGTACATCTCAAGAAGTCCAACATCTCGTGGAAATCGTCAAACTCAGCATGCTTCAAAATGTAGGGCAGATAGTTGTGCTCCTTGACAATCTTTAATTCTGCCATCAATGCAACCGTGAATTCAAGAACTAGGGTTTCGAGTGAAAGTGGAAGTGCAATTTAGGGCTCTGGATTTGAAACTGTGACTCTGGTAGTTTGTATTGAACGAGAATAGTTTGTCCCGCGGTTGAAATTAATCAAGTAATTTTATAAACCTTATGTTATATATAATCAATTCAATTCCATTCCATTCCATGAAGAATAAAACTTAGGTTAAAATTAATCATGTTTATAAACTTAGGTTATATATAATCAATTCAATTCCATTCCATTCCATGAATAATAAAACTTAAGTTAAAATTAATCAAGTAATTTTATAAACTTAGGTTATATATAATCAATTCAATTCCATTCCATTCCATGAATAATAAAACTTAGGTTAAAATTAATCAAGTAATTTTATAAACTTAGGTTATATATAATCAATTCCATTCCATTCCATGAATAAAAAAACTTATGTTAAAAAAAATCAAGTAATTTTATAAAACTTAGGTTATATATAATCAATTCAATTTCATTCCATTCCATTCCATGAATAATAAAACTTAGTTTAAAATTATTCAAGAAATTTTATAAACTTAGGTTATATATAATCAATTCAATTCCATTTCATTCCGTCAATAATAAAACTTAGGTTAAATTAATAAATTAATTTTATAAAAATTAGGTTATATATAATCAATTCAATTCCATTCCATTCCATGAATAATAAAACTTAGGTTAATATTAATCAGGTTTTATAAACTTAGGTTATATATAATCAATTCATTTTTATTCCATTACATGAATAATAAAACTTAGGTTAAAATTAATCAAGTAATTTTATAAATTAGGTTATATATAATCAATTCCATTCCACTCCATGAATAATAAAACTTATGTTAAAATTAATCAAGTAATTTTATAAAACTTAGGTTATATATAATCAATTCAACTCCATTCCATTCCATGAGTAATAAAATTTAGGTTAAAATTAATCAAGTATATTTATAAACTTAGGTTATATATAATCAATTTCATTTCATTCCATCAATAATAAAACTTATGTTAAAACTAATCAAGTAATTTTATAAAAATTAGGTTATATATAATCAATTCAATTTCATTCCATGAATAATAAAACTTAGGTTAAAATTAATCAAGTAATTTCATAAACTTAGGTTATATATAATCAATTCCTTTCCATTCCATGAATATTAAACTTAGGTTAAAATTAATCAAGTTTTATATACTTAGGCTATATATAATCAATTCAATTCCATTCCATTCCATGAATAATAAAACTAAGGTTAAAATTAATCAAGTAATTTTATAAAACTTAGGTTATAATCAATTCAATTCCATTTCGAAAAAAAAACCTTTTGTTATTGACAAAAATACCCTTACTATTACAATAGGATGTATTTTATTTTTAGGGGCATTTACATCATTTCAGTAGAAATATGAAAATGGCGGCTTGTAATGAGCACGCGCTTACATCCAACGCCCTTTTCCTATTCCGGCCAATCATCTTCCCCAACGTCCGAACAGAGCATTACTATATAATCACAGAAGATATGATATTCTGCAAATCATCATTTCAAACTCTCGCCAAGCAACTACGCAAATCAGATTATTCATTATGGGGGTTCCAGACGAAGAAATAGCGGGGATATTGGGGTTTCTTGGGGAATCAATTGCCTCTGAACTTTTTAAAAGCAAGACAATGTAAGTTTCCTAACCCTAGCATGTACTATCGATTCAACTAAGATAATGATATATTTGCCTACTTAAGAGATAGATTAAGGTTAATGAACCGTAGCCCATTTATTCGGGCATAGATTTTAGATTTTCTGAATGAACATGACGTATTATGTGAAGACCTTCCCTTACGGGGCAGTCCTCAGAGTCTAGGTCCCACATCATGCAACACGATATCAATCATAACTAAGATAGAGTAATTTAAGTTGCGGAATTTCAGATTTCAAGTACAAACATTAGGATAAGTTTAATACAATTTTAGTTCAGATTACAATTTTTAAAATAAACTAATAAAGGGTAACAGACTAATCTAATACATGTCATCATATAATCAAATTACATCTACCCAGACCACCACAATTATCATCTGCCAATCAGTACCGCAGGGTTTGTTGAGTAGTGGTCTATAGAATACTTCGTTCTTGATCTTGTAAGACCTAAGAACTAGGTCCTGCAGGTGACTTTCCTTTATCTTTTCCTGTAAAATATTAAACAACAACTGGTAAGCAAGGCTTAGTGAGAATATAGATTTTCAGATTTACATGCATTAATCAAGCGGATCATGGGTCAAAGCGTGATATGTCTGGACTGCCGCTACAGCCACTCATGATTGAGACATAGAACTCAAAGAATTGGATGATGTTCAGCCCACGCTCACGCTTTTAGTGGAAGCTATCCACTTATGCTGGGCTAGCTACCAGCGGTCTTCATGGGGGAACATCGGAGTGTCTATACCAAGTTCAATAGAACTGGTGAAGTAGCATGGTCTAGAACGATAGACCGACAAGGCTAATCATACAAGCTGAATCAATATGTCAAAGATGCAATCCAAGAGGAAAGCATAGTATTCGAAGTCATGATAGCAGTAATTTCATAGCAATATATGAATTGAAATGTAAATACAATGTCAGACGAAATGATAAGTCAACTAGCTATCATGATCCACAGGGCATCACCGAACCATGGTGTGCACAGGTCACAATCCAGCTGAATAAGTATGAATGTCAAATAATCTATCATCAACAATATGTCTCAATCGGAAGTCTAGCATGCAAAAACTGAATATCTATGACTCACAGTTTCTGTAGTCCTTATCAAGTAGATTTATAATCCACCACCTGAGTTATCCCAGGCTTTATCTTTAATCTTGATCTATCTGTTCTCTGGCTTTTCTTTTCTAATCAGTGACCCACTTTCAGTATCTTTAAATCTGTGTTCAGGATTTAACTGAACCTGTCCAGAATAATTTTACATCATTGTCAAATTTCATAATCTTTTAGCTTTAAAGTCTTTATATTCTTATTTTCATCTGATTCCGATAACTGATAATTCTTTATTCTTCCATCTAGGATTCATAATTCTTGTGTTTAAAGAATATCAATATATATATATATATATATATATATATATATATATATATATATATATATATACAATTCGGATCAGCCCAGATTCGGATCCATCCGGATTGGGAATCAACTTAAAATTATCATTCAAATTCGGACCAACCCCTCCGGATTCGGATCTAAGGATCATCCGAATTAGGATCAGATCCGAAATGTACAGAAAATTGGAGAACTCGCCGAGTAAGCTCGGTGAACTCGCCGAGTTCATGCCCGAAGTACGGACCCTAAACCGGATTTCGGACCATCCGAATTATGTTGACCCATCCGAATTCGGGTCCATCCGAGATCGGTTCTAATTTAATTTCGGTCCAGATCTATTTTCGATTTTCATCCGAATTCGGGTCCCAACCGAATTCGGATCCGATACTTATGAATTTTTGAAGAAATGTTCAAGCTGTTCTTGGGAACTCGCCGAGTTCCTCTATGAACTCGTCGAGTTCACTTGCAGATATGCAAGTCGCAACTTACGGGTTTTATCAAAAATTCATCAATCGACAATTATACTAACATGCAATTAAATCCAACGTTATATTATAAATTTTGGGGTGTTTCTACACTATTTTCCCTATCTCTAACACATTAAATCGTCCAGATTTGTCTAAAATATTGAAATTTTCTCAAGAACACAAAAGTTTATAAAAACTCTGATTTTTGATCTTTTTGGACGATTTAAGCTACGATTTTTGTTTCTGAATCATTTATTAGTTTCTGCATATGATTTCTAAACAATATTTCTAACATGCAACATGAATTTTACAGATTCATAATCCGATTTTTGAATATTTAAACTCTTAAAATCCAAAATAAAACTTAGAAATTAGTTTTATTACCTTATATTTTACTGATTCTTGATAATCTTTTGTTAGATTCACGAATTCTTCTTCTGATTCTTTGAGTTTCCAGCTGATTTTAGAGAGAGAGTGAGAGAGTTTTGTGTAATGAGATGATGAAATGAGAGAAATAAAAGACTTAAGGTCTTTTTATTTCAAGACTTTTGAGTTTTGGCAATTTTAACCCCTTAACATCTGATTTTCTTTTAAATTCAGATTTATCTTCATTTTATCATCACTAATTTACTTTATCTTATTTAAATATTTTCATTACTTAATTTAAATTACAATACAAATAATGTAATAAAGTTACATTATTAATTCAAAGCAGAAATTAAAGTCAAGTAAAAAGCTAGGTTGTTACAGAATGGGCTCCACCACGCATAAACTTCGTCCCCGAAGTTAGCTATGTTCGAACAGACTTGGATACGTTGCTTTCATGACATCTTTTGATTCCCAAGACTGATGCGAACCCTTGTGGTGTTTTCACTGGACGAGCACCATCTGTATCTCTTTATTACGAAGCTTTTTGGTCTTCGAGTCCAGAATACATTCCGGCTCTTCAACCACTCGAAGCTTCTCATCAATTTGCACATTAACGTGTGGTATCTTTACCTCTCTTTCATCAGCTAGACTCTTTCGTAGATGACTAACATGGAAAACAGGATGTATTCCAGCTAAGTCAGTTGGTAGTTCAAGACGATAAGATTGATTTCCTATCTTTTCAACAATCTTGAACGGGCCGATGAATCTCGGAGCTAGCTTGTTCCTCTTTATGAACCGGACCACATTCTTCATTGGAGACACCTTCAGCATCACCCAATCGTTAACTACAAAACTGATCGATCTGTGACGATTATCATAATACGACTTCTGCCTGCTTTGAGCTTCAAGGATGTTCCTTCTGACAAGCTGAATCTTATCATGAGTTACTGTAGAAGGGCAGGACCTACTAAAGGCGATTCACCTGTTTCGCGCCAACAGGTGGGAGTTCTGCACTTTCGTCCGTATAAAGCTTCAAAAGGGGCCATCTTAATCGTGGAATGATAACTGTTGTTGTATGAGAATTCGACCAAGGGTAAATGGTCATCCCAGTTACCACCCAAATCAAGAACGCAGGCACGGAGCATATCTTCCAGAGTTAGGATAGTGCGTTCACTTTGGCCATCTGCATCAGGGTGATAAGCTGTACTCATTGAGATTCGAGTACCCAACCCGTCTTGCAGTGCTTTCCAAAATCTCGAAGTGAAACGACTATCACGATCAGAGACGATAGATTTTGGCACACCGTGACGTGAAATAACCTCGGTGATGTACATCTGTGCCAATCTATCAAGTGAGTATGTCTCTTTCATCGGTATGAAATGTGCTGACTTCGTTAATCGATCAACGACTACCCAGATGGAGTCGTGTTGTCTCTTGGTTTTTAGCAATTTTGTGACAAAGTCCATGGTTATATGCTCCCACTTCCACTCAGGAACTGGTAGTGGTTGCATATCCCCGAAGGGCTTCTGATGTTCTGCCTTAACCATTTGACATACTATGCAGCTTTCAACGAATTGAACGATGTCTTTCTTCATTCCTGGCCACCAATAATCCGCTTTCAGATCGAAATACATCTTTGAGCTGCCAGGATGAATGGATAACTTGGTCTGATGGGCTTCAGATAGAAGAGTGTTGCGGATTGAACCATATTTAGGAATCCAGATTCGGTTTCCCTTGAGACATCGAAGTCCCAAATGATTCATAGACAGAAATTGAAGTTGCCCTTTGAGATTTTCATAACAGATGTTCTCTTCTTTCAAGGCTTCGGCTTGAGCAGATTTAATATCTTCAATGAGATCCGAAGAGAATACAACTAGAGTCAGGGCATAGCAACACTTTTCCGGATAGACTTTTCTACTCAATGCATCCGCGACCACATTGGCTTTGCCGGGATGATATAGGATCTCGCAATCATAGTCCTTGATAAGCTCCAAGGACCGGCGTTGTTTCATGTTCAGATCCTTTTGAGTAAATAGATGTTTGAGACTTTTATGATCGGTGTAAAGCTGACACCGAGTCCCATAAAGATAATGCGCCAAATTTTTAATGCAAAGGTGACGGCTGCCAACTCAAGATCATGAGTTGGTGCACTTTTCTCGTAATCTTTCAATTGCCTAGAAGCGTAGGCAATGACTTTTCCCCTTTGCATGAGGACACAACCTAAACCTGTACCAGATGCATCGCTATAAACAACGAAGTCATCATTGCCCTCTGGTAAGGCTAGGATTGGCGCTTGAATGAGTTTCTGCTTCAGAGTTTCAAATGCCTCTTGCTGTTTATCGGCCCATACGAAAGGCGTATTCTTTCGTGTTAGCATCGTAAGTGGCACAGCAATCTTCGAAAAGTCCTTAATGAATTCGTCGGTAGTAACCAGCCAATCCAAGGAAACTTCTGATTTCGGAGGCATTGCGAGGCGCTTGCCATTTTTGAACGGCCTCGACTTTGGATGGATCAACGGAAATCCCTTCGCCAGATACAACATGGCCAAGGAATTGAATCTATAAAGAAATCAAAGTAGAATTCAAGTTTTTGAAACAACAAACGCTTTAAGAAATAACTCGAGACAACGTAAGATTTTTACCTGTCTGAGCCAAAACTCGCACTTTGAGAATTTTGCATAGAGTCTTTCATTTCTCAATAACTCTAGCAGTTGACGTAGATGAACAATATGATCAGCCTCCGTTTTGGAGTAAATCAGAATATCGTCTATGAATACGATAACTGACTTATCCAGCATTGGTCTGCACACGCGATTCATGAGGTCCATGAACGCCGCTGGTGCATTCGTTAATCCGAAAGGCATTACGAGAAATTCGTAATGACCATATCTTGTCCGGAATGCTGTCTTTGGAATATCCTCCTCTTTAACTTTTAGCTGATGATACCCAGAACGAAGATCGATTTTTGAGAAATAGCTGGCTCCTTGTAGCTGATCAAATAGATCATCAATTCTGGGCAGAGGATATTTATTTTTAATTGTGACTTTGTTCAACTCACGATAGTCAATGCACATTCGGAGAGTTCCGTCTTTCTTCTTTACGAACAAGACAGGTGCACCCCACGGAGATGAACTCGGTCGGATAAGTCCTTTCTCTAACAGATCTTGCAATTGCTTTGACATTTCCTGCATCTCTGCAGGCGCAAGTCTGTAGGGAGCTTTAGCGATGGGAGCCGCACCAGGAACTAAGTCAATTCCGAATTCAACTTGGCGTTCCGGTGGCACTCCAGAAATGTCATCAGGGAATACGTCTGGAAACTCACATACGATCGGAATATCAGACACTGATTTCTTGCTATCTTTAGAGACAGTTTCAGACGAGACATAACACAAGTAGGATTCGTGACCCTTAGAAAGATATTTACGCGCTTTTTCAACCGATATAAAACAATGAGCACCTTTACGCTTGTCGCCTTTGATCTCTAACACTTGGCCGTCTGAAGTCTTGATTCAGATGATTCGACGGTTGCAGACAATAGTAGCCTCGTTGTTCGTTAACCAATCCATGCCAATGATAACGTCGAACTCTTTTAGCGGTATCGGGATAAGATCGAGGTTAAATACAACGTGATTAACGAGTAATGTGCAATTTCGATAAACGGAATCAGCCATAACGTAATTATTACTGGCTGTCTCTATGTCAAGTATAACAGGAAGATTTGAAGGAAACATAGATAATCTTTGCGCAAAAGTAGTCGAGATGTATGAACGGCTTGCACCGGAGTCGAATAACACACGTGCAGGTATTGAGTTTAATAAAAACGTACCGGTAACCACATCCGGGGTTTCTTTCGCTTCCTCCGCCGTTATTTGGAAGGCGCGGGTCCTAACAGTTGGAGTTGCAGCTGAGCTTTTCATTGTAGAACCTCCAGCTGATGACTGTGATTGACCTCGTTGTCCACTGTGGCACTGATACATGAAATGACCACGCTTTCCGCATTTAGCACAACCAAGACCTCGTTGGGGGCATTCTTCTCTACTATGGCCGATTCGACTACACACATAACACGTGACATCGTCTGGATTACACAATCCCATATGCGATTTTCTACATCTCTTGCAGAACCGTGGTTCATTTGTAAGCGAATAAGCCTGAACTTTCTGTGGCGAACTGTATTGCTGAGATTGTTGGGGTTGCTGGGACTGAGACTTGTTGGGCTTGAAGAATCTGCCGAATCTTTGCTTCTTTGGGGGAGATGGACAAGTCGGGTTCATTGATGGAGCATAGAGTTGATCACCGTATTCTAAATATCCTCTCTCAATCTGCCTTGCCGCTTCAACCATTTCAAGATACGATTTGTACTTTATTGCGCTCATTGGGTGTCGATATTTCGGGTTAAGTCCTCCACGAAATCGGTTCATCTTCCTTTCTTCCGTAGCTACCTGATATGAAGAATATCCACAGAGCCGTGAAAACTCGTGCTCGTACTCGTCTACAGTCTTGGTTCCTTGGGTTAACTGCAACAGTTGAACCTCCATATTGTCTTGTTGATCCGCAGGACAATACTTCGCGTTGAACATTTCAAGAAACTGTTCCCATTCAAGAGTCTGGATGACCTCTTCGCCATAAATACTTCTCTGGGTTTTCCACCAGGCACGGGCAGCACCCACGAACAGAGCAGATGCATAACTCACTTTCTTGGACTCCAAGCAATCGGAGATTCTGAAAATTTCTTCAGTGTGACTTATCCAATCCATCGCCTGGATTGGGTTGACTGTACCCTCGAAGTTAAGGGCACCGCTTGCTTTAAAATCCTTGAACTTACAGCCTTTCGGCTGCTCAATTTGGACATTCGGGGTAGAGTTATCAGAATCAGATTCATCATTCTGGATTTGTTTATCTTTTCTTTTATTCTTTTTTGTCAGCGCGTCTTTTTGCTTCGGCCTCATCTCTAGCCTGAAGCTGTTCTTGCATATACATATTTTGTTGTTCAGAATGCTGAGCTAGTAGTTGTTGCATCATTTCATACATTTGTTGTGGGTTCATGTTGCTTGGTATGTCACCTGATCCTGATCCTGACATCTTCTACTGAAAATTAAAATCAATTAACTATCAGTTTATAGACTTAGATCTATGTACCCTTTTTCCCATCCTAACAGTCTGTACATCCTATCTCAGTTCAAACCACCTAGATGATTGATACATATGTATTGCTTCAGTTTGAGACCAAGTATACTCACGTAATACTTGATTCACTCAAACTATGGGCTCTGATACCATCCTGTGAAGACCTTCCCTTACGGGGCAGTCCTCAGAGTCTAGGTCCCACATCATGCAACACGATATCAATCATAACTAAGATAGAGTAATTTAAGTTGCGGAATTTCAGTTTTCAAGTACAAACATTAGGATAAGTTTAATACAATTTTAGTTCAGATTACAATTTTTAAAATAAACTAATAAAGGGTAACAGACTAATCTAATACATGTCATCATACAATCAAATTACATCTACCCAGACCACCACAATTATCATCTGTCAATCAGTACCGAAGGGTTTGTTGAGTAGTGGTCTATAGAATACTTCGTTCTTGATCTTGTAAGACCTAAGAACTAGGTCCTGCAGGTGACTTTCCTTTATCTTTTCCTGTAAAATATTAAACAACAACTGGTAAGCAAGGCTTAGTGAGAATATAGATTTTCAGATTTACATGCATTAATCAAGCGGATCATGGGTCAAAGCGTGATATGTCTGGACTGCCGCTACAGCCACTCATGATTGAGACATAGAACTCAAAGAATTGGATGATGTTCAGCCCACGCTCACGCTTTTAGTGGAAGCTATCCACTTATGCTGGGCTAGCTACCAGCGGTCTTCATGGGGGAACATCGGAGTGTCTATACCAAGTTCAATAGAACTGGTGAAGTAGCATGGTCTAGAACGATAGACCGACAAGGCTAATCATACAAGCTGAATCAATATGTCAAAGATGCAATCCAAGAGGAAAGCATAGTATTCGAAGTCATGATAGCAGTAATTTCATAGCAATATATGAATTGAAATGTAAATACAATGTCAGACGAAATGATAAGTCAACTAGCTATCATGATCCACAGGGCATCACCGAACCATGGTGTGCACAGGTCACAATCCAGCTGAATAAGTATGAATGTCAAATAATCTATCATCAACAATATGTCTCAATCGGAAGTCTAGCATGCAAAAACTGAATATCTATGACTCACAGTTTCTGTAGTCCTTATCAAGTAGATTTATAATCCACCACCTGACTTATCCCAGGCTTTATCTTTAATCTTGATCTATCTGTTCTCTGGCTTTTCTTTTCTAATCAGTGACCCACTTTCAGTATCTTTAAATCTGTGTTCAGGATTTAACTGAACCTGTCCAGAATAATTTTACATCATTGTCAAATTTCATAATCTTTTAGCTTTAAAGTCTTTATATTCATATTTTCATCTGATTCTGATAACTGATAATTCTTTATTCTTCCATCTAGGATTCATAATTCTTGTGTTTAAAGAATATCAATATATATATATATATATATACAATTCGGATCAGCCCAGATTCGGATCCATCCGGATTGGGAATCAACTTAAAATTATCATTCAAATTCGGACCAACCCCTCCGGATTCGGATCTAAAGATCATCCGAATTAGGATCAGATCCGAAATGTACAGAAAATTGGAGAACTCGCCGAGTAAGCTCGGTGAACTCACCGAGTTCATGCCCGAAGTACGGACCCTAAACCGGATTTCGGACCATCCGAATTATGTTGACCCATCCGAATTCGGGTCCATCCGAGATCGGTTCTAATTTAATTTCGGTCCAGATCTATTTTCGATTTTCATCCGAATTCGGGTCCCAACCGAATTCGGATCCGATACTTATGAATTTTTGAAGAAATGTTCAAGCTGTTCTTGGGAACTCGCCGAGTTCCTCTATGAACTCGCCGAGTTCACTTGCAGATATGCAAGTCGCAACTTACGGGTTTTATCAAAAATTCATCAATCGACAATTATACTAACATGCAATTAAATCCAACGTTATATTATAAATTTTGGGGTGTTTCTACACTATTTTCCCTATCTCTAACACATTAAATCGTCCAGATTTGTCTAAAATATTGAAATTTTCTCAAGAACACAAAAGTTTATAAAAACTCTGATTTTTGATCTTTTTGGATGATTTAAGCTACGATTTTTGTTTCTGAATCATTTATTAGTTTCTGCATATGATTTCTAAAAAATATTTCTAACATGCAACATGAATTTTACAGATTCATAATCCGATTTTTGAATATTTAAACTCTTAAAATCCAAAATAAAACTTAGAAATTGGTTTTATTACCTTAAATTTTACTGATTCTTGATAATCTTTTGTTAGATTCACGAATTCTTCTTCTGATTCTTTGAGTTTCCAGCTGATTTTAGAGAGAGAGTGAGAGAGTTTTGTGTAATGAGATGATGAAATGAGAGAAATAAAAGACTTAAGGTCTTTTTATTTCAAGACTTTTGAGTTTTGGCAATTTTAACCCCTTAACATCTGATTTTCTTTTAAATTCAGATTTATCTTCATTTTATCATCACTAATTTACTTTATCTTATTTAAATATTTTCATTACTTAATTTAAATTACAATACAAATAATGTAATAAAGTTACATTATTAATTCAAAGCAGAAATTAAAGTCAAGTAAAAAGCTAGGTTGTTACATATTAATAAATTACAGTTGATAATAATGTATTTGTCTATTTAAGAGTACGTTTTAATAAGAAATTGTAACACCCTACTTTTACGACTAATGCCACATAGGACTCACAGTCCACGTCATCAAATCATAAGCAATGTCATCAAGGGTTAAACAGCTAATTACTACTAAACATCAACAACAAGCATAAAGTAACACGAGACGGGGATTAACTCCCGTCGATAGCGTCAGTCAACCACATCATGAGTAAAGGTTACAGTCATCCGAAAGTCACTGGCTAATAAGCCATACCACAAAATATGAAGACTACTTACGAAAGTAGTCGCTAACTACTGTCCACGTGGCGGGTCTCGGCTACTGCCCGCTGTATCCCTAGCCTCAGTCCTCGTACCTGAGATCCACGGTTAAAACAACAGTCAGCGGAAAGCTGGTGAGTTACTATAAACAACTTTAAAACAGTTTATAAAATAGTTAGCACAACATAACAACTGGTAAACAACTCTACATGCGGCCGGCATCAACGGCCCGACGCCTCATCGGGAGCGACCCGGCACAGCCTGCATAGCCCACTCCACAAAGTAGTAGGTTGTCAGGTCCACTGAGTTGGGAATGACCCAACAGGCCTCTACTCTGCGTATCAACGACTATACGCGTGATCCACGAACTCTGCTCTGTGCTAACAAATGTCAACGTATAAAAGGATCCACATCGGACCCGGATAATAAACAACAAGTAAGTAACTCACCTGAAGCACGACTACAATCTCGCTATCAACGACAGTCTCTACAAGTCCCAGGCTTAGCTACGAAATCCTGGCAACAATAAACACAACTACACTTGTAACGACTAGCTACGGAACTCATAACGACTATACTACTAATTTACGGACTCGACATCAGCTATTGGACTCAGACCCACGAGCGCGGCCAGGAGCGCGGCCACGATCGCGGTCTCGGCCGAGTTCTTGGAGCGCGGGCGCGATCCCACCGCCAGCGATCACCCTTAGCCGCCTCATCCTGATCGCGGGCGCGACCAGGTGAGCTCGGCCGCGCTGCGGCGACGAACAGAGCAGGTTATGCTCTGTTTTTCCACAGCCACGGGAATCCCTTTTAATCCCGATTTTACATATTCCAGGGGTTATAATCCAATCCCAATACACAATAACTACTTAGTATATCACTTTAGCTGAATTGATCGCGAATTACTAACCTTAATACGTTCCTTCCTTCTCGAATTCGAGCTACACGTTGAAGAGATGGTGATGGTGGTTTTCTTTAATTATGGCTGCTGCTCCCTCTTGGTTCTCTCTCTGGTCTCTTGGCTGGATTCACACACACACATATACTTCTTTTAAGCTTTGTGAAATGAAGGAATGAAACACAATAAGCTATATATACGTTTCCGGTCCCGAACTCAATTAAAACGGGTACGGTACTCATTAATCACTAGGTAGACACTCGTTAACCCAATTCATCTCAAATTAACGACTTGGGTTTAGAATGTAAATTAACTCATTAAAACAACCCCAAATCTCCAATTACTACTAAACCGGTTATCATCTCAACCGATTAAAATTACACGTAATAGCAATCTACTTTACTGACTCACGTGCAATTTATCAATCAAAATTTACCAACTCATTGAGACGACTCTTAAAGCCAATAAATAAATTACACGTACCTGCTGCTAGATTCCGGATGTTACAAATCCTCCCCTCTAGAACTGATCCCGTCCTCGGGATCTCAACTTAGGAGAACAAATGAGGATAACGCTGTCGCATATCCGTCTCGGGTTCCCAAGTAGCACTGGAACCCTTATGATATCGCCATTGCACTAATACCAGCGGGATCTCTTTCTTCCGCAACTTCTTTATCTTGCGGTCTAGAATAGTCTCGGGATGCTCAACGTATCTCAGCTGCTCGTCTACCTCGATCTCTGCCATGGGAACCGTCTCCTCATGTGGGGCCAAACATCGTCGCAGGTAGCTAACATGGAAGGTAGAATGTACCCCACGCAACTCTGGAGGCAACTCTAATCGGTAGGCCTGCGTGCCCACTCGCTCAACTATACGGAACGGCCCAATGAATCTTGGACTGAGCTTACCTCGCTTCCGGAATCGAATCACACCCCTCCATGGGGATACCTTCAGTAGTACCCACTCGCCTACCTCAAATTCTAACTCCTTGGTCCTTTTATCGGCATAACACTTCTGTCGACTCTGAGCTACCTGTAATCTCTCTCTGACCACTGCTATCTTCTCACTAGTCTGCTGAATGATCTCGGGACCTGTAATCTCTTTCTCTCCCACCTCGGTCCAACATACAGGAGTACGACATTTACGACCATATAACGCTTCGAACGGAGGCATCTTAATGCTGGAGTGGTAGCTGTTATTATAAGCAAATTCAACTAACGGCAAATGTGAATCCCAACTACCACTGAAATCCACTACACAAGCCCGTAACATATCCTCCATCGTCTGGATCGTACGCTCAGACTGGCCGTCCGATTGGGGATGATAAGCAGTATTCATCTGCACTCGAGTACCCAATGCTCGCTGTAAGCTTTGCCAGAAGGTGGACGTGAATCGAGCATCTCTATCGGAAACTATCGAGGCTGGAACCCCATGTCGGGAGACAATCTCATACAAATAAACTCGGGCGAGCTGCTCCAACGTATAAGTCTCCCGGATCGGCAGAAAATGCACTGTCTTCGTAAGCCGGTCTACTATTACCCATATCGCATCGTATCCACGTGGAGTCCGCGGTAACTTCGTAACGAAATCCATCGTGATATGCTCCCAGCTCCACTGAGGAATCTCTAACGGCTGTAAGCGGCCATGGGGCTTCTGGTGCTCGGCCTTCACCTGCAGGCAAGTCAGACAACGCTCGACGAACTCAGCTATATCCCGTTTCATACCGGGCCACCAATATAACACACGGAGATCCTGATACATCTTCGTACTACCAGGATGAATAGCAAGGCGAGACTTATGAGAATCCTCCAAGATCAACTGTCGTGCATCACCGGCCTTAGGAACCCAAACTCGGCCCTGTCTCACATATAGTCCTCGAGAGTCAGTCTCAAACTCCTGTAACTGACCCAAAATGTGCTCCCTCCGGTGGTTCTCTGCACGCATCCCGATAGCCTGCGCCTCTCGAAGCCTCTCTATCAGGGTGGACGTCACCTCGACCCTGTAATTACGGGCTCGGCTCGAAGATCCGCGCTCCTTTCGACTGAGCGCGTCTGCCACCACATTCGCCTTACCCGGGTGGTACTGAATGTCGCAATCGTAATCCTTGATCAACTCTAGTCCCCGTCTCTGGCGCATATTCAGATCACGCTGGCTGAATAAATACTGGAGACTCTTATGATCAGTAAACAAGGTAAATGGTACCCCATACAAGTAATGGCGCCAAATCTTCAGCGCAAACACAATAGCTGTCAACTCTAAATCATGGGTCGAATAATTCTTCTCATAATCCTTCAACTGACGAGAAGCATACGCAATCACTCGGCCCCTCTGCATTAATACACCTCCCAACCCCGTCCCCGAAGCATCAGTATATACGACAAAATCACTGGTGCCTTCAGGTAGGGCTAACACTGGAGCCTGACACAATCGACGCTTCAGCTCCTCAAACACGAACTCCTGATCTTCGGTCCACTCAAACGGAACTGACTGACGAGTCAAACGGGTCAACGGCACAGCAATCAAAGCGAAGTCCTGGATAAATCGTCGATAATATCCTGCTAATCCCAGGAAACTGCGAATCTCTGCTACACTCTGCGGCCTCTCCCAGCTCATAACGGCCTCTATCTTAGCTGGGTCTACAGAAACGCCCTCGCCGCTAACGACATGGCCTAGGAACTGAACTTCTCGAAGCCAGAACTCACATTTCGAAAACTTCGCATATAGCTTCTCTCGCCGTAACACACTTAAAATCTCTCGCAAGTGCGCCGCATGCTCCTCTACTGATCGGGAATATATCAGGGTGTCATCTATGAACACTATGACAAACTGATCAAGATACGGACGGCAGACCCTATTCATCAGGTCCATAAAGGCTGCTGGGGCATTGGTTAGCCCGAACGGCATAACCAGGAACTCATAGTGGCCATATCGGGTCCTGAATGCTGTCTTCGCTGTATCCTGCTCATAAACCTTCAGCTGATGATATCCCGAGCGCAAGTCAATCTTCGAAAACACGCTGGCTCCCTGTAACTGGTCGAACAAATCATCTATCCGCGGAAGAGGATAACGGTTCTTCACCGTTACCTTATTAAGCTCGCGATAGTCTATACACATCCTCATCGACCCATCTTTCTTCTTTACGAATAGGACCGG
Source organism: Centrapalus pauciflorus (assembly GCA_020465985.1). NCBI lineage: Eukaryota > Viridiplantae > Streptophyta > Magnoliopsida > Asterales > Asteraceae > Centrapalus > Centrapalus pauciflorus. The sequence continues at coordinate 754,053 of JAANYP010002798.1, read as the reverse complement.
AGCACCCCACGGTGAAGTACTCGGTCGGATGAAACCACGGTCTAACAGCTCCTGCAACTGACTCATCAGCTCCCTCATTTCGGTAGGAGCCAAACGATAGGGTGCACGTGCAATGGGAGTAGCACCTGGCACCAACTCGATACGAAACTCTACCTGTCTGTCCGGCGGCAAACCAGGTAGCTCCTCGGGGAACACATCGGGGAACTCAGAAACGACATCAACGGTCTCTATACTCTGTTTCTCCTTCTTCGCATCAACTACATATGCTAGGAAGGAGGAACAACCCTTGGCTAAACAACGACTAGCCTGAATCGCAGAAATGAGGCCAACATTGCCCCTACTGCGCTCTCCGTACACCGTAATAACACGGTCCTCAGAAACCGGTAGCCGAATAATCTTCTTGGAACAAGCAATGTCTGCACGCTGAGAAGCCAACCAATCCATACCTACTATAGCATCAAAACTACCGATCTCTATAGGCAACAAATCGATCCTAAATGGATAGCCGTCTATCTCTAATATACACTGGGCATAAATATGCCTAACTACAGAAGCACTGCCATCAGCAAGCTCTATGACTAATGGCTCTGACAACTCAACAGGCAAGGCAGTAAAATATGCAGTAAAAGCAAGCGAAACAAAAGAACGGTTCGCTCCGGAATCAAACAACACTCGGGCACTATGACCATTTAAAATGAACGTACCCGAAACCACGTCGGCTGTATCTCGAGCCTCCTCCGCTGTCAACTGAAAAACTCGACCTCTGGCTGGCGGAACGGTATCTCTACGTGCTGAAGGGCCAACAGAACTCTGACCCTGGGTCGGCGGTCTCGAATCTCCCTGCCGCGGAGCTGTGCAATCTCTAGACTGATGACCAGGCCGCCCGCAATTAAAGCAGAGCGGGTCTCTCGAAGTGCACCCTGACTGGGTGTGGCCAGGCTGGCCGCAACGGAAGCAGCGCACATAGCGGGGATCACACTCCCCGGTGTGCCTCTGGCGACACCTCCTACAGAACCGCTCTCTATTAACCGACCCTGAACTCGATGCTCCTCCCCTCTGCTCGGATCCCCCGAAACGACTGCCCCTATCATCGGGCCTGCGGTCTGATCTCTGAGAAGATCTATCTCTGTGCATATCTCCCCCCTCGGACTCTGTGCGTCGACGGTCGTCCCTTCTAGGCTGTAACTGACTGGGACGACTATCTCTATCCCGATCTCTATCTCTTCCTCTGTCAAGACCACCTCCCTGTCCAGCCGACTGAGTGACTCGTGGCTGCTCGACCACTGGATCTCTACGAGATAACTCGCTCTCTCGTCTACGAGCCAACTCGACTGCTCTAGCATAGGTCGGGATGTAACCAGTATCAATAAACTCTCGGATCTCTTTACGCAATCCCATCAGGAACCGATTAATTTTTCGTGACTCCGTACTAATCTGGATAGGTGCAAACAAGCTCAAATCAATGAAAATCTTCTCGTACTCATCAACCGATCGCTGTCCCTGAAATAACGTCAGGAAATCAATCTCCAGCTGAGCCCTGCGATCCTCAGGACAGTATTGCTCCTCGAAACGAGCCCTAAACTGGCTCCAGGTCATCTCATAGGCTGGTCCGTCTCCCATCATATCTCTAATCGTACGCCACCACTGCTGAGCGCTAGTCCGTAACTGGGCACTAGCAAAAGTCGTCATCTGATCCGGGTGGCATCCTGTGATACGGAAGGCCATCTCCATGTCCTGTAACCAGTACATGGCCTTTACGGCCCCAGGCTCGCCATGATACTCTGGCGGGTGCGCTGCCAGAAACTCCTTGTACTTACATCCCTTGCCTGCCTCTCGTGATGACCCAGCTCCTGAATCTCTACCCCCGCCTGAACTCTGGGTCTGGGACTGAATACCCTCAGCACGGCCTTTCTCGTAGGCCTCCTGTAGTCGTCGGGCAAACTCCTCATCTGATACTCGTCCCCCAGTGGGGCCCTCGGGTCTCTGCTCATCTGCCATAAGGTCTCTGCATAATACAAACAACATTGCTATAACGACAGTAATATAATTCTACAACTCTTAGACCTACTCATCAGAGATCAAGCCCAAGGATCTAGACACTGGTTTAAGCCTAAGCATCACTAATGACACTTAAACCTTAAACTAATGCTCTGATACCAAGCTGTAACACCCTACTTTTACGACTAATGCCACATAGGACTCACAGTCCACGTCATCAAATCATAAGCAATGTCATCAAGGGTTAAACAGCTAATTACTACTAAACATCAACAACAAGCATAAAGTAACACGAGACGGGGATTAACTCCCGTCGATAGCGTCAGTCAACCACATCATGAGTAAAGGTTACAGTCATCCGAAAGTCACTGGCTAATAAGCCATACCACAAAATATGAAGACTACTTACGAAAGTAGTCGCTAACTACTGTCCACGTGGCGGGTCTCGGCTACTGCCCGCTGTATCCCTAGCCTCAGTCCTCGTACCTGAGATCCACGGTTAAAACAACAGTCAGTGGAAAGCTGGTGAGTTACTATAAACAACTTTAAAACAGTTTATAAAATAGTTAGCACAACATAACAACTGGTAAACAACTCTACATGCGGCCGGCATCAACGGCCCGACGCCTCATCGGGAGCGACCCGGCACAGCCTGCATAGCCCACTCCACAAAGTAGTAGGTTGTCAGGTCCACTGAGTTGGGAATGACCCAACAGGCCTCTACTCTGCGTATCAACGACTATACGCGTGATCCACGAACTCTGCTCTGTGCTAACAAATGTCAACGTATAAAAGGATCCACATCGGACCCGGATAATAAACAACAAGTAAGTAACTCACCTGAAGCACGACTACAATCTCGCTATCAACGACAGTCTCTACAAGTCCAAGGCTTAGCTACGAAATCCTGGCAACAATAAACACAACTACACTTGTAACGACTAGCTACGGAACTCATAACGACTATACTACTAATTTACGGACTCGACATCAGCTATTGGACTCAGACCCACGAGCGCGGCCAGGAGCGCGGCCAGGATCGCGGTCTCGGCCGAGTTCTTGGAGCGCGGGCGCGATCCCATCGCCAGCGATCACCCTTAGCCGCCTCATCCTGATCGCGGGCGCGACCAGGTGAGCTCGGCCGCGCTGCGGCGACGAACAGAGCAGGTTATGCTCTGTTTTTCCACAGCCACGGGAATCCCTTTTAATCCCGATTTTACATATTCCAGGGGTTATAATCCAATCCCAATACACAATAACTACTTAGTATATCACTTTAGCTGAATTGAACACGAATTACTAACCTTAATACGTTCCTTCCTTCTCGAATTCGAGCTACACGTTGAAGAGATGGTGATGGTGGTTTTCTTTAATTATGGCTGCTGCTCCCTCTTGGTTCTCTCTCTGGTCTCTTGGCTGGATTCACACACACACATATACTTCTTTTAAGCTTTGTGAAATGAAGGAATGAAACACAATAAGCTATATATACGTTTCCGGTCCCGAACTCAATTAAAACGGGTACGGTACTCATTAATCACTAGGTAGACACTCGTTAACCCAATTCATCTCAAATTAACGACTTGGGTTTAGAATGTAAATTAACTCATTAAAACAACCCCAAATCTCCAATTACTACTAAACCGGTTATCATCTCAACCGATTAAAATTACACGTAATAGCAATCTACTTTACTGACTCACGTGCAATTTATCAATCAAAATTTACCAACTCATTGAGACGACTCTTAAAGCCAATAAATAAATTACACGTACCTGCTGCTAGATTCCGGATGTTACAGAAATTATAGTTGATAATAATGTATTTGCCTATTTAAGAGTACTTTTTATTAAGCTTTTATGTCTGCATTCATTACAGTTGCAAAACCTTCAAACGAGAAGGAGAATCTGATGTGGTTTATTAGATGATGGTAGTTGATTCCATCCTTCGATTAGGGTTTAGGGGGCCCAGAACTGAACTGCTATCCCTTCCAAGGGAGAAGGGAAACATAAACTTGTTGTTTAATGATGGATTGGTACACTTTATTTGCCATGTTTTCTATTGTTTTTTTATTTGCCTAAACATAAAATACATATGTTTCTGTATTGTCTTGATCAACAGCTAAATATTTTTTATGCGGGTAATGAGCCTGAAGGAATGGAGAGGCTCCAACGGGCAGCACGTTTGGGAGCGCTTAATGCTACGTTTGTCCTTGGAATGCTGCTAATGGGACAAGGTGGACAAAGTGTAGAAGAGGCAAGGAGCCTGTTGAATGCTGCTTTCAGAAAATCAGCAGGGCGTCGGCAGACGGTGTTAAAAACGGCAGCCAAAGTCAGACGATTGTTGATGCACGATCGCCCAAGGCTTGTACCAAGGAATTTCAACCGGTTCAGACTTTCTTGTCAACAACACAATTGGCAAGATGATGCATTACTTAGAGGGTTTATTTTTGGCAATGAATACATTTTTAGTTGTAATGTTTGTATTTGGTATGCTTGGTTGATCATTTTTGTTGGTTTGAATTCGAACTAGAGTAAATTGCAAAAATGGTCCTTAAACTATATCCAAATTGCAGGTATAAGTTATTTAACTCATATAAGTTTGGTTGTTAATGATATTCTAGCCGTTCAAAATATAAGATATAAGTTATATCATTATCACTTACAAAATAAAAAAGCCAAAGAAGTTACATGTTAGACTCGAACACGTGACCAGCCCAACACCATCCACCACCTTTACCACTAAGCTAACTCATGCATTTTTATATTTTTTCATAAAACATTTCTGATATTTTTCTTATTAATTTTGGAGCGAAAGATTTCTGAAATATTTTAAACATGGAGCCAAAATTTATGCGAAAATTTTAAATTAGACTTGACGATTTACATTCCTTAAACTTCGATAATTACAGTTAATGCCTACAAACACAATCATTAATCTTCTTTTACACTATTCTGCCGAATCTTCATCATTTTTAATCATTTTCAACTCTCTCCAAAAGAACTAAAGGATCATGGATACTGAAACCATGAACAATCAACTTCTTATTGAAAATAATGGTGAGGCAGATGATCATGATGGATATGAATCATAGGAGTACGATGATTATGATGAACAACATGAGATGGATCATCCGACAATCAATGCAAATCCAATAAAAATAGTTCCGCCGAGGGGCATAACAAGGTTATCTAACTTTCGCAACCGGTACAGCAGGCCCGTTGCATTAAAGCTCAAGGCAACGTTTGATACAATGGATAGGCTAACAGGGGATCACAGAACGGTTTGCAAGTTTTTTAGGAGACATGGTTCGTGAGCACATAGGCTTGAAGATTCTGTCATGGAAGAAGATCGATTCAGAAGCAAGAGCTAAGCTATGGGATGAAATCACGGTTAGTTTTAACCAATTATGTTTAATTTCTTAATGTTCAAAAATTAAACAAGATTGTTGTTAATCATATTTGTGTATTTAATTTGTTATTTGCAGCGATATTTTGATGTTGATGAGACATACAAAAAGTTAGTAATGAATCGTCTTGGTGCACATCTAAGGAACTTCAGAAGGAAATTAAGGGAAAAGTACATACTGCCCAACAAAGATACACCTTCAAAACTAAATCAAGTCCCACCCAAATATAGTGCAATTGTCAAGCCCAAGGAATGTGTTGATTTCGTACAGTATACGAGCACAGAAGCTTACCAGGTTTTGGTTATTTTATAATTAAGTCCATACATATATCTTTCATATTATATATTGTGTTTGCAAACGTTAATTAAGTATCACTTTGTTCTGAAATTAAGAAAAAGTCAGATGCATCTAAAGAGGCACGCTCCATGTCTGTTTATCCGCATACTATGGGACGAGGTGGATACGAATATGTGAAAAAGAATCTTGTAATTAACTACATTTACAGAACAATATTTGTTTGTTTTCTGTTTTCTGTTTTCAATTTTCTAAGTACTGTATATATATACTAATTGGTTTAACTTTACATGTGTATTTGATTATTATAAGATCGAAGAAAAAGTAATTGAAGCAGATGAAGAACCCCCACGTGGTATGTTGTGGTTGAAAGGAAGGCAAAACAAAGAAGGGGTATTTCAAGATGAAAGGACTAAAGCAAGGGCCAATGAAGTAGTAAGCATTTTGACATATATATATATATATATATATATATATATATATATATATATATATATATATATATATATATATATATATATATATATATATATGCTTGACAGATATATGCTAATACATAATTTAATTACATATTCATGTTTATTTTCACGAAACAAATTACTTACTGCCTATTGGAATCTTTAATATAGAGAGCCACCGAGGACAATATCAAAGTCGGAACCTTAATGGTTGATGAGGGACTGATGCCTTGACTGAGGTATTTGGTCCCGAAAAGTCGGGATATGCAAGAGGAGTGGGAAGCGGAGTGACAATCAGAAATTATTTTAATATTCCTCGAAGAAAAGCATCGGATGATGAGAGAGTCAAACTACTTCAAGCAGAACTTGCTGTTGAGAGACGCGAACCTGAAGCTGATCAGAGACGCGAACGTGAAGACAAAGACCTTAGGATAAAGTCGTTGACAGCGCAAATGGAAGATACACAGGCAATGCTTAACCAACGTATGGCTCGGTTGGATGCACAAGAGGAGATGCTAAATTCATTGTCAACTCATGCACCAGAATCTGAGGAAGGCATTTATTGTATTATTTATGCTAATTAACATTTTATACATTTGTATTGGTAACAAATGCATTTCTTAATTTTTATTGCAGGTGTCTCTAGTGGTGTCTCCAGCATTGGACGTTAATTCTAACACTGCCAATACTCATCAGGATGAGGGCCAATTTGCGAAGTAAAAATCAGTTGTACAAACATATGTAAGTATTAAAATATTTGAATTAAATTGATCAGTTTAATATTAATTTCTCACTATGATTTAATAGTTTTACATATATACATGACTTATTAATTTACCGAGGTTTATATATAGGAATCGATTGGTAAATCTGTTGGCGAGTCAAACAGCACGCCACCTGATTTACAAGTCACGAAGAATACTAAAATGAGGCAAAAGAGGAAGTACTCTCCAACAGCGCCAAAACAACCGCAGGTATATAACTTTCAAACTCAGAACTTTATATTGAAACTCAGAATGATTACAGCTTTTACAAAAACCTCTAATCCTTTTGATTAGACGAAGAACACAGACTGTTCTTATGCTTTTACAACCTTAGAGGCTTAGGGAAACTTAAAACAGAATAGAAAAATGTTACGTGTGTACATTGAGAACTTCTATCTACTCGATTTATTCTAATCTATTTGTTTCCCTGTAGAACTACAATTTATCTTCAAGAGGATATCTTCAAATCTTCTGATCTTTATCTCTTCCTTGATTGTAGCACCTTCTGTTATTATCAATAAGCAACTTGATCATTTGACTCTAGCAGCTTGAGTTTCTTGAACTAACAGCTTCAGAATTGTAAGCAACCCAAAAGTATCCTAACAGCATGAAAAACTCAACTAGCATCTTGACATTTATACTGAATGATATTTTCCCAACAATATATGTATTCATCCACATTATTCATACGTACAAAAAATTGGGCAAATATTATCAAATTATTCATACGTACAAAAATTTTGCCCAATTCATTCAAATTTTCCCAACAATATATGTATTCATCCAATTTATTCATACGTACATTGATTTTCCCAACAAAATATGTATTCATCCAAAAAATTTTAAACAAAAATTTTGCCCAATTTTCCCAATAAATATCCCAATCTTTATGCAGATGGTTCTTGGTTACTTCTGATCAAGACCCGTTCTTCAATGAAATGGCTTCTAGTTACCATAGACTAGGACCCGTTCTTTTACTTGTTGGTTGTGCTTAAACCGACACGTTTGGCTTCTGTGCACTCAGCTAAGGACCCGGTCTTAACTCATCATGTTTTCTGAACATCTCGGTTCAGAACACGGTTTGCTTGTAAATAAACGATGGATGTGTTTGAATGCATATAGTTTTTCATTATATGAATTTATTTGCTTTTCAGGCTAAATCCATTTGGTATATTGATTCGGATTGCTCCAAGCATATGACGGGGAGGAGAGAATTGCTGTCCAACGTAGTTGAACAATATTGCGGGACGGTAAAATTCGGGAACAACCATCAGGCTCATATTAAAGGATACGGGGACTTAGTTCTAAATAATCTAGTCATCAAGGACGTTGACTACGTTGAGGGATTATCGCATAATCTATTTAGCATAGGACAGCTCTGTGATAAAGGACTAGAGGTAACATTTAGAGCTAAGAACTGCAGTGTAAGGAGTATGGATGGAAAAGAAATCTTATCTGGTTCCCGAAACTCTAACCTTTACACCATTGACGTAGCCAAGCTCATAGTAAAGGATAGCATTTGCCTCTTATCAAAAGCCTCTTCAAAAGACTCTTGGTTGTGGCATCGAAGGTTATCCCACTTGAATTTTGACAATATCAACAAGCTGGCTGCGAAACAACTGGTCAAAGGTCTCCCTGAATTGCGTTATGAAAAGGACCATCTTTGTGGAGCTTGTGAGAAAGGAAAGATGAAACGATCATCTCACAAACCAAAACCCGAACCTTCAACGAAAAGAGTATTGGAGTTACTTCACATGGATTTATGCGGACCGATAAACGGGAAGCGATATGTGTTGGTTATCGTTGATGACTATTAACGATATACCTGGGTCAGTTTCTTGCGATCCAAGGACGAGACAGCTTAAGAAATCATAGATTTTATAAAGAGTGTCGAGACCCAACAGCAGCTGTCAGTTCAATCAATCAGATTCAATAACGGCACGGAGTTCAAGAACTCGGTAGTTGAGGGCTTCCTTCGATCCAAAGGTATTCAGCATCAATATTCTGCTGCTAGAACACCGCAACAAAATGGAGTCGTGGAAAGGCGTAACCGTACGCTTGTGGAAGCCGCTCGCACAATGCTTACCTACTCAAAGCTACCTCCATTCTTGTGGGCCGAAGTCGTATCAACAGCTTGCTATACACAGAATCGCTCCATTATCCATAAGCTCTTTAATAAAACTCCTTATCAACCCTTTTTGAATAAAGTGCCTTTTATCAAGTACTTACGTGTATTTGGTTGCAGGTGCTATGTGCTGAACGATAAAGACAACCTCGGGAAGTTTAACGAAAAAGCGGATTAATTTGTTTGATCCTTTTTACGTAGAATTTTTCGGTCCTAATGCTAATGTGTCTAATGTTGTCAATAATGTAAGTAATCCATCGAATTCAACTGCGCCACAAAGTTTAATCGCTCCATCTTCATCCACATCATACCCTCATCCATCAACATCATCCACTGAAACATCCGCAGTTGAGTCTACTCTGTAATACCCTCACATATAATGCCAAATATCCTTCCCTCATCTGAACACTCGAAAATCGAACCGGAACCAGTGGTACCATCACTTGAAACCATTGACCATGAATTTTCATCCATCCCCACTTTAACCACTGAGATTCCAACCCGAGCACCCCTTCCACACGAGACTAAATGGACCCGAAGTCACCCAACAGATCAGATCATTGGTGATGTTTCAACTGGAGTCCAAACTCATAGGGCGTCTGCTAATGAATGTCTCTTCGCATCATTCCTTAGTATGATAGAGTCCGCTCGTGTGGATGAAGCCCTAAATGACCCAGATTGGATAGTTGCAATGCAAGAGGAACTCAACCAGTTTGAACAGCTCAGAGTATGGCGGTTAGTTACCAAACCAAAAGACCGTACAGTGATCGGAACAAAGTGGATCTTTAAGAACAAACGAGATGAGAACGACATTGTGATAAGGAATAAGGCAATACTTGTTGCCAAAGGCTACCGACAACAAGAAGGGATAGATTATGACGAGACCTTCACTCCAGTTGCATGGATCGAAGCAATCAGAATCTTATTGGCGTACGCGGCACACAAGGACTTCAAAGTGTACCAGATGGACGTCAATACTGCCTTTCTTCACGGTGAACTTAACGAAGAGGTGTACGTTGAACAGCCACAAGGATTTGTTGACGCATATAAACCTGACCATGTTTATGTGCTAGATAAAGCCCTCTATGGTTTAAAACAAGCACCTCGCGCATGGTATGATAGTCTTTCTAATTTCCTTATCTCTGTCGGTTTCTGTAAAGGTGTGGTGGACACAACTCTGTTCACTAAAAAGGAAGGCCCACACATAATGCTAGTACAGATATATGTCGACGACATTATATTTGGATCTACTGACAGTAATTTCTGTAAGGATTTTTCAGCCCTAATGGAGTCCAGGTTCGAGATGAGTATGATGGGGGAAATGAATTTTTTCCTCGGATTACAAGTCAAACAACTTGAGGAATGGATTTTTGTGAACCAGTCGAAATATACTCTTGACATTCTCAAGAAGTATAAGTTAGACTTTTGCACGAGTATCGCAACTCCCATGGCCTCCTAACTGTAACTTATACACCGATCCTTCTGGGAAAAGTGTCGATAATACAACTTACAGAGGGATGATAGGATCCTTACTGTATCTGACTGCTAGTAGGCCTGATATAATGTTTTCAACTAGTCTTTGTGCTCGCTTTCAGGCCGACCCGAAAGAATCACACCTAACTGCGGTAAAACACATTTTTCGTTATCTTAAGGGTACACCCGATCTTGGTCTATGGTATCCAAAGGGAACCGATTTTGATCTTACCGCTTTTTCAGATGCTGATTTTGTAGGTTGTAGAGTTGACAGAAAAAGCACGTCGGGAGGAATACAGTTCTTGGGAGATAGACCGGTGAGTTGGTCCTCCAAAAAGCAGAATTGTGTTTCAACATCCACAGCTGAGGCTGAGTATGTAGCAGCTGCAAGCTGTTGCTCTCAAGTGCTGTGGATGAGAACACAATTACGCGATTATGGATTCTCACTCACCAATATCCCAATTTACTGCGATTCTCGGAGTGCAATTGTCATCTCTTGCAATCCCGTGCAGCACTCTCGAACGAAACACATAGATATCAGGTATCATTTTATTAAAGATCACGTAGAAAACGGAACCATAGAGTTGTATTTTGTTGGCACGGAATATCAACTTGCGGATATATTTATTAAAGCTTTAGACGAACCTCGTTTTCAGTTTTTAGTATCCCATATCGGCATGTTGAATCCGCCTTCCAATTAAATATCAGATATTGTCTCAAATAATTCTATTTCAATCTATCATGTTTGAAATTCCTTTACTTTAGAAAATATCTGTTATTTAAATTTACGGATTGTGTCACAAAATTGAAACTCAATATTTCCGTATGTATGACCATTTTTAATAATTAATGATCCTGACAAATTGCTGTGTGAATTGTTCATCACTGAGTGGGACGCAAACATAATCCAGGTTTGTCTGTATCTTTAAGGCTAAAAAGGTTCAAGAACTTAATCTGAAAAAGAAAAGGAAAGGAATAGGTATTTATTTGAGAGGGAGTATAGTTAGGATGTTCATTTCTATAATTCTTTGTTTCTTTTTAATTTTAGTCGTTAAATTATTTAAAAAATTTTAGGTTGGTTATATTTTAGTTTATTTTTTTTAAGTTTAATTTAATAAGTCAGAAAATTCCAAAAAGATTTTAGTTGTTCAAAATTATCAAAAAGCCAAAAACATTTTATTTTATTTTATTTTATTCTCTTTTATTTTTGTCTTATCTTAATGCTAAAAGAAAATATCAAAAATATTTTATTTTGTTTTTGCTTATTTTTTTGTTGTTTCAAAGGAAAATACAAAAAAGATGTAATAAATTGGGCAAATTTTTTGTTTAAATTTTTTTGTTTTCATTTATTGTTAAGGCCCAATATATTTGTTTGTTTATGTGTGTTGTGTTGTAAAATCCGGCGGCCCATCTTCACTCTTTGGGCGCGGATCTGCTGACCCGACCCGACCCGAGACCCTTTAAAAGGGCGGGTCAACGGTCAAAGACTTCACCTTTCTTCATTTTCAAGTTTTTTTCTTCTTTTCCTCTTCTTTCTTCCGTCGCCGTTCACCGCCGAACCACCATTTCCACCGATTCAAGCTTTGTGCAACCTCGTCTTTCTCCGTTTCTCTTGCTTTATTCGACTTCTGCATCATGAGGTAACATGTTTCTAACTTTATTTCAGTGTTTAACTTCATATATTGTTTGTTTGATTTTCAAAATTTTAGTGGTTTTTCATTTCGGTTTTTCTTAATTTTAGGTAGTTTATTGTGCTTTATTTAATTAGTTGTAGTTATATAAAATGTTTCTTATATGTTTTTAGTCTAGGATCTTTAATTTCATGCATTTTTATCAAATTTTTAATTGTTCACCGGCTTTGCTTTTGACCTCCACGTCGATTATGCAGCATTCCTCTTTGAGGAATTGAAGAGAGTTCATATGGAAAGGGGAACCAAAAGAGGACGCAAATACATCCCTCTGCAACGTTTCCTACAGCTGATCATCCAATACGCCATGGATACCGATGACGACATTCATGAGCGTCCTGAGGCCGATGTCTACCCTACAGTGGCAATCCAGAAGCTGAATCTGCCAAAAGGGGCTCCGTCTATGCCAATAATGACTATCCCAATGTCCCTTCTTCTAAAGGCAAGGAAATTGGAAAGGGTGATGCGAGTGTCGTTAACCCGTCAAAAATACCACTAAATACCTTAGAAGCTAGGGTAAGTAGGGATCGTATCCACAGAGAGCGAGAGGTTAATTACACGAATTTAAGCGACTAGCATTGTAAAATAATTAATTTAGAAAGATTAATTTGGTTGTAAAAAGGTGATTGCTTGATTTATAAAACTAATTACTTGCGAAATTTGTGAAAAGAAAACTTAAGAAAACTGTTTGATTGAATTAAGTACGAGGATAACCATTCCCGGATTCCACACCTCGCTTTGTATTTAATTTATAAAAACGATATGAAGATTACATAAACATAATCTTTGTTATAATTATTATTAGAATCGTCACGTGATCTTGGGCATAGCGCGTGACACGTTTGATTACTCGTCTTAATTAAACAATTAACTCGGCATGAATAATAAAATGTCTACGAACTATCTTGCGAAACACAACACACAAATAATAATCATTCGTTTACAATCAAAATATAAGTAATAAAAACCATGCAAACTTAAAGTAATCGTTCATAAAATAAAACTTAGTGATGTGCTTCCTCCGAGAATGATTATGATGAGACTAGCCGGACATCGTTGATGCAATGCTCAAGAGTTGTGTATCCATCTTCGTAGCTTGACTCGTGTGTTCCTCGTACGTGTGTTCGCTCAAACAGGGTCCTTCTCCTTAGCCTTCTCCTCCAAAAAACGATCCTTTCTTCTGAAATATGACTTTGTATTTATAGGAAAAGCTGGAAAAACCCTAAAAACGGTCGTCTATTATTTTAATGGGCTGGGCGCAGCCGTAGGCGCAGGCCTGCGCCCCCCCTGCGCTGGTCTGTAAAAATCCGTATTTTGTGAATTAATTTGTTCTGCTGAACCCTTGGTCTGGGCGCAGGGCTGCGCCCCTCTTTGCGACTGGCTCTGAATTTTTGTCCTTTTTACGCCATATTAAACCGGATTTTGTTTACCTGCACAAGCACAGAATTTATTCAATAGCGACACATTCTATGACACTTTTGTACTAAAAACAACTCTTTTAGGTTTAATAAACATGATAAATTATAACCCGATCAAACTTCCCCAACTTAATTCTTGATCATCCCGAGCAAGCAACGAAAATCAGACTTTTAAAACATCGGGTTTATCAAGCGTGAAAAACATAATTAACTCATTTAAACAAGCACTAGCCTTCATAGACGTGATAAAATTCGAAGACACGAACATAATTTATTTCAGATATATCGTAATTTTTTTCAGAATGGTTGCTCAAAAATTCCTCACCACTATAATCCTTTTAGCTCAAGGTTATAGAATTGAATTCACGTGGGTCACTGGACCATCTTTTTTCCTCGATGCATGACTTTAGCTACTACTTTTTCTTTTCTTTTTACTCTTTTCATGCAATGTCTATGTTTTTCATTCAAGTTTACCATGACTTTCTAGATGATCCGTGTAGCAGGATTTGGGTCAGCCACTCCCAGACCAGTTGGTCTTAGGGGACTAGGCATGATGGTACCCTTCAGACTTAATCTCCTGAATCAACTAGGCCACACTTGAATTGAGGCTCTATTCGTGTTCGCTTCCTCCCCCTTATTGCATGAATTAATAGCAGCTATTGGAATCCTTGTTAATTACCACTCGCTACCCATAATATATCCTACTTCAAACCCAGTTCACTTCCTGGGTTTTATACATCTATGACTCTTTGTGTTATATTTAAACTCATATAATTACGTCTTTTTGCTTGAAACCGACCTAACTAACATCATCATATTTAAGTTGCAGGCTCAACAATAAAAAGTTATCGGATTAATTGATCGGATCTTTTTACGGCTCGATTTTAACATAATCTTCTTAAAAAGAAACACATTATTCAATCAACGTAATGCATGCAAAACAAACACTAAAAATAATAAAGCATCAAAACAGTAATTCATCCTACTTAAAGAGAGGAACGGAAGAACCTGACTACTGCGGTGGTGGTGGCGGTCCGAAGATACCAGCAAAGAATTCCCCGAAGGGGTTTCGGTCTTCTTGCATAAGAGGTGCAGGTGGGTACGTGTTTGCAGGGTGCACCACGCTCTCTTCGCGTGTCGTGGTGGGGACTAGACCATAGGCTGGGAAGTATTGAGGAGTTCGATCCTCAACGTTCAGCCTTTCGAAATTCTGCCACTGATAGTCCTCGTATGGCTGATGTGGTAACCCAGCATTGTAATTCATGTGATCTCTCACTGCATCGGTGTATGCCCAGTGCTGCTGGTTGTAATAGACGTTCTGAAATGATGACGCGCGCACACCGGTGTAGATTTTGTCGATTCGGCTAGTCTGAGTTTCCAACTCATGCTGAAACTCGTCCATCCTCCCAACCACGTCCTCTTGAAAGGTACCCAACCGTAAGTTCATCGCGTCCAATCGCGCAATGACCTGGGACATATCATTAGCTCCCCCCGCTGCATGTATTCTTTCAGCTTGATGTTGATGGTAAGCCTCTGCCTCCTCTATACCATATAGCTCTCGATGCGTCTCTCCCGTGTCTGAGTCAAAGAACTCAAATCCTTGATCCGTTTGGCGTAGAGTAATGCTTTGTATCATAGCTGCTGCAATGACGGCGCCAGAGACTCCCCTCGGAACAGATATAGGGGAAATTGCTGCCTGAGCCCTCAGAAACTCTGATAAAATCCATCTGTGAGGGTTTATTTTCCTTTCCCTCGTGTCGTACATCGACCACAGGTCATTCGTCACAATCCAAGCAAAAGAAAGGCTCGGCTCTCCTGTCATTAGTGCGTAAAGGATAGTTACCTCCTTATGCCGAATCTTTGTCAGATCACTGTCTCTTGGCAGCACGTTGTTGGTGACAATCTTGTGTAATACCTTCGCCATGGGGCTAAGGTCACGCCTAGCGTACGCCGTATATCCAGCCGCGACATTGTAATCGATCTTCAGTATTTCTGCCAACTGCGTAGTCCACTCACCTTCCCAAGTTCTATCGGTGAATGCTAGTTGTGCGTCTGTTTTGTACTCATAGTTGAAATTCCGTGCTCCATCTTCTCCAACACCAATGTCAACCCCAAAAACTTCTCGTAACGCTTGTGCGTTCATCGGAAATTCATGCCCATTTACGCGACCTATTAATGTGAAGTCGCCTCTGAATCGTCCTTCTTCGCGTCTCAGGGTGGACATCCATTCCACAACTTCGTCATGATAAATGTGCTCACCTCCTAAATCCAATACTGCCTCCCATCCTAACCGGTCAAAGCATCTCACTACCCCATAATTCTCGAACTCGTCTTTCTTTACTCTCTTTTCGACCAAGACTTTTCCTGAGAATTTCTTTGTCATGAACAACTGTCGTCGAATATTTGCCGGATGCTGTGATAGATTAAAGTCCGGGTTCCATTCTACCCTCGGTTGGGTAGAGGAACTGGCGCCTTCTCCCACTCGTTGTCTAGTCCGGCGAGACATCTGCAATTACGACCACTTAAGTATATATATATAATTATAAAATTCTTAATTCGTTCTATTCTCACAACAACGAACCGTAACTGATAGTTTGTGCAATAATCATATCATATGTAACACAAGGATGCATAATTTATTCATATCATTTTAACCACTTTGTCACATTTAATAAATTAAGCAAATTGCACAAAATAACAACAAACTTTTCGGAATTTGACTAGCATGCCTTTTTTCTTAATCGTGCTCATAATTTCACTTAATACTCTATTCTACACTATGAAAGCACTTAGAATTATATTGTATATGTGGTCATGCAAAAAGTCAATCTAAAAGTCAAAATTCAACTTCAAACTCCATTAAAGCTTAATTGTTCAAGAATGGTGGAGCTTTTTGTACCTTGTTCTTGATGAAGAATGAAAGAGAAGTTGAATCTAAAGTGGTGGTGGATGATTCCTAGCTTGACTTCACCTTCCCCAACTTGAGTTGCAAACTCAAGTTCCTTGCTACTTCTTGCGTAATGTTAATCACTAGCTTGATTCTTAGTGATTTTTGTGGGCAAAAGTGATTTTTTTAGGTGAGAATATGTGAAGAAGGTGAAGGAACCGTAAGGGGGGCGCAAGGGGTGCTCTTGTAGGGTTTGCAAAAAAAAATTTCTATTTAAAATGAAGAAGATCGGGCAGGCGCACCCCTGGGCGCAGGCCTGCGCCGGCGGCTGCGCTTGGGGGGCCTGTTCGGTTCAAAAAATTTTCGTTTTTCCAGTTGGTTGGGTGCATGCTTGGTTTGATAATTTACGTTTTTTCAATAAAAAAGTATGTTTTACAAGCATTTGTTGGGAAATAGTTTAAGTATACTCAAGCTGTTAGTTTAGACTTCTCAGACTGTTAGTAGATTTTCTGTGTAAATACAAAGTTCATGCTGCTAGTTGAAGAAACTCGAGCTGCCAGTGTAAAAGTTCAAGCTGCCAGAGCAAAACAACTCAAGCTGCTCAGTTCATGCTGTCAAGTCATTCAAGCTGCTCAACAGTTTCATAAACAGAATGTGCTGATTTTCAGGGAAGATATCTACACGAAGATTCCAGCATATCTACTATCAGAGAAGTCATAGTCCTTCAAGGAAACACGTCCATAAAGCAATATAAATAGACAGAAGATTGTATAGAAGACACGCGCATAGAATAAGAGTTTTTCTGCATTTTTGAGTCTGTAATTGCTTTATTGTTTAAGTTTTCTTAAGCCTCTAAGGTTGTAAAACCCTAAGAACAGTTTGTGTTCTTCGTCTAATCAAAACAGATTAGAGGTGATTGTAATCAGTGAATTCAGCAATACAAACAGTCTTGATTACTTCTTATGTTTTATGCTTTATTGATTCTGAAAGTTTTTGTTAAAATAATTAAGTGTTATTCCGCAAACTTCTTAATTAAACTTTGATTCAAAGCAAGATTATTGATTTATACTCTGATAAATTCAAATCAGTTAATCTTGGTTATTCATAATTTTCATAAGTTTCAGATCCTGACAAGTGGTATCAGAGCCACAGGTCGTTCTTTGTTTTTCAAAGTCGAAAACTTTCTTTCAAATTTTTAATCTTTTTCAATGGAATTTGAAAATAGCAGCAGTGGATCTGGGCAAGGACTCAAAGT
Organism: Centrapalus pauciflorus; assembly: GCA_020465985.1. Lineage (NCBI taxonomy): Eukaryota > Viridiplantae > Streptophyta > Magnoliopsida > Asterales > Asteraceae > Centrapalus > Centrapalus pauciflorus. The sequence continues at coordinate 736,284 of JAANYP010002798.1, read as the reverse complement.
GCCTATGCTCAAGCCCACTGAGTTTGAGATGTGGAAACTCAGGATTCAACAGCATATTCAATTCATTGACTATGCCATATGGGAAGCTGTTGAATTCCCTCCTGCAGTTGATCCAGAACTTGATGCTGAGGGAAAACCAGTCAAAACTCCTCCAAAAACTGAACTTGAAAGGAAGGCTAGAATGAATGAAGTGAAAGCACTCACATTATTACAAATAGCCATTCCTAATGCTTATCAACATCAGTTTAAAAAATTTTATACTGCTCACTCTCTTTGGAATGCCTTAGAGAAGAGGTTTGCTGGTAATGCAAGTACCAAGAGAAATCAAAAGGACCTCTTGAAACAGCAGTATGAAAACTTTTCTGGTGGCAAGAATGAAAACATCACTCAAATCTTTGACAGGTTCAACAAACTGATAAGTGAACTGGAAAGTGCAAAGGTCAGTCTGGATCAAGATGAAGTCAACAGAAAAGTTTCTCAGATCTCTTGGAGAAGAATGGACAGTCTATGCTGCACAGTGGAGAACAAAAGACACACTTGATGAGATAGAATTGGATGATCTATACAACAGTCTAAGAGTGTTTGAGACTGAAATTGATGCTAAAAAGAAATCCTTTTCTTATAATCACAACACTGCTCTTCTGTCCTCTGAAAAATCTAATAACTGTGATTCTTTTTCAGGTGGTGATGGCAATTCTGCTGAAACTCATTATGAAGCTTTTGTTGCCAATGACGGATTATTTGCTCTAAATGTTGAAGACTTGGAACAAATTCATCCAGATGATCTTGAAGAGATGGATTTAAAATGGTAACATGCAATGCTGACCATGAGAGCCAAAAGATTTCTGAAAAGAACTGGTAGGACCAACTTTCAAGCCAAAACAGAAGGCAAACCATCTTTTGATAAATCAAAAGTGGAATGCTATAAATGCCATAAGCTTGGTCACTTTGCCAGAGAATGTAGATCTCAAGGTCAACAACCATCAAGGACTTCACAGCCCATTCAAGCTTCCTCATCAACGGCACTTGTCTCTCAAGAAGACAATGTGTTTGACTGGAGTGATCAGACAGAGGAAGAATTCCAAAATCAAGCACTTATGGCAGAAACCTCAAATGTCTCCTCAACTGAACTACCATCTGAGGTAAACTCTAAACTCTGCTCTCAATCATGCAAAAATATGGTTAAAAAGTACAGAGATCATAATGAGAGCATGTGCAAAACTCTAGCTAAGATGGAAGAAAGGAGATATGAATATATGCAAGCCATAGAAGATCTGGAAAAACAGATCAATGACTATAAGGATAATGAGATTCAAATGGGGTATGATAGAAACTATCATGAATGGGAGAAAAAGGAACTCAATAAGAAAATAGAATCTCTGAATAAAAAGGTAGAAGAAACTGAACAGAAGGTGTTAGAGGCTAATGAGAAACTGAAATCTGTTAACATAGATTTAGGTAACTTCAAGTTAGCAAATCAAAAGCTAGAACACCTAATGGAAGTTCAATTCAAAGATAGAGTCAAATCTCAGGTCAATCCCAAAGAAGGAATAGGATACAGAGCTACTCCACCTCCATATAATAACAAGTACATTCATCCAATGAGTGAAGTTGCTGATAGACTTGTCAATGAACCACTAGATGAGTCTATGACTATTGTAGATCCTATCCTTGATAGCAGTCCTGAACCAAAGGAAGATAAGAGTCAAAATAGAGACTGTGACACAAAGAGTGCACCCATAGAAGTCCAAGTTCCCAGTAAGAAAGGAAAAGAGAAGATGAGTGTATGCAATGCTACTCCACAAGTTTCTGTACATTCTAACTGTAACACTGCATCTTCATCAAAAGGAACTAAAAGAGGTAAAACTGTTTCTATCTGCACATGCCAAAAGCATGGTGTTCAAAAGTTTCCTAAACAACAGCAGGTAAGAGGAAACCAGAGAAACAAGAACCAGAAATTGACAGAAAAGTCTGGTGTTCCAATTCAAACTGTCAAAAGATGCTTTCACTGTGGAAGGAAGAATCACTTAGCCAAGGATTGTTTTTACAAACCAGCTGTTGCAAAACAGACTGTGCATCACACAAAATCAAATCCTAAACAGGCAAAGCACTCAAAAGTGAAACCTTCCACAGCAGCTCCAAAGAGAACAGTTGATCACAGATTCTCAAAAGTTAATAAAAAACAGTCCACACATCAAAAACAAGTTTTGGCAAAGCCTAAATCAAGTTTTAAACAAATATGGTGTGTCAAGGACAAATCTGTTGCTCAAACTGCTAATGCAAAAGATCAGACTGCTAAGTCAAAATCTGATGCTGTTAGTGCAAAAACTGAAACTGTTAGCACTACAAACACAGCTCAAGCTGCTGGGCATCAAACTGGAGCTGCTAGTGAATCATCTGAGACTGTCAGAAGAAAAGATGATCAAAATAATTGGATACCTCATATTATCACTAAATACTCTCCAAAGACTCCATCAGTAGATCTCACCAAATATAAGAAGTCAAAAACAGTTTTTAGTTATGTCAATGTACAAGGCCAACCCAAAACCAATTTGGTTTGGGTTTACTCCACTACTAACTAAGCTGTTATTTGTGCAGGGCAACCACAGGTCTCCTCATAGGACAAGATGGCATCTGGACAGTGGATGCTCTAGGCACATGACAGGCAATTCTGAATGCTTGTCAAATTTCAAAGGCTTTGATGGAGGTTTTGTTGCATTTGGAGGCAACTCAAAAGGAGGTAAGGTTACAGGTAAAGGTACTGTAAATGCAGGCAACATGACATTCCATGATGTTTTGTATGTTGAACAGCTTAAGTACAATTTATTGAGTGTCTCTCAAATCTGTGACAAACAAAACATTGTTCTGTTCACAGATTCTGAGTGCATTGTTCTTTCAAAGGATTTCAAAATTCCTGAAAATCTTGTTTTACTTAGAACACCAAGAAAGGACAATGTTTACTGCCTAGACACAGCTCTTTTGACTAAATCAAATACTTTAAGCTGTTTAATATCCAAAGCATCATCAAATGAGTCTGCTCTTTGGCATAGAAGGATGTGTCACATGAACTTCAAGTCCATGAATGATTTGGTTAAAAAGAATCTGGTAAGAGGATTACCACAAAAGGAGTTCATTTGTGATGATCATTGTGTAGCATGTCTTAAAGGTAAGCAACACAAAACTTCTCATAAGGCCAAAGAAATAAATTCAATCTCATCTGTTCTTCAGCTGATACATATGGATCTATTTGGTCCAACATCTGTTTTGAGTTTGAATAAAAGGGCATACTGTTTAGTCATTGTTGATGATTTCACCAGATTTACTTGGGTTTACTTTCTTAGGTCCAAAGATGAAACTGCTGAGCTTGTTAAGTCTTTTATCCTTAAGATAGAAAACCAATCCAATTCCAAAGTTAAGGTGATAAGATCAGACAATGGAACTGAATTTAAAAATCAAATTCTAAACAGTTTCTGTGAGTCCAAAGGTATTGCTAGACAATATAGTGCACCAAGAACACCACAGCAAAATGGTGTAGCTGAAAGAAAGAATAGAACATTAATTGAGGCTGCTAGAACAATGTTAGCTGATTCCAATCTGCCTATGACTTTCTGGGCAGAAGCTGTTAATACAGCCTGTTATGTTCTAAATAGGGTTCAAGTAGTTCAATCACAAGGGAAAACTCCCTATGAGCTATTCCACAACAGAAGTCCCCTAATAGCTTTCTTCAAGCCTTTTGGATGCCCATGTACTATTCTTCACACTAAGACTCACTTAGGGAAGTTTGAGAGTAAGGCTGAAGAAGGATTTTTTGTAGGATACTCAATTCAAAGCAAAGCCTATAGAGTATACAACAGAGTGTCTAAAACAATTGAAGAAAGTGCCAATGTTGAATTTAATGAAAATACTGCTAACATCAAAGGCACTGGTCCTGATTGGTTATTTGATTTAGATTCTCTAACAAATTCTCTGAGCTTTGCTGAGTTTACTGCAGAAGCTGATGCATACAGGGTTGAAGCTGCTAACACAAATTCTCATGCTGCCAATACAATTTCTCATGCTGTTGGCACAAAGTTTCAGACTGCTGCAGATTCAACAAGTTGGGATGACTTTCACCACTCTACCACTTCTGTCATGTGATCCTCCAGGGGTCCTGAGCACTCAACATGATGCAAATCCAGACACTGAAGTGCCATTCCCAAGTCCTGACAACACAGCTCAAACACAAAAGGAAACAGCTCCAGTTTCTAGGCTAGCAGTCCCAACAGCTTCTCAAGCTGTTAGCCTAGAAACTCAAACTGTTCCAGAAACTGAACCATTCACTGGTTCTGATGGAGATGACACAAACCTTGGAACATCCTTCCAAACAGAGAGAGAGCCCACACTAAGAGTTCATAAGTATCACCCTCTCAATCAAATACTGGGTGATCCAAGAACTCCTGTTCAAACAAGGAAGATGGTTCACAATGAGACTGCTGCTGCTGAACAAGCAGTTCCAGAATTCAGCCTAGCTGCTTTTGAACATGCCTGCTTCATGTCTCAACTAGAACCTAAAAAGGCATCAGAAGCACTAAAAGATTCATCCTGGATTGAAGCTATGCAAGAAGAGCTTTTACAGTTCAAAATTCAGAATGTATGGACTCTGGTGGATCTTCCTAAAGGTAAGAGAGCAATAGGTACAAGATGGGTGTTCAGAAACAAGAAGGATGAGAGAGGGATAGTCATCAAGAACAAAGCAAGACTAGTAGCACAAGGGTACACTCAAGAAGAAGGAATAGATTATGATGATGTCTTTGCTCCAGTAGCAAGAATTGAAGCCATCAGACTATTTCTAGCATATGCAAGTTTCAAAGGCTTTAAAGTGTATCAAATGGATGTTAAGTCTGCTTTCTTGTATGGGACAATTGAAGAGGAAGTGTATGTGTGTCAACCTCCTGGTTTTGAAGACTACAAGTATCCAGACAGGGTGTACAAGCTAGACAAAGCTCTCTATGGTCTTCACCAAGCCCCCAGAGCATGGTATGACACACTGTCATCATATCTTCTACAGAATGGATTCAAGAGAGGCACTCTGGACAAAACACTTTTCACTAAATCCATCAAAGCTGAGATTCTTCTTGTCCAGATCTATGTTGATGACATCATTTTTGGCTCAACTAATGATAAGTTGTGCAAAGATTTTGAGGCCCTAATGCACAAAAAGTTTCAAATGAGTTCAATGGGGGAACTCACATTCTTTCTAGGGCTGCAGGTCAAACAGAAGCCTACTGGTCTATTCATAAGTCAATCAAAGTATGTCAAAGACATACTGGAAAAGTTTGGCTATCAAGACACAAAGGTTGCAAGCACTCCAATGGATCCTCATAAACAGCTTCATACAGACAAAGATGGCATAGATGTGGACATTCATCTATACAGATCCCTTATAGGATCTCTCATGTATCTAACATCTTCTAGACCTGATATAATGTTTGCTGTTTGTGTGTGTGCCAGGTTTCAATGTTCACCAAAGGATTCTCACTTGGTTGCTGTTAAGAGAATTTTCAGATACCTTAAAGGCCAACCACATTTAGGCCTCTGGTATCCCAAAGACTCTCCTTTTGAACTAACTGCATATTCTGACAGTGACTATGGTGGTTGCAACATTGACAGAAAATCCACAACTGGTGGATGTCAATACTTAGGAGCAAGACTGGTCTCTTGGCAATGCAAGAAACAAACAACTGTCTCCACATCATCCACTGAAGCAGAATACGTAGCAGCTGCAAGCTGCTGCTCCCAGGTAATGTGGATTCAAAATCAGCTAAGAGACTATGGTATGAATTTCTTATCCACTCCTATTTATATTGGCAATTCAAGTGCCATTAGCATTGTGCAAAATCCAGTGAAATTCCCAAAAACCAAGCATATAGAAATCAGATTTCACTTCATCAGAGATAGTAATGAAAAGAAGTTAATCCAAGTTACCAAAATACATACTGATGATCAGCTAGCTGATCTATTTACAAAACCTTTTGATGTAGGAAGGTTCACTTTCCTAATATCAAACATTGGTATGGTAAACATGGATTAATTGATTTTTATTATTATCAACTCAATATGCTAATTTAAGGGGGAGACACTGTTCCATTGAAAATTTGCACAAATTTACACTAACAGCATGAGTCTTTTCTCATGTTGCTAGTTCATTTTCTCGGACTGCTAGTTATTTTCGCTTGATCTGTCAAAGTGTGCAGGGTATTTAGGTAATTTTCCAAGTGTGTGCGCGGGACCTAACCTTTTCGAAACCTTTAAAGGTCCCAGTTTCGTTCAGTTGTAACTACCAGTTACATATTTTTCTTCCACGGCCTTCTGTTTTCTCTCTGAACGATACACACACTCTTTTCAAACCCTAAACCCTAAACCGTTGTTTCTTGATCAATGGAGTTCGTAAAAGAACACAACTGCCTCCCATACACCCTGAAACACACTGACCTTGAACCGTTCCATGAGATGATGGACTTCCTCAGGCACTCCAATATCCACTATGCCCTCAATATCAACCCCACTATATACATATCTCATATTGAGCAATTCTGGAATCATGCCTATGTTCAAACCATCAATGGAGTGCCTACCCTGACTTCCAAAATCGATGGTACTACCATCAATATCACCGAGGAGTCCATCAGACATCATCTGCATCTTCAAGATGCCACAGGTATAAAAGACCTATCTCTTACTGCTTTACACTTTGGTCTTCAAAATATCGGATATAGGGGCCCTGCTGATTCTTTTACTTTCTTGAAAGCACACTTTTCTCCTAAATGGAAATACCTTGTGCATATTATTCAGCAATGTTTAAGCCCCAAAAGAACTGGTTGGTCCGAATTTTCTTCAAATATTGCCACTGCCTTAGTGTGCTTTCCTACTGGCCAACAGTTCAATTTTTCAAATATGATCTTTCAAGGAATGTTAAGGCATCATTCCTTGAAGCATGGGAAATTTTTGATGTATCCTTGATTTTTGGCAAAAATAATTGCACACACCTGCACCACTTCTTCAAATTTACATAAGAGGATATATGTTTCCCATAGGCACTCACTATCTTCAATCAAAAGGCTGATAAAGCCAAGTGCCAATTTTGTCAGCATTGATGCTCCATTGCCCTCTGCAATGATGAACATCATCACAAGAAACAGAGGAGAGGGGCCTGAGCAGACACAGCCCAACATTACTGCTTCAACCCCAGGACCCCAACCCACTCCTCATGATACAGATATTCCCTCTGATCCTTTTGAACAGCCCATACGCCCACTAAAATACTTATATAAAAGGAAAAGGGGACGAGGAGCTCCTTCCTCCTCCTCCCTTAGACAAGAGCCATATATCCCTGTGCAGGAGGATCCTTCTGCACAGAATATCCAAAGGGAACCAATTGAGGACACTCCCAACCTCAATCAGGAGGTGAACATCTCTTCTGAGACTGTTCATATGGGTTCTGTGGCTGGCACTACTGATGTCTCTGCACAAGAGGCACAGGACAGGGCCAACATCTCTAAGACCACACCCATGGCAACAGCAAGTGTGCAAACACGAGCTGGAAGTCCCCAGTACCAAGAAAAGAGGGGCCCAGAGGTTCCTACTTCTGGTGTTAATGTCAGTGATAGACCACAAACACCCCTGGTGTTATCTGATCTTGAGACTAGTCTGCAACTGATGCTCTTAACGGATCCAAAGCTGAAACCTGTTGTAACAATGTTGGAATACCAAATGTCCATCATTGCTGCACAGGGGGCACAAATTCATGCACTCAAACAGGCAGAAGCTGCTCACAATCAGAAACTGGCTAATCTACACAAAGGGTTTACTCTTTGTGGAAATAAGCTCATCAAACTAGAGCAGTTGATTCAAACCCATGTGGCAAAGGTTGTAGGTCCTTCTGACCAAACCAATGCTTCCAAAAAGGGGGAGAATCAGGAAGTTCCTCAACCAGTCCAAGCAGCTCCAACTCCAACAGTCCAAGCAGCATCAACAGCTCCATCTTCTAGGCTAGCAGTCCCAACAGCTTCTCAAGCTGTTAGCCTAGAAACTCAAGCTGCTTCTACAAGAGCAACTGGAGTTGTTATAAGAGAAGGTATTCAAGCTCCATCCAGTTCAGCCCAAGCTACATCTTCTGCTACAAAAGATAAGGGCAAGGGTATTCTCATTGAGTCTCCAAAGCACAAATTTTCTTCCAGAGAAGCCCAGATTGCCTTTGATGCTGAGATTGCCAGAAAATTAGCAGAAGAACAGGATCAGGCCTTAGACCAGCAAACCCATGCCCCAATGCAAGATGATGAAACCTTAGGAGATTACCTAAGAGGGTTTGTGGTAAAGCAATGTGAAAGGAAGAGGAGGATGCCAACTGGGCATACCAAGGCTGAGGAGAGAAGATTCTTGATAAATTTTGCAGTTGCAACAGACATTCCAAAGAAAATTGCTCAGTCCATGAGTACTGAGAGGCTGCAGGCAATACATGATAAAGAAATGGAGAAAAGAAAGAAAACAAGAGTCTCTTCAGAAGTTCAGCCAGTACCAACAGTTCAACCGTCCCAATCAGTCCAACCATCAACCAAACCAATCCAATCTGAAGCTGCCAGTGCACCTGCTCCTACTGATCAACCTACTGTTTCTGTTCCATCATCTGTTAAGAGGGTGATCTTTCAGCACCATTTGCAAAAACTATGGAGATAGAAAAGTTGCTTGATCAACATGACTTTACAAAGCCAGAAATCAACTACTGGTTTGCTAAGTCATTGGATGAAAGGAATTTAAGGGTCAACATTTGTGATAAGGAGAGAATCTGGACCAGAAGAGGAGTTTGATACATTCTGGCAGATGGTTCATAAGCTGACCAGGGATGAACTAATAAAGATGTACCACATAGGGTCTGTTTCTCAAGCTAGATCTGATCTTCCACAAGTAAAACAACTCATCAGAGATCTAAGTTCAGTTGCTGATGCTGAATTTGCAAGAAAAGAAGTGGAAGATGCTGAGAAGAAAGGGAAGCAGATCAAGGAAGTACATATTTTTGTCAAATCCAGAACCTACAGAATTCAATTCAAAGATGGATTTGGTATTTTCTTCAATCTCGAGTTTTACAATTTTCCAAAAGATATGCTACTCCAATTAAAATCAGTTAGGATATCTTGTGATAAAGATGAGATGAAGAGAGAATTTTTGAAGGCTATAGATCAGAAGCTTGCACAGTTGTAAGTTTTTGAAAGCCTTGGTTTGTAAATAACAGTTTACTTTTTCATTTCCTTATTTGTATAGAACTTAAAGTCTTGTATAAAGAATTTAAGTTAGGGGGAGATTGTTGGGAAATAGTTTAAGTATACTCAAGCTGTTAGTTTAGACTTCTCAGACTGTTAGTAGATTTTTCATGTAAGTACAAAGTTCATGCTGCTAGTTGAAGAAACTCGAGCTGCCAGTGTAAAAGTTCAAGCTGCCAGAGCAAAACAACTCAAGCTGCTCAGTTCATGCTGTCAAGTCATTCAAGCTGCTCAACAGTTTCATAAACAGAATGTGCTGATTTTCAGGGAAGATATCTACACGAAGATTCCAGCATATCTACTATCAGAGAAGTCATAGTCCTTCAAGGAAACACGTCTATAAAGCAATATAAATACATAGAATAGGTTTTTCTATTGTATAAGAGTTTTCTGCATATTTTTAGTCTGTAATTGCTTTATTGTTCAAGTTTTCTTAAGCCTCTAAGGTTGTAAAACCCTAAGAACAGTCTGTGTTCTTCGTCTAATCAAAACAGATTAGAGGTGATTGTAATCAGTGAATTCAGCAATACAAACAGTCTTGATTACTTCTTATGTTTTATGCTTTATTAGTTCTGAAAGTTTTTGTTAAAATAATTAAGTGTTATTCCGCAAACTTCTTAATTAAACTTTGATTCAAAGCAAGATTATTGATTTATACTCTGATAAATTCAAATCAGTTAATCTTGGTTATTCATAATTTTCATAAGTTTTAGATCCTGACACAAACCAAGATGATTTTATCTGTACTTTTATATATACATATATGTATATATATATATATATATATATATATATATATATATATATATATATATTACTGCTCTTGAAAGAATCAAATACCGAAACCTTTAAGGTTTCAGTGCTTCCCATACTTGGTCAGATTCAAGGTTTCTATAATCCAAAGTTTCAGTAGGTGTGTGTGGGTTTCGGTATATGCACCGAAACCTTGAGAGTTTCGGTACCTGCTATAGGGGTTTCAGTAGTCATAAAAAGTTTCAGTATATTGCCATGCATATGAAGAGTTTCGGTAGTGTGTACCGAAACATTCATGGTTTCGGTAGTTCTCAAAAGGTCTCGGTACTATATGGGTTTCGGTACTGGCTTATGGTTTCAGTATCATGCATGTACATGTATAGTCTCGGTATATAGTTTCAGTATATAAGGTTTCACTATCAAGCATAAGTTTCAGTATATGCCAAGCATGTTTCGGTAATGGCAATACCGAAACCTTAAGGTTTTGGTACCCATTTCATGGTTTCGGTATTCTTATACGCACACACAGTTCACATATAAAATTTTCCCAAAATCATAAGATTTAACTTGAACTAGAACCCAAAATTTTGTATACAACTGCTACAACACTAGATTTACATAAACCCACAAGAATATCTAACATGCATCAACATTTTGAATCCAAAAATTTCAGATTCGGTTTTCATCCAAAACCGAACTATAAATTCTTAAATTTGTAAATTTGAGAGATATTTACCTTAAATTGATGCTTGTAATGTTTATAGCTTCTCCTAAACAACTCAAATCTGAAGTTTCAGCCTCCAATTTGATGTCTTCGTTGTTTTCTTGATTTGGAGAATGAAGGAACCGGGGTTTCTTTTGAAGAAATAAAGAGAGCAGTGAGAAGAGAGAGAGAGTTGAAATGAGAAAAATAAAAGACTTATGTCTTATATTTCCTCATCTTTCCAACTTTTTCACAATCAACCCAAAACTTTCTAATTTTCTTAAATACCGATTTGTGTCTTGATTTCAATATCAATATCACTTAAAAATTATCATACTCAAATAGTTAAACTAGAAATTCTATAATTTCATAATCCTTCAAAATAGCAATCAATTTCTTAAATTCCATTAAATAAAGATTAAATCTTTATTTTATCATCTCAACTACTTAATAATAATCTTATAAACTTAATAAATTAAATCATCAATTTCTGAATAAAGCAACCGACTCTTATAATTAGTTAAAATACAATCCGACTTAAATTACAATTTTAAACTAATAAACCTCAATACAATAATTTAAATTTCGAGGATGTTACAGCATGGGCTCCACCACGCTCAAACTTCGTCCTCGAAGTTATTTGACCTCAAACAGTTGCGGATATTTCCTTAACATTTCCGCCTTCGTCTCCCAAGTGTGATTTGCTCCTTTGTGATGCTTCCAACGTACCAGCACCATTTCGATCTCTTTGCTCCGTAGCTTTTTCATTTTGGTATCCAATACACATTCCGGTTCCTCAACATATCGGGGCCTTTCATCAACTTGCAGCTCAGTATGGTCGGCCCAATCTTCGTTACCAGTAGTAAATGACTTACGAAGATTTCCAACATGAAACACCGGGTGTATGCCTGACATTTCTTCAGGCAACTCTAAACGATATGATTGATTCCCAACTTTTTCTACTATCTTGAATGGCCCAACAAATCTCGGAGCCAACTTGCCTCTCTTCACAAAACGAGTAACACCTCTCATAGGTGATACTTTCAAGTAAACCCAGTCATTCACTTCAAAGCTAATAGGTTTATGCCTTCTGTCATAATAACTTTTCTGGCGATCCTGAGCCGCTTTCATATTCTGTCTGATCAGTTGTATTTTCTCGTTTGTCTCCTGCAACAATGCCGGCCCAGCAATCGGCGTTTCTCCAGTTTCCCTCCAACAAGTAGGAGTCCTACACCTTCTCCCATATAGCGCCTCAAAAGGTGCCTTCTTAATTGTTGCATGATAGCTATTATTGTACGAGAACTCTATTAGTGGCAAATGATCATCCCAATTGCCACCGAGATCCAGTACACGTGACCTAATCATATCCTCCAAAGTGAGGATTGTTCGTTCACTCTGGCCATCGGTTTGCGGACGATAGGCCGTACTCATAGCAATTCTCGTTCCCAACCCTTCTTGCAATGCCGACCAAAAGTTCGAAGTGAAGCGGCTATCACGGTCAGATACAATGGACTTCGGTACTCCATGTCTAGAAACAATTTCATTCATGTAAATTTGAGCCAATCTTTCAAGTGAGTAATTTTCTCTAATCGGTATAAAATGAGCCGACTTAGTCAATCTATCAACTATTGCCCACACTGCATCATGTTGACGCCTAGTCTTCGGCAACTTAGTAACAAAGTCCATCGTGATGTGTTCCCACTTCCATTCCGGAATGGGAAGCGGTTGCAAACTGCCGTATGGTTGCTGGTGTTCAGCTTTCACTAGCCGACAAGTCCTGCAGCGCTCCACGTACTGGCCGATATCCTTCTTCAATCCCGGCCACCAGAAATCCGCTTTAAGTTCATTGTACATCTTCGTACTTCCAGGATGTACAGAAAACTTAGATTGATGTGCTTCTTCAATGATTACCTTTCTCATGCCCCCAAACTTTGGCACCCAGATCCTTCCGTAAATCCCTTTCAGTCCTGACTCGCTTGTTTCCATACTCTTAATTTGTACTCTAATATCCTCAGCACCAACATTCTCTTCTTTCAAAGCTTCCACCTGAGCAGCTTTGACATCATCAATGATCGTGGAACTTAGCATAGTGGACGTCATCATATAGCAGCAATCCTTTGCATATGCTTTGCGACTCAAAGCATCGGCTACTACGTTAGCCTTTCCGGGATGATAAAGGATTTCACAATCATAATCCTTTATAAGCTCCATCGAACGTCTCTGCCTCATATTAAGTTCTTTCTGGCTGAAGATGTACTTCAAACTCTTATGATCTGTGTATAACTGACACTTAGTTCCACAAAGATAGTGTCTCCACAATTTCAGTGCAAAAGTGACAACTGTCAACTCAAGATCATGAGTTGAGTAATTCTTTTCATGCTGCTTAAGCTGTCTCGAGGCGTATGCTATAACTTTTCCTCGCTGCATCAGTACAGCGCCTAATCCCAACCTTGAAGCATCTGTGTATACCACAAAATCCTCATTGCCCTCCGGTAGAGCAAGTATCGGCGCTTCACTTAGTGTTTTCTTCAGGATCTCAAATGCTTCTTGAACAAATGGTGCATTCTTCTTCGTTAATGCCTTCAACGGAACTGCAATCTTTGAGAAATCTTTTATAAACCTCCTATAATATCCCGCCAATCCCAGAAAACTCCTGATTTCTGTAGCTGATTGCGGCGGTTCCCAATTCTTTATCGCTTCAACTTTAGCTGGATCTACAGAAATCCCACCCCCTGAAATCACGTGTCCCAAAAATTGAATCTGTTGCAGCCAAAACTCGCATTTCGAGAACTTGGCATACAACTTCTCCTTTCTTAACAGTTCCAATAATTCTTTTAGGTGATCAGCGTGTTCGGCCTCAGATTTTGAGTATACCAGAATGTCATCAATAAAAACAATCACCGACTTGTCCAACGTCGGTCTACAAACTCGGTTCATGAAGTCCATAAAAACAGCCGGGGCGTTAGTTAACCCAAAAGGCATGACCAGAAACTCGTAATGCCCATACCGAGTTCTGAAAGCTGTCTTCGGTACATCTTCTTCTCTTACTTTCAACTGATGGTATCCCGATCTCAATTCGATCTTAGAAAAGACACAAGCCCCGTGTAACTGATCAAACAAGTCATCTATCCGCGGCAGCGGATACTTGTTCTTGATCGTCAACTTATTCAGCTCCCGGTAGTCAATGCACATCCTCATCGTGCCATCTTTCTTCTTAACAAATAATACCGGAGCTCCCCATGGCGATGAACTCGGTCGAATGAAGCCCTTGTCCAACAACTCCTGGAGTTGTGTCATCATCTCTTTCATCTCGGTTGGGGCAAGGCGATATGGAGAACGAGCTACTGCTGCAGCTCCAGGGATCAGATCAATTCGAAACTCAACTTGTCTCTCAGGCGGCACGCCAGACAAGTCTTCCGGAAACACATCCGGGAATTGTGATACAACAGGCACATCGCCCAACGTCTTCTTCTCAGCCTTAGCATCAATAGCATATGCTAAGTAGGCGTCACATCCCTTTGCAACAAGCTTTCGGGCTTTTGCAATAGTCAATAAGCACAGATCCCCACTTCTCCTATCCCCGTAAATACAGATCTCACGCCCCTCCGGAGTAGTTATTTTTATCATCCGCTTCTTACATACTATGTAGGCTTCATTCTCTATCAACCAATCCATCCCGATTATCACATCAAATTCGCTGAATTCTATCGGTATTAGATCCAGATTGAAGACTACATCTTCAATCACTAACGTGCAGTTACGGTATACGTGATCTACTTTTACTAGAGTGTTGCTAGCAGTTTCTATGTCAAGTATAGTAGACAACTTAGACAGTGGCATCGACAATAGTTGAGCAAAAGCAGTAGACACAAAGGACCTGTTGGCACCCGAATCGAAAAGAACTCGTGCAGGTAAAGAGTTTACTATAAACGTACCCGTAACCACCTCCGGGTTTTCCTTAGCCTCCTCTGCCGTTATCTGAAAAGCACGAGCTGGTGCCCTTTGTGGCTGGTTCCGGCGGTTGACTGAACCACCACTAGATCCTCCAGATGATCGGGTCGATGATGGAGCAGCAGCTGTTGGAGCATTCTTTCTACAATTCCTACTATAGTGACCCCACACCCCACACTTATAGCAAGCATCACCCTTCCTTGGGCAATCATTCTGAAAATGTCCCAGTTCCCCACAGCAAAAGCAAGCACGTCCGTTAGTGCACTTGCCAAAATGTTCCAGGTGACACTTGTTGCAGTATTGTGGCTCGGTGTTGATAGAGTATGCACGAGCACGACCACGATCAGATGTACCAGACAGTCGGCGATACGACTGCTGAGATGAGTACTGTGAAGACCGGGAAGATCCCGAGTATCCTCCCTCCCGTTGGCGCTTCGGCGGTGACGGCTGTGTTGGGTTGGTGGAAGCAGCAGCAGACCCAATCGAGTAGCCCGACATGATCAAAATCTGCTCTACATTTCTGGCAGCCTCAAGTAAGCCAGCAAATGTAGGGTAGCGGACGTTGCTCATAACCCTTCTTATCTCAATATCCAGACCGACCTCAAACCTAGTCACCTTCCTCTCTTCAGTATCGACTTGATGAGGCGCGAACAGACTCAGCCTCGTGAACTCCACAACATATTGGGACACAGTCTTAGTCCCCTGCATCAATGCCATAAACTTTGCCTCCAGTCTTCGGCGCTCATCAACCGGACAGTATTGCTGAGTGAATAAGTCCTTGAACTCAGCCCAAGTCATAACAGAAACCTTCTCCAGTGTCAAAGCATTCACCATAGCATTCCACCACATAATTGCGTCATTAGTGAACATCGCTGTAGCATACCGAACCATGTCCTTCTCAGCACAATCGCTGATTCGGAATGTCCGTTCTGTGGCTGTTATCCATTCCAAAGCGGCAACAGCATCGCCCAGTCCATTGAACTCGACTGCTCCATTTCCCTTAAAGTCCTTGAAACGACAACCCCAGGGCTTATTAGATGACCCAGTGTTGTCATCTTGCTCGTCATTGTTTCCCTCTCTTTCCTTATTCTTCCTCTTATCTTCCCTTCGCTTAGCTTCGGCCTCATCTCGAGCCCGAAACTGATCTTGTATCATCCGATTTTGCTCAGCCATCATGGCTAGCATCATTTCCCTCGTCTCTTCAGGTGTCATTCCTCCTCCAGACATGTTCTTAAATAATAAACATATAACTTGTTTAGTAACATGTCATAATTTAAAGACACCTCTCATTTGTCCCGTATGATAGTCAATCTCTTATAATTACTAGATCGTAACCTATCTTAGTTCAGATCATTACTTCAAATCACTACATATCATTACCTAATGTTTGAGATCAAGACCTCAGGACACTTGAATCTCAAACTACTGCTCTGATACCATCTCGTGTGACACCCTTGCCACAATAACCACCATTTACATTACACCCATGATTATACACCACATAATTGATTACATAATGATCTGAAAACTTAATTTAAGTGCGGAAGCAATAAAAATACATAAATAAATATTACAACTGTTTCAAACACCCTACGGTGCTACAAGGTTCCAATTCTAAGTCTACATACTCAGTGACATTACAATCATCCCAAATACATATTATAAAAACAATCCCATTATTCAATTACCACTCTGATTAGTAGATAATCTTCAATCACTTGAACAAATGACCTAGCTAGACGGTCCGGCTGTAGTCTTTCCTTTTCCTGTAAAAACATCAACAACTGAGGGATAAGCGAATGCTTAGTGAATACACAGATTACGCATTTTATAAATTTTTATGAAGCCCAAGGGTAAAACCAATGACAAACATCGTATACCCTCTTCGTACACCAAGTACGGACCAGAGCCGCAGCCCCTTCGAGCCCAAAGCTCGGCATTAAACATACCATCTGAGACAAACGTACGATCGGGGATGACATACTGCCTACCGGGCCTAGGAGGGATCAGCTCCAGGTCATATAGCGCAGTAACATCAGAGTAATCGATGCGACCCACCGGTCCATCACTAGATGCACAACAATCGAACGGACATGCAACAAGTAAGAATGTGCATCTAAATCTACGCAAGTTAGTAGAATTCCAAACAAATCATGAAGCAACAGGTCTCAGCAGGCAAAGCTTAACATAAAACAGATATAAACATGCGAAATCTACTGTACTCACAGTGGGTGCGTAATTAACTTTAAACAATTTTTATTTATCCACGGGCTTTCAACCGGAATCACAAAGTACACAACTGTGGGTTAAACAACACCACAAGGGACCTGTTACATTTCCATATGATAAACATATCATTATTACGTGTTCTTTAATAAATTGTCATCAATTTGTACAATCATAAGTATTACAACATTCGGAACCAATACCCGAAACTTAAAATGTAATCCTCTTTAATAATACCATCAATCTCTCGTTTAATAATGAGTCTCGCCAAGTTTCTCAATTCATCGTGTTAACCCGTCGAAATTATATTGAAGTTTATACTTTAATTTCCAAAATTTGAGATTGCCAAAATGTCCATAATATATCTGAATTATAGAATGTCCGACTGGTTCCATTTTATTTTCTCTAATTAAACCCAAACCCAGATGATTTTATCTGTACTTTTATATATACATATATGTATGTATATATATATATATATATATATATATATATATACATATATATATATATATATATATATATATATATATATATATATATATATATATATATATATTACTGCTCTTGAAAGAATCAAATACCGAAACCTTTAAGGTTTCAGTGCTTCCCATACTTGGTCAGATTCAAGGTTTTTGTATTAAATCCAAAGTTTCAGTAGGTGTGTGTGGGTTTCGGTATATGCACCGAAACCTTGAGAGTTTCGGTACCTGCTATAGGGGTTTCAGTAGTCATAAAAAGTTTCAGTATATTGCCATGCATATGAAGAGTTTCGGTAGTGTGTACCGAAACCTTCATGGTTTCGGTAGTTCTCAAAAGGTCTCGGTACTATATGGGTTTCGGTACAGGCTTATGGTTTCAGTATCATGCATGTACATGTATAGTCTCGGTATATAGTTTCAGTATATAAGGTTTCACTATCAAGCATAAGTTTCAGTATATGCCAAGCATGTTTCGGTAATGGCAATACCGAAACCTTAAGGTTTCGGTACCCATTCTATGGTTTCGGTATTCTTATACGCACACACAGTTCACATATAAATTTTCCCAAAATCATAAGATTTAACTTGAATTAGAACCCAAAATTTTGTATACAACTGCTACAACACTAGATTTACATAAACCCACAAGAATATCTAACATGCATCAACATTTTGAATCCAAAAATTTCAGATTCGGTTTTCATCCAAAACCGAACTATAAACTCTTAAATTTGTAAATTTGAGAGATATTTACCTTAAATTGATGCTTGTAATGTTTATAGCTTCTCCTAAACAACTCAAATCTGAAGTTTCAGCCTCCAATTTGATGTGTTCGTTGTTTTCTTGAATTGGAGAATGAAGGAACCGGGGTTTCTTTTGAAGAAATAAAGAGAGCAGTGAGAAGAGAGAGAGAGTTGAAATGAGAAAAATAAAAGACTTATATCTTATATTTCCTCATCTTTCCAACTTTTTCACAATCAACCCAAAACTTTCTAATTTTCTTAAATACCGATTTGTGTCTTGATTTCAATATCAATATTACTTAAAAATTATCATACTCAAATAATTAAACTAGAAATTCTATAATTTCATAATCCTTCAAAATAGCAATCAATTTCTTAAATTCCATTAAATAAAGATTAAATCTTTATTTTATCATCTCAACTACTTAATAATAATCTTATAAACTTAATAAATTAAATCATCAATTTCTGAATAAAGCAACCGACTCTTATAATTAGTTAAAATACAATCCGACTTAAATTATAATTTTAAACTAATAAACCTCAATACAGTGATTTAAAATTCGAGGATGTTACACCTAAATAGGCACAGGGTGGTCCAAAATACACCTAAGTCTGGTCCGAAGTGGACCGAAATGAGGTCCGAACTAGGGTATTAGATGGTCCGAATTGGGATCTACGATGGTCCGAAATGCTACAGTTAAAGGTCCGAATTAAAGCATGTTTTAAGCAGATATTCTAAGGCAGAACAGTTCAGATGTCGATTTTAGCAGATTTAAAGCCTAAAAATGTTTCTAAATGATTGGGAAACTATTTTAAACACTTTTGATGTTTTTAAATATACCAAAAACACTTAAAAATCATTAAAAAAAACAAGCAAAAACCCACTAAAACCCATACTTTTTAAAACTTTTCAAAGACAACGATTATGGATGATATTAGTGAAAAGATTGAACTGAATGAGCTCGAAATCAATATAGGAGGATAATGTGATGATTATATGAGTATAATAACACAAAAAACGTCCGAAAACTGAAGAAGAAAAGGATCTAACCGGTGAAGAAGATGAAGAACTCGAAGAACACTAGAAACCCAGCAGAATCCGAAAGAAAGAAAGTTGAAATCCACCTTTGTAGCTCTGATACTAATTGTAATGATGTATTCCCGATATGTTTCAGCACCTTAATGATTTCTTATCAAAACCCAAGAAGAACAAAGCTCAATAATTAGGCAATGATGAAGAAAAGACAAATGGAATGTTGAGAGAATATGCAAGTGGCGGCTACTGTTTGTATTGAATATTAACCGTGTAATACAAAGTGAAACCCTAGGAGCTATACATAGCTTCATTTAATTAACTATGAGGCATTGTCACCTTTGGCCCCTAGACTTTTACAAGTAAATAAATTACAAGGAAACTAAATATAAGACTAAATACTAAGTAAATAATTATTACAAAATAACTCCATATGTTTGAAATTAAATGTCTAACAGGGTCCTCAGAAGATAGAGGAATAAGTATCACACCTTTAGCTCAAAACTAACTAAAGCGATCAGACTCGACTATAGCTCAAAATTAACGGCATCGAATCTAGGAATAACTATCGCACCTTCCGAGTGATCGGTGACCGGTTGGTTAAGCTCAAGCATTGTCCTTCGGTCTCCCATTGTGAAAGAGGAAGACTCGGAAGAAGACGAAGAATCAGAAGATGAAGACGGTGAAGAAGGTGAAGGACTAGGAATCGGAGGTAACTGGACACAAATATCTACGTGACCTTCCTCCACCGGAGAAGGAACAGTATGGTCAGTAGAACAGATAAACTAGACAGTCCCTCAACTAAAGGGTGCGATTGTTCACGAAGACGGCTACAGAATGCTCGCTCAGGTTCGGAGTATGGGCTGACGCTATTAGGATTACAACGACTCATACACCGAACACCCTTTAAAAAAAAACAAAAACAGACAGAAAAATTAACTTTTCAGGGGGATAACTAAACTACCAGTGTTGGTTGTTTCTTAAAGCTCACACCGTTCCCCGGTAACGGCGCCAAAAACTTGACGCGTGCAAAACACACCTCATGTTTCAATGTCTAAATGAACCCAAAGTATAAATTACACAACTGGCAGTGTACAAATCATGTGCAATATAGCTTTAAGAATCACCCAGGATTTATCGAACTCAGGGAACGGACTAAAGATCGGAGACTCCAATACTACAACCTAAACCAATATTTAGCTATTTCGGACCTCTTTGAGGAAATTATCAACTAGAGACACTAATTAAAATTAATTAACCGAATGACTAATGCAAACTAAGTAACACAAGAATAAAAAGTTAAACTAATTTTTTTTTGGGTTTTTCGAAAAAAATTAAAACTAAATCTAGCAAACACGACTTAAACTAAATTAACGAACGCACCAAGTAAGGACGACTATATAATACAAACCAACTAACAAAAGCAAAGTCAAATTGGAAATAACTTAAGCAAGTAAAGAATGATAATGAATTTTACGAAACTCTTATATTACGAAACGTCACCCACTTGGAATTAGAAAAGTATAATTAATTGGTGGCGGTCTGAATTGATCGATTAAAGATAAATCAGTTAATAACCAATTATAGATATTCAATTAAGCCCGAATTATGGATTAATTTACCGAATATTAGATTTCTCCAAACAAAGATTAAATCATGACAAAACACGTGAAAACAATAAAGTTAATTGAACTGAATTCCAATATTAACCAACAATCTTATTATCGCAAAAAGATGCTAAAAACTATCAATTAATATCGAGAATTCAACCAACCAACTTTATTTATTTGGAAAGCGAGCTTTACGGATTATTAGTTTTATTATCGCAACACAATGCCTAAAAACTAAGAAACATGCAAAGTTCTAGATCAATAATTCATCACAAAATCATTATCACAATACAATGCCTAGAAGATATAATCAATTATCAATTTTCATCCAAAGTTTCAATTTATATTAAAAACAATGATTCAACCAACAATTATTTTTGCAAAACAATGCTAAACGATTGATAAAAATCTGATTTTTAGCAAAAATATATGAAGAACATCAACTATCTAGTAAATATAAACCATAAACCGTCAATCAATCCAAAACCATGCCAATTAATACATAGAATCCATCATCCCAAGCGGGTGAACAAGAAAACTACTCACTAATCATACCAAAAAACCAAAATTAAACTCAAATAAATAAAAACCATTATGAAATCAGAAAGTTTAAGAATAAGTGTACCAAATTTGTAGCTATCTGTGCGAAATTAAACTCCAAAACTTGAACCGAATGTTTGAAAACTTGAGAAATTCGAAACCCTAGGCTAAAACTATGATTATATCTTCGAAAACCTACTTGAATATGGGAAGAAAAACAGGATAATTTCGTAAAAGTATGCTGAAAATCAAGTACTGCTTCCTCTCCCATCATTCTGGCCGCTACTGTGTTTTTATACGGATTATGCGCCGCCTACGACCGTGTGCATTAAGTCCTACGGTTGTAGGCCTCTTTGATCTAGTCAACATCGTGCCCTAGCCTCCTACGGTCGTAGGCTTCTCCTCTTACGGTCGTAGGCTCCAAAAATCAAAACTTCAACTCTTTTCTTCTTGGAAAATTAATGAGAACTCGTCGTGGCTTCAAACTCGGTCGATTTTTCCTCGATGTTCGTTCCTTCATCGACAAAACCTCTTTTGTCCTATGAATCACAAAAATGAAAGAAATAGATATCTTTTTCACGTATTTCGAGAGAAAAACCGACCAAAATGCAAGGTAAATGATGCCTAAAATATGTAAATATGAACATATCAAAATACCCCACACTTGAACTTTGGTTGTCCTCAAGCAAACAACTGCATAAATGTCTTTACTCTGGCCTCAATTCAAAATAAACTCTCTAGAAACATGCAAGACTCAATAGCATTAAAGATCCATAGACTATGAAATTGAAGCCAAAGCAAGAAACAATGAGCCACAAGATGCAAAAAGTAGAATTGCAATGTCAACAACTTCCTATCTCATTACATGACTTAGCACCTCACAGTTTTCACTCATCACTCATGTGTATAGGCTCGTGCATTTTCCCAAATTCCGCTCAATGTCAGACATGTTAAAAGAATATCAGCATATGCTTGATTTGTTTAGAATAATGATTACCACTAAATTGTAAATAAAACAACAACAAGCAACTTACGAATTGATTAACAAAGAAAATTGAGGATAACCATTTACGGAATCACTATGGCATAAGATATTACCCGCTTGAATTTCATGCAACGATCACATAGACCTAATCAATTGCGTAGTCAAATTAATCATAAATACTTTAACCAATAAATCTCGGCATTGAGCATGCAATATTCGATACTTGTCTTAATCCCTAAACTAATGGACTCGGCACAAATAATAATATCACTATGAACTATCTTGATTTTACCAATCAAACCATTCACTCATAATAGTAACCGAATGTTTATCATTTGCATTACACGTAAAGTATTCAAGAAACACGAAATACATCAAAACATAAAGTGAACTTCAAGGATGTAAAACTTAGCTGTAGATCCTCCGCAAACGGATACGGTTGAAGTCATCATCGTAGGCTCGACTGGGTGCAATCCATCGTCTTCGTAATCACATCGTGAATCAACTCTGGCAGAGCTTTGCTGCTTTTTTCAACACTTCGGGACTCTAAAAGGGCTGTAAACGACCTCTATTTATAGAGGATGTGAAAATTAGGGTTTTGGGCACAAAAACGCGTATGCAGGGTTTTTACGCCGCAGGGGCGTTGCCCTGGGTGTAGCCCTGCGCCTGTTCACGAACTAAAAATCTTTCTGTTTTGGAGCGTAGGGGGCGTAGACCTAGGCGTAGCCCTACTCCCAAACCTGCTCGTTTCGCGCTGAATTTTCTCGTGGTGCTTTCAAATGACTTCTGAACCCTAAAACACAAATATGATGTAAAAGTATGATAGTTAGGAAGCATAGGTGCATAAAATAAGCCTTTAACGATACCGAAACCACATAAAATTATAATCCTATCAGTAAATTAAGCCAAAATTCAGGCTTAATTGAATTTATAAATGGTTATTTATGGATTTATTTTTAGTCAATCAATTCAATCCATCGCCAATTAATTATAGTTTTCTTATTCAACGTGGGTGACGTTTTCGTAATATAAGAGTTTCGTAACGTTAGTTTATTATCGTTCTTTACTTGCTAAAGTGAATTATGCTATGATTCTGTTTTTGTTTGATTCGTTTTATTTGGTGTCATTAGTTGTTTGCGATCGTTATTTCGTTTTATTCGTGTTTGCTAGAATTAGTTTTTATTTAATTTGAAAAACCAAAAAAAAAAATTAGATTAACTTTATTATGGTGTTAATTAGTTTAAATTAGTTATTTAGTTAATTGTTTTTATTTTCAGTAGTTGATAACTGAAATAGCTTAATATTGGTTTAGGTTGTAGTATTGGAGCCTCCGTTCTTTATTCCATTCCCTGAGTTCGATAAATCCTGGGTGATTCTTAAAGCTATATAGCACACGATTGGTACATTGCCAATTTTTTAATTTATACTTCGGGTTCATTTAGTTATTAAAACCTGAGGTGTGTTTTCCATGCGTCAAGTTTTTGGCGTCATTGCCGGGAAACGGTGTGAGCTTTAAAAAAACAACCAACGCCGGTAGTTTAGTTGATCCTTCTAAGGGGCAACTCCCCTGAAAAGTTTAATTTTCTGTCCGTTTTCGTCTTTCTTTGAAGGTAGCATTTTATGAAAAAAAACCCTTAAAAAACCCGGAGTTTTTTAAGGTGGGGTTGAAACATCTTTTTGTAGTAGTGAAGGTTGCATGAGATAGCAAAAAAACACTACAATAACACAATACTGAAACCTCCTTCTCTGTCGCAACAAAACATCTTCATTTTTAATTTTTTTTTTTGCACCACATATATGATGCTAGTGAAATAGTTCATCTTGGAGCGTAACATAGAAAGGTAAAACCACCTAAAATAATGGAAGAGACTTGTTCATTAAACATTATCTCCAAAATTCACGAAAAAAACTTTCTGACAAAATATTAACCAAACTAAACGTTTTGAACAAATCAACTAGTGATTGTAGAAATAGCTAGCCAACGCAAGAAGATGCTATCAGCAATTTGTAGCTTCAATTAGATGATGACACTGAAAAAGATGTATCGCATACAATGACAAAATGTTGGGGTTCAAGATAAAAACCAGACAAAAGGAAACAAAAAATCCTTGCCACAAAACATATACTAAAACTAGAATTAAAATTTCATGGTTATTAATTAAAAAAAGACAAATTTATAAATATAATTTGAAGATATGATTTTTTTCCAGCACTAGAACAACAAAAAAAAAGTAACAAACACAATGATAACAAGTTGCAAAACTAGTTTGTTAGAAATAAGATGGACTAGGGTCCAAAACATCGAAATGACTTCTGAAATTATCAGCCGGTATAAGATGTGGGCAATAATATTTATTTGTGGCTGAGCAAACCTGCATAAAAAAAATAAGATGTCAGAAATAATATTTATTTGCAGAAAGAAATAATAGTCTAAAGCATGTAAAAGTCCCAAC
Organism: Centrapalus pauciflorus; assembly: GCA_020465985.1. Classification (NCBI taxonomy): domain Eukaryota; kingdom Viridiplantae; phylum Streptophyta; class Magnoliopsida; order Asterales; family Asteraceae; genus Centrapalus; species Centrapalus pauciflorus. The sequence goes on along the minus strand of JAANYP010002798.1, from coordinate 711,509 downwards.
GTGGATGCCACATTTAATACCTCCATGTTGCTCTCTCTCATAAAATCTTTCAATGACATGAAGCTCGGGGTCTATATTGAGACTCGAGAGTTGAGTGCTCAAAGATCTTACCCCTTTTTTTTAAACAAATCATAAACTACAAGAACCCATTCTCCAGCAATCATGACTACCTCACCATCCGTTCGGCATATTGCAGGCTTATAATTAAAGTGAAGGTAGTTCAAACCCCAATTGGTTGTGTCAATCACAAAGTCATTTGTAATGAAATCTCCAACAACATATTCTTTCATTATCCAGATATTAAACATTACATTGATCATGATACTATTAAATAAAGATCGATTCCTACCAAGGACAACCTACCTCAAGTTGTCACCATATGTACGATCCTTCCCCATGTGGGCAAGGGCACGAAGTCCCCAAAATTATGCCTCTTGATATGGAAGAAAACTATAAGATTTGGAAGAGTCTCATCGGCACATAGAGAATGAGCAACTTTATCCAAGTGGCATGCAGAATATATATACTAAGGGGAGAATATGGTAATATTTCCAAGGGGCAACCATGAACCAGAACCTCGTACCAGTAACTGCAACATTGTACCACTTTTTGGAAACATGGCACTAGAATCAGTTTCTCAAAAAAGATATAGTTCCTCCATATTTGCATATAGATCTAAACCGTTATCACTATCCGAAAAGAGTTACAATATTACAGTTTCATATCAAGAAGTGAAATTAAAATATCCCTACAGACGGATCCAACGATTACATCGACACTATATTTGAATCTAGACTTTCCAAATGAACTATACGTGAGAAGTGCGCAAAACCATGAATTTATTTGTTATTGAACAAGCAAAAATTACACATTACACATTTCAAGTAAATGTACAGTTTCTGGAAGCATATTCATGTATTACTCCAGAGAACCAACAATGAAGTTCCTTAGACAAATGCATACCTCCAAAAGAACCATCCCTTTACATGAATGTGTAGCTTCAAAGCCATGTCATAGGAGGTTAAAGCTTGACTTAATTACCAATGGCTCACTGAAGCATGGATTCATCAGAATCCTAATTGATCAAGTGAAATTCATATTCTGTGGACAAAAGAATCATCAAATGGGAATCTCATCTTGCAAAGTGCAATTTTGCAAAATTGGAATATTCGAGGCTGCCTTTGCAATTAATCATTTTTTCTTGTTTTGTTTCAGAGTATTACTGTACATCATTATAAATGATACCAATTTTGCTAAAATGAACTTCCCAAGGTCAGAATCCTAATTAAGATTCCTTCTCCTAAGAAAACAAGTTATCACTTGATTGAAAATGATGTCATGCATGGGAGAGTTACTTGTAGGTGGCTCTGACTCAAGGGTGCTCCATTTGGTAACTTAATTACCATTCTTGATCTCCCTATACCATGAACTCTCCATGCCGCTTAGATAAACCTACTCACCAGATGCCGATGGGAGTGTTCCAAATCTTGTATTTTTCTTTAAGTTTTGAGAGCCATCATTTTGGAAAAATGTTCGCCCGTGCACACATGGGGAAGGCTCATACATATGAAGATTAAAACTTAAGCTTGGGTGCACGTCTTTGGTGGGAATATCTAACAAATTTACATAGTTTCATGACAAAAGGAAGGTTTAATATATGGACAATGAAAGAATATGGTGTAGGAAAATTCGTGGACTAATGACTTTGTGATTGACACAACCACTTGGGATGTAAACCAAGTTCAATTTGATTATAAGCATACAATATGCCGAACTAATGGTTAGGTAGTCATGTTCCCAAAGGCGGAGTTATTTGAGTTTAATTATTTCGGGATTACATCATCATTCTCCACCAACCATGCTACCTCACCATCCGTTGTGCATATTGCAGGCTTATAGTTTAGGGAGAATTTCATATATGTCCCTCTAAAACTGCATAATATCGTATACACCCAAGCCAAAAAAAGAATTTCATATATCCTTTTAAAACGTCATAATATCATATTTACCCAATTTAAAACCTTAATATCATATATACCCTTTCAAACTTTTAAATATATCAAATATACCCAAATTAATTATTTATTATTTATTATTACTTTAAAACTCATAATAAATATTCATTAATAAAGAAATGACCAATCTACCCTTTTTATTTCTTAAACTTCATAATATCATATTTATCCAATTGAAAACTTTAATATCATGTATACCCTTTTAAACTTTTAAATAATCAAATATATCCAAATTATTTATTTATGATCTTTTATTACTTTAAGATATCAAATCTTTTATTTCTTGACGGAATTCGGCAATTCCAATTTCAATTTGTTCGTTAAATCGAAGCCAATAAAAAAGAATAAATAATTAATTTGGACATATTTGATATATTTAAAGGTTTGAAAGGGTATATATGATATTAAAGTTTTAAATTGGGTAAATATGATATTATAAAGTTTTAGAAGGATATATATGAAATTCTTTTTTTGGCTTGGATATATATGATATTATGCAGTTTTAGAGGGACATATATGAAATTCTCCCTATAGTTTAAGTGACGGTAGTTCAAACCCCAAGTCGTTGTGCCAATCACAAAGTCATTTGTCTAGGAATCTCCAACAACATATTCTTTCATTATCCACATATTAAACTTTTCATTCATCATGCAACTATCAAATAAAGATCAATTCCCACCATGGACAACCAACCTCAACTTGCCACCTTATGTAAGATCCTTCCCCATGTCGGCACGGGCAGTAAGTCCCCAAAACGATGCCTCTTGATATTGAAGAAAAACTATAAGATTTGGAACTCTCTCATCGACACATAGAGAATGAGCACCTTTATCCAAGTAGCATGAAGAATATATAGTAAAGGGAGAGCACAATAAAATTTCCAAGCGGCAACAAGTACCCCTACAAGTAACTGCACCATTGTATCACTTTGTGGTAACATGGCATTAGAATCAGTATATGAAGAAAGATATAGTTCCTCCGTATTCGCATCTAGATCTAAACTGTTATCACTCTCCGAAAAGATATAAAATATTACAATTTCATATGAGAAAGTGAAACTAAAAAATCAAAATTTAAAGATGGATCCAACGATTCCATAGACACCATATCTATATCTAGACTTTCCAAAGGAACTATAGGTGAAAAGTGCGCAAAACCTTGAATGATTTGTTATTGAACAAACAAAATATGCACATTTGACATTTCTAATAAATTGTAGTGTTTCTGGAAGCGTAGAATATTCACATGTTACTGGATTGCACACGATATAACAATGAAGTTCGTCAGACAAATGCATACCCTCCAAAAGAACTATCCCTTTACACGAATGTGTAGCTTCGAAGCCATGTAACACGAGGTTAAAGCTTGACTTAATTACAAACGGCTCCTCGAAGCCTCGATTTTCATTGGAATCCTAATCGATCATGTGAAAATTCATATTCTGGGGACAAAAGAATCATCAAATGGGGTTCTCATCTTGAAAAGTGCAATTTTGCAAAATTGGTATATTCTAGGTTGCCTTTACAGTTACTCCTTTTTCTTGTTTTGTTTCAAAGTATATACTCAACATCATTATAAAAGATTCCAAAAATGCAAAAATGCACTTCGCAAGGTCAGAATCCTATTTAAGATCCCTTCTGCTAAGGAAACAAATTATCACTTGATTGATTTGGATGCTAATGCAACCATGGGTATTGGTGAGCAGGTCGAAACCAGTCCAAGGTTTTACCTCCCGTTACATGACTTTGAAGTTATATAATCATGTAACAGGTATGTTGTTTTGGAGGTTGTGAATGTGCCTAAGGAAGCTCATCATTATGGTATGCAATCCAGTAAAATATACAATGCTTCCTAAAACTATATATCTTACTAGAAACATGAAATTAAAGCCGATTTTTGTATGTCCAATTACAAATCAAATTTATGGTTTAGGCCGTTTTCACCATCTATTTCATTTGGAGTATCTAGATTCACAATTGTATTCCTCTATAGAATTGGATCCATCTTATCATTTTAATGTAGTTTCATATTCTAATCCCTAGATCTCTTATCCGATCATCATAGCAATTTAGACTTAGCTACGTACTAATATGAAGGAATTAAATCACATTTTTCTTCAAATAGAAATTTTGATTCCATGTATTCTGAAAATAAAGTGATGCATGGGAGAGTTACTTGTAGGTGGCTCTGACTCAAGGGTGCTCCTTTTGGTAACTTAATTAACATTCTCGATCTCCCCAAACTATATACTCTCCATGCTACTTAGATAAAGCTACTCACCGGCTAGCCGATGGGAGTGTTCCAAATCTATGAGTTCTCTTCAAGTTTGAGAGCCATCATTTTGGAAAAATGCTCCCCCTTTCACACATGGGGGAGGCTCATACACATGAAGATTAAAACTTGAGCTTGGTTGCACGTATTTGGTTGGAATCTAACGAAATTAGATAGTTTCATGACAAAAGGAAGGTATAATATATGGACAATGAAAGAATAAAGTGCACGAGAATCTCCTGGACTAATGACTTTGTGATTGACACAACCACCTGGGATGTAAAGCATGTTCAATTTGATTATAAGCGTACAATATGTCGAACTAATGGTTAGGTAGTCATGTTCCATGAAGGCGAAATTATTTGAGTTTAATATTTGTATGAAAAAAATAGTTGAAATATTTCAGCAAACTAAAGTGGTGGTTCATACTTCTTTAATGTCATTGTGGAATTCTATAAATTGAGAAATAACAACATGACGGAGGGAAATTTGGGATCAAGTATGAACTTACAAGTTTAAGATCAAGTATGAACTTACAAGTTTAAGATCAAGTATGAACTTACAAGTTTAAGATTAATTTGCTTTCAGCAAATTAACATCATTTGTGACACGGTATATTATTATATATGTGGGTTTACCAGTCAGAAGATACATATGATATGTGGGTTGATCCAATTAAGTGCTAAGATTGCGAGAACATATGATATGCTAGATGCCCTAATCCGTCAATCTTTTTAATTTATTTGTAGCATTTAAGCAAAAATATTAGACTTATAGCATAGGTCTTGCAACTCTATAATCCAGTATCTAATTTGTAGATAGCTAGATAATTAATAAATCAAACAAAATTTTTTAAAAAATGATATATAACACAACAAATCAAAACAAAAGATAGAAGAAGAAATTGTACCTGAGGAGAGATGAAATTAAAAAGGCACATAACACAATTAGGTGGAATTGAACCAATTCATGTGTTTGTGAAAAGGATGGAAATCGATGCGAATGCACCATGGAAAATTGCAAAAAATAAAGAATGAATGTGTTAGAGTTTTATGGTTTAAAAGAAAGTGATAGGACAAACAATCAAATATAGAGGTTTGGTTTTTGTTTTATGGGATAAATCATAAATGCATATTTATGTAATAAATTTTATCAATTAATGATTTATGAAATAAATTATTTGCATTTATTGTAATCAATGTTTTAATTGTTCGCTTTTAGTAATTTATTGTCTTACCAATTTTATACATAAATATACTACTACGTAATCTAAATTCATTAAAAAATTTCAAAAAGCATTTAATGCAATGCAATTTATTATTATTTTTACTCATTTATATAGAATTATAGGAAAATTATCAAGAAATGTAATTTAAAATACGTAATTTGATAATTAAGGAATTTTTTGACAAAATTGAATTTTATTTTACTTTTTATACAAAATTGAATTTTATGTTACATTTTTTGCCTAAAAAAATTCAAATTATTTTGATTATCTGTATTTTTATTTTATGTTACATTTCTTGATAATTTGCCCTAGAATTTATATCTCTTTATTATTTGAAATGTTAACTATCCTTATGATAGGCTCATTCTAAATTTCAAGAACTAATATGGGAATCATAAAATTATCATCTAAAAAATACACGATAATATATAAAGTTTATATAAATAATTATTAAACATTTAACAACACAATTTTTGCGCAATTTTTGCCCGACTATCCATCATTAAACATAAAAAAACTGAAAGGGACATTTAATTAACGTAAGATGATCAACAATGCACAAATAGAAAGCCTTTAGGTCTACACCGGTGATGTCATCTTTGAACAAGACGTAAGATATCATCTCGTCCGACTTTTCGATTCAAAACCAAATTTCAAACTATACATTTTGGTTTGTGTTTGTGTGTAGGCCGAATTCATGTGGCCATGGGGAGCCCTTCACCATACGTTACAGAGAGACGAGAGAAGACTAGGGTTAAGTTTGATCCAATCTCTCAATCTTTTGATCTTATCTCCTAATAGTTTGTCCATTTAATTGATCTTACAATCAAAGTATGCATCATTTATTGTCCAATAATGATGCAATATATGTATGAATTGTTATCATCCAATAATTATTATGACACTTTAATTATCATCACTTGATAAATTAACCCTCTGTACTATCGAATATTTTGTTTAGGTCCTAATTAACTTAGGTTTATTTAATTAGTCATCTAATGAGTTATTTAAATTTATGAATAATATCATATACTATTAATTGTCATTTGAGATGCACACTTGTTCCATGACGCTCATCGGTGTGACCCATGTGACCCTCGTGTGGCTAATGAGGTCAACTACGATGGTTAGCGACCTTAGGAATTATCAAACACATATGTAGCCACTTTAGAAGGTAAAAGGATGGATTACCTACAAACTGCACTAAACTAAACTACGAAATGCATGAATGCATCTAACATAAAAATTAAACTAAGACGCTTAAACTAAAATGAGAGATGAATAAAGACTATAATGCACTAAACTATCGAAAGCCAATAAGAAAGATAAAGATGAAATGATAAAAGTAACACCCACTTGAATTTGTTCGTTAGGATTTATGAAGACTAACTAAGTGAGTAAACACTTCTGATGTTTTAGTTGAAAACAGAAAACAAGTTAGAACTAAATCTATCTGTTTTGACATTTAAATCACAATTGTATCTTAATCAAGTGTGTACAAGACAATTAATGAACACATCCCACTAATTTTAGGAATCAAGTATCGAGTTCTCCAGTATTCCCCAACCCCCGAAAACATTTATTTTACGAAATAGTCAACCAACTAAACTAGCTTTTAAAACCAAAACTTTTTACACGTCAAGCGCTCGGAATCGGTTTCCAACATTCATTTTAATTGAACAAACACAAATCATATATATGGAACTTAAAGGTCAAACTAGCCATACGATTACAATAATGCTAAGGATCAATTTCATGCAATAACTTCATAATTTATCAACTAGTTACCATTTCATAATGACAATAATGCTAGAAATAGCAACCAACTAACAAATCACACAAATATGATGAAGTTTGTAAAAATCAGCAGTTAAATTCAATTCTCATGATCACATTAATGTGAAAAAGGTGGCAATCCTAACAAAAATACGACGTTACCCTAAAATGACTCGCTGTTGTCTTTTTAATGAGATATGAAGAAACTCGTGGTCATGAGCCTGAGTTGTGGTCACGACAAAAGACATGGTCACGAGCTGGCTAAGGTAAAAGACTGGTACTTGCTTTTACAAAATTCAAAAAACTAATTACTTTGCGCAATTGTGAGCAAAAACCTTAATTGAATATGTTTTAAAAAAATACGTCAAACGAAACTAATGACTCCATGATTCAAAACTTAGCTTTTATGTTTTACTTTTATGAACAATAATAAGATTACATAGACATAGTCTTTTTTATAATCGTTGTTAATGTCGTTATGAGATCTTGGGTATAGCGCGTGTTGATTTGATTACTCGTCTTAGTTAAACATAAAACTCGGCACGAATAATATACCATCAACGAATTATCTTACAAACGCAACAAGATAAAAAACCATCGTAGTTTTTACAATCAAAGCATAAACATTCAATACGTAAACATAAATAAATCATGCATAATTAAACATTTAGTGTTCGTGGTTCCTCCAGGAGTGACTATTGCGAAACTAGTTGGACATCATGTATGCAGTGATCAAAAGTTGTTGATTCATCGTAGGTAAAGTCGTGTTTTGTCTCATACGTTCTTCGTAGCCGTATTCGCTCAAACGGGAACAATCCAAGGCTTTTTCTCTCCAAATATGCGTCCCCTTTTTGTATGATGTCTTCTAATATATAGGAAGACCTCAAAACCCTAAATAAAACCAAAAAATATTTTTTTATGGGATAGACGCAGCCGCGGGCGCATGCCTGCGCCCCCCCCCCCCCCCTGCGCTTGGGTCTACGCTTACCTGCGCTTCAGGGTACGCCCCTCGTCTTTTGGTAGCCAAAATCATTTTGATGAGTACTCGGCCTACTCCCCATGCACTTGGCTTTCCGATTTGAGCTTAAATTCCCTCGACTTGTTCTTTAAATGATTATCTACCTGCATAATGAATTTTATCAATACTTAAACATTCTAAAACATGTTTTCATTTAAACTAACACTTTTTTAAGCCTGGGGATACAACAAAGTTCATTTAAGCGAACACTAGCCTTCACAAACAAGTTTGTATTCAAATACGTGAACCATGTAATTTTCAGATACGTCGTGACATCTCTAGGACATTTGTGCAAAATTCCTCACCACTACTATCATTTTAGCACAAGGTTACAGAGTTGAATTCACGTGGGTCACTGGGTGCGTGCTTCTTGCTAATAATTTTTTCTATCTTTTCATATGTATTCTTTCACATGCAAAATCTGTGTTTTTTATTCAAGTTATAATCATGACATTCTAATTGATCTGTGTAGCAGGATTTAGGTCAGCCACTCCCAGACCAGTCGACCCTTAGGGGACTAGGCATGTTGGTAGCATTGAGACTTACTTTCCTGAATCAACTAGGCCACACTTGAATTAAGGCTAGCTCTTGTTCACTTCCTCCCCTTATTGCATGAATTAATAGTGGTGTTTGGAATCTTTGTTATCTATCGTTCAATACTGCACATTATATCCTATTCCAAATCTAGTTCACTTCTTTGTTTACGAGTATTTGTGACTCTTTGTGTTGTATTTAAACTCATTTATTTCCATCTCCTTACTTGAGATCAACCTAACTATCATCATCATATTTAAGTCGCAAGTTCACAAACAAAGATAATTGCACGGAAATAAATCAAGTTCTCGCTCACCCAAACTCAAAGAACCACACTTTTACTCATCACAATAATAACACAAAATATGATAATTTAAACCAACTTATTCAATGGAACGATGGTACCTAATTATTGAGGATGCTGTTGTAGAACTCACTAAAGAGACCGTCGTCTTCTTGTACTATTGGTGATGGTGCTATAATAATTTTGATGACTCACATTCCACACTCGGTCGAGCGGATGAGCGAGGGCTTCATCTACTCGTTATCTGGTTCTTCATGACATCTTAGAGGGTTAGCAAGATGAAGATGCTTAAACTTGAAGCGTTGGATCTCTTGGATCTAGTTTCTTTACTTTTCTTCAAACTTCCCCAACTTGTGTTAAAAATCAAGTTTAACTAAGATCAACACTAACACCGGAACCTTTAATATTTATAAGTGAGTTATTTGAACCTTAAAGTTGTCATTTTTCGTATAATTTTTCTCGGTTTCCAAGATATCTAAAGCATGACGCGTCCCCCTTCCCCAACTTAAAGAATTGGGACGTCCTCGGCACAAAAAAATATTTGGAAAACGAGAAACTTTTACGAATAAATACAACATCACGTGTAACATCTAAGCATATAACGTCATGATATTCAAGCATGTGCAAGATAGTGTTAGTGCAACACACAATTAGCTAGGAATTAGTGTTTGTGCCCCTCCCCAACTTAATTGTTCACCGTGCATGACGTTTTTATCGATTTCAGGCCTAATTCCAAACATAAGTGATTAACAAAAAATAGAAACTACTTAAAACGATTAAAATGATTAAAATCACACTTTCGTGGTGAAAACGATTGCACTTAGCATGTGCAATAACCCTTTAAACCCCTCGCTAGCCTGAGTGGACGAGTTATAGTCTCGTGAAGGATTCTATAGAACACATCCACAAAGTTCTCTAGATTGACTTCCAGAAAGCGCTAAGTTTAATGTCTTCAGCCACGCATATGATTCTCTAATAATCAAGTGACATCCTCTAAGACCATCGTCTCAGAATATATGACATCTCCATCAGCCCATTGGACGAACAACTTAAGTCGATGTCCATTGACTTTAAATGGTCACCACCTTTTTGGTCTTGTATTTCTACCGCACCGTGATGATAAACATTAGTCACTATGTACAGACCTGTCCACATACTTTTTAATTTGCCTGGAAAAGGTTTATAAAGTGTATGTGATATGTGCATATTTATACATATATTTTGTATCATTTTCCTTGCATGTTGAGTGGTTTTCAGACCGAAATGCGTGAAAACGATACAAAATTTATTAATATTTATGTTTCACATGTCAGAAGCCGTTAAATAGATATTGGAATGGAAATCAAGGCCAAAAGAAAGAATATTTGAAGTCCACTTAGCTTCCGTGATCAAATACAAAGATTTGCTGAAAAGTGTCCTACGCGGCTGTGTAGCCTTCTTTCACGCGGTCGCGTAAACAGATTTTTACAGGACCATGTAGCCAAGTGGTGTAAGACCTGTCAACACAGCAATGCGCCCGCGTGACTTAACCGTACACGGCCGCATAAGAAGCCTAGCCCACGAAATTCGTTTTTTAAACCCTAGTTCGCAGCAGCAAATGGAGCATCGATTTTAGGAGATTAGCAGCGATTTTGAAAGACATTTACTTACGTTTTTCTTTGTTCTTACGTAGTTAATCATAGATTAGCCTAGGATTTCGATTTCTTGAAGATTTAAAGCATTTGGTTCAACTTTGGAGTACAATTTCTTCATAGATACCTACGGTTTTGGTACATTCGTTCCTTAATCTTTTAATTTCGTAATGTTTGATATTTTATTGGGTTTAATTTTGGTTTTTAGTATGATTAGTGAGTAGTTTCTTGTTCACCCACTTGGGATAATGAATTCTATGTATTAACTGGTATATTATTGGATTGAGTGATGGGTTTTGGTTTATATTTGTCGGATTCTTGATTATTTCATGTTTTCTTTATAAAAATCATATTTTTGTTAATCTTTTAGCATTGTTTTGCGAAAATGAAGTGTTAATTGAATCTGCGTTTTTAAAAGGAACGATGCTTTGAATGAAAAATTAATAGTTGATTATCTCTTCTAGGCATTGTATTGCGATAATGATTTAATAGTTCAATGTTAATCTGGAATTTTATGCGTTTGTTAATTCTTAGGAATTTTGTTGTGATAATAGGATTAATAAACCATAAAGTCTGATGTTTAAAGTAACAGAGTTAATTAGTTGGGTTTTGGTGTTAATCAATTATCTTTATGCATTGTGTTGCGATAAATAAGATTTATTGGTTAATATTGGAGTCTGGATGAGTTGCTTGGTTTTCATCACATGGTTATAAAGATAAAATATTTTAACTTGAAGTAATTAGTTAATCGGTAAACGACGAGCCGTCGTTGTGGCCCGTAGAAATAACCTTAGAACTACCTACTAGCATAGGGAAGTAAGGGTCGACTCCGCAGGGAGCGTGTAGGTTTATTAGGGTTATATTCCTAGCTTTCTTATGATTAGAAAAGCGATTTAAATTGCGAATTGGATGATTTGTTTGGAATAATGATTATGACTATATTGTAACTAAAACAACGGCAAGAAACTACAAGTTGATTAACAAAGCAAACTGAAGATAATTATTTACGGAATCATTACGACATAAGTTATTACCCACTTGAATTTCATGCAACGATCACATAGACATAATCAATTGCGTAGTCAAATTAATCATAAATACTTTAACCAATAAATCTCGGCATAGCGCATGAAATATTCATTACTTGTCTTAATCCCTAAACTAACGGACTCGTCACAAATAATTATATCACTATAAAATATCTTGCTTTTACCAATCAAAACATTTACTCATAATACAAACCGAATGTTTATCATTTGCATTACACATAAAGTATTCAAGAAACACGAAATACATCAAAACATAAAGTGAACTTCAAGAATGTAAAACTCAGTCATAGATCCTCCGCAAACGGCTATGGTGGTTTAGCCGCTCATCGTGTGCTCTTATCCGAGAATGGTTAGAGACATCATCGTAGGCTCGTGTGGGTGCAATTCACCGACTTCGGTAATCAACTCTGGCAGAGCTTTGCTGCTTTTTCAAGACTTCGGGACTCCAAAAGGGTAGCAAACGACCTCTATTTATATAGGATGTGAAAATTAGGGTTTTGGGCAAAAAAACGTGTGTGTTGGGTTTTTACGCCGTAGGGGCATAGCCCTGAGCGTAGCACTGCACCCCCCCCCCCCCCCCCCCCCCGTGCCCGGGGATACGCCAGCCTATGGTGGAACTGTTCCTGAACTCAAAATCTTTCTGTTTTGGAGCGTAGGGGGGCATGGACTTGGACGTAGCCCTACTCCCCGACTTGCTCGTTTCGCGCTGAATTTTCTTGTGGTGGTTTCAAATGACTTCTGGGCCTGAACACAAATATGATGTAAAAGTATGATAATTACGAAGCCTAGGTGCACAAAATTAGCCTTAAACGATACCAAAAACACATAAAATTATAATCCTATCAAACCTCCCCAACTTAACTCTTGGTCGTCCCCGAACAAGCCTTAGAATCAGAACTAACTATGTGCCGACTGTATTACCGGTGTCTTCAGTCGGTCTAGGTTAAGTCAGCCTTCGCAATAATGCATTAAGATTTTGAACGTAAGCTAAAGAACATTTTCGGTTAAAGCACATTTTCTCTATGTAATTATAATCTATCTCCCTTTTGGAAATTACCCTTTTAGCTCAAGGTTAGGCATGAATGATACCCCGTAGGACTTAATTTCCGGAACCAACTAGGCAACCCTCGAAGATTTTGAGGCTAAAAACATGATTAAGCTCTCCACCTTATTGCATGAGTTTTCCAAAATCTTTTGACACGTTATTTTCATTTAAGCACAAATGTACCTTAACTTACTTGAACTCAACTTACATTAAAATGTTAATTATTAATATGACTCTTAACATAATTCTAGAGTTTCTTACTAACACTAACTAATTCTGGGTACAATTTTCTATAGAGTTTCTTACTAACCCTAACTAATTCTGGGTACAATTTTCTATGTATTATCATTTTCCACGGCCTGATTGGCAAACAAGAACCATTGAGAAAATTCAAAAGATTGCATTGACACTAAGCATTCACATTTAACAAGACTCGGCAAATGAAAATAAAACACACACAATTACTGAAATAAAAGAACAAAAATTAAAATTCTAACCCAAACAAGCAAATCTAAATATGATAAATGTGAAGAGCAAGGAACGATGGTACCTGGTCACTAGAGGAGGACCAAAGATACTATTGAAAAAGCTCTCAATATGTCCACTTCTGCTGTTCATGATATGTCCAGTTCTGCTATTCATGGTATGTCGTAGCTCATCCACCACATCTATCATGTAACATTCTGAATCTATTGAAGCAGTGGTGGAAGCATTGAACACGTTTAATCGCAGCTTGCGATTCCCAAAGGCAATATCTATAGCTCACATTCTATAAATGATTTGAGCATTAATAGTGGCTAGGAACGGTGTACTTAAGATAATGGTCGGCTGGTTTTCTCTAAAAGAACTCTCTGTATCCAACACTAAGATGTCGACCAGGTAGAAGAAGTCTTCTACTTTACTATCACGTCCGATCAGATACCCCTTGGATATTTGGTTGACTGATCTGCCAGTTGTATAATTATATCTGTGGTCTGTAACTGCCTAGATCATGTTTGTCAATCAAATTCCCAGGTAAGATGTTACCTGTGGTCTGTAACTGCCTAGATCTCGTTAAAGGCCGATTGTTGCTTCATGAATTCCGTGAACTCTGAATATTGTGAAGAACTCGTATTCATCTCCATGTGAAAGTGAGGCTGATCATGTTGGTTTGGATTGTAATATCGCTCCTCCTTAGCAGCAGAAGTTGAACCATATTGATATTCTCTTCGTGGTGGTTCATACCTTGGTTTAGATTGACGATCGGTAGGCTGATCATTTCTCCATAGAAAATTAGGATGACTTCTCCATCCCGGATTATAAGTTTTCGAAAATGGGTTATCCCTCTCCCGATGCGCTCTAAAACCATATTGTTCATTAGCATATTCCTTAGTGGATTGCACCTGAGGGCAAGCTTCAGAATGATGAGATGGATCTCCGCATATGACGCAATTAACTGATGCAGTTGGGTTTTTGCTAAAACCCCTAATCAATTGATCTATCTTCTTTCCGAGTTCTGAGATTTCGCTATTCACTTCATGTTTCCAGGCATTGTCTATACCCATCACCTAAACTCCGTTATTATTCTAAGATTCGGCTTGAACTTTGAAACCTTTACTGAGTTGATTCAGTAATTCCCAAGCCTCATCATCTTCTTTAGCTAAGAATGTGCCACCAGTAGCGGCGCTGATCATGTTCCGGCTTTCTTGACTCACACCATCAAAGAAAATTTTAACGAGCATCCATTGTAGAACTTCATGGTGTGGACAAGCTCTTAGCAATTAGTTCATCCGATCAAATGCTTTGTAAAATTGTTCACCAAGTTTTTGTTTGAAACCGGTGATTTCCTTTCGTTTCTCAGTGGTTTTACTTATGGGGTAATACTCAATGAGAAATTCACGTTTCATTTGATCTCAATTTGTGATGTTATTGGTGGGTAGCAACACAAACCAATTTTTAGCTTTCTCTTTTAAAGAGACTGGGAATAATCGAAGTGTTAAACTGTCGGTGGTTATACCTCGAACATGATTTGCTTTGCAGATAGCCGTAAATTCTGCTAAATGCTCATAGGGTTCCTCACTAGGCATACCTCTAAAGATGGGAAGAATTTGAAATAAATGAGGTCGAACTTCTGGTTAGGTCTCATTTTCCGGATATCGAATCGGTGAGTGATCAGCAAATCAACAGAGCGATAATATGACTCGACAGTTCTTCTTAATTGGTCACCCATTTCGACAATTAAAGGCTCAGGTATTTCGGCTTCGAGATTTCCGGCTAAATTCGGCTCCTCGAAAATTGGATCTTCCTTCTCTTGATTAATTTTGTCCTTTCGCACCTTAGATTACTCTTGAGCTTCAGTACTTAATTAACTAATTATTTTTTTTATTTTTTTATTTTTATTATTTATTATCATTATTTTTTATGTGGTAAAAGTAGAGTGGCTACAATTACCTTCTTTTATGATTTTTTTAATAATAAGATATGAAAATAGGGAAATACTAAAAACAAAGTACTAACTTAAACTAAGACAAAACTAACAGTACTAGCCCTAACAAAGCGCTTACCACTCCCCGGAAATGGGGCCAAAATCAGACGAGCCGTCGTTCTGCCCCGTAGAAATAACCTTAAAACTACCTACTAGCGTAGGGAAGTAAGGATCGAATCCGCAGGGAGCGTGTAGATTTATTAATGTTATATTGCTAGTATCTTTATGATAGAAAAGCAATTTAAATTGCGAATTGGATGATTTGTTTAGAATAATGATTACCCACCAAATTGAACTAAAACAACGACAAGCAACTAACGAATGAATTACCAAAGAAAATTGAGGATAACCATTTACGGAATCACTACGGCATAAGTTATAACCCACTTGAATTTCATGCAACGATCACATAGACCTAATCAATTGCGTAGTCAAATTAATCATAAATACTTTAACCAATAAATCTCGGCATTGCGCATGCAATATTCATTACTTGTCTTAATCCCTAAACTAATGGACTCGGCACAAATAATAATATCACTATGAACTATCTTGCTTTTACCAATCAAACCATTTACTCATAATAGTAACCGAATGTTTATCATTTGCATTTCACGTAAAGTATTCAAGAAACACGAAATACATCAAAACATAATGTAACATCCGGCATTAAACCAGGTTAGCAACTATGACCTAATCAGTATTTAATAGCCAATTATAACCTAATCAATGGTCATTAGTAATTAATCAAAGTGGTTAACAATGTTCATAAGGAAATTCAACTCAATTAGAATCAAATTCATCGGTGCGATGAATTAGGAAATAAATTAATTCGATCGATTTACGATATGAAGGATTAATTCAACTAAGTACATAAATCAATTATGATTAGTGATACTAATCATACACTAATACAATTACTTAACATTAATTATGCAAGACTAAAACAATTCATTAAAACAATGCATCCAAAAGTATTTATGAATTTACAAGAAAAGGGAAATACAAGAATACATTCTAAATACATTTATACAAAAAAATGTAAAATACATTAAACATACCATATGATGGCCGGCCCCTAGGGGGTACCATCATAGGTATTGATTTCCATTTTTTTTATTAGAAATGTCATGCTCCATTACCATCAAACATCTCCATCTTTTTGCACCTCACTTTGCAAGATCTTCACTCCACCACCCACACCTCCTCATCAAGTGCAAGACTCCAACTCTTCTATAAATAGGAGATCAAACTCCCATTTATTTCCACACCTTGCAAAGAAAATCTCTCTTCTTCTCCCTCTATAATCCGGCCACACCCACACACATAGTGCACACATCATTTTTTCAAAGTGTTCTTCAAGTCTTCAAGTGTTCTTGGTGCATCAATTCAAGATCCAATTTCTACTAGTTTGCATCTTTCTAATACATCAAAGTATGTAAATACTAACCTATTACATCTAATATTTATGTTTATATAAGTATTGCATAATATATATAATCACCAACAACAACATGTTTCATAAACACTCAAGTTTATAAGTCACTAGTTTTTGTTTTTAAGTTGTTTTCTTCAAATGTGTTTATAAATATATAAACACATCATGAAAGTGTAAATAATATGAAAAATAAGTGATATATATATATATATGTTTTATAACTTTTATATAAGTAGTCTTTGAATAAACAACAAGAATCACTAGTTATTTCAAGTTTACGAACTACAGAATTTCGGCAGAAAAGTTGCATCGACTTTGAAAAAACATAACTAATTCATAAACTTAATAAAATGAGTTGATTCTTATCTCAAAAGTTAGATCTATGTCTTAACAAAAAATCTGGAAGTTTTCATAATTTATTATGAGTTTTAGACCCCCATATATTATTTGGGAACCCGAAAGTTTGATAGCTCAAAAATGGCCAACATAGGGTTTTCAACAAGCTTTTTCCCTAACCTAAACATCTATCAAAGCCTAAATTGTTTTGGAGTTTGGTCAAAAACAACCTCAAAGTAGGCCGAAAAACCTTCGAAAAGCTGGAAAATTATATATATATATATATATATATATATATATATATATATATATATATATATATATATATATATATATATATATATATATATATATAAACTTGACGTTTTAAGTGGGTTTTATTTATAAACATGTAATGTTGGGTGATTTAAGACCTGAAAACCTATATATATATATATATATATATATATATATATATATATATATATACATACATACATATTATCATATATGAGAGTTATTAGGTCTCTATTATCATTTAGAACTCGATTAAACACATCCGGTGCATCACTCATCAAAGAACGTAAACTTGCATTTTACGCACACATTTTGCCATCACACTCTCGGTGAGTCCTCATAGCTCCTATTTTCACACTTTTATGTTTTGGGGTTGAAATACAAGCTACGTTTTCATATGGACACGGAAACAACTTCATTTCTATTATGTATTACACATGTGGTTCCATCAGCCCTCAAATCATGAACCGTTAATTGCATTTATTTGTAAGCGCGAATATATTGTGGATAGATCTATCAGGAGTCATGTCCCCCATTCGGGTTAGTCTTAATCGGATAATGGCGGAATGCATATATATTCAACACACGATATTACGTATGGGAATACTGCACAGGGCAAACTCATTTAATTAAGCTTCGGTTGCATGATGGTTTATATGTAATACATAACATGTAATTTATGATTTTATAAATTCAAACACAACTGTTGTTGTCCATACAAGTCAGAATTACCTGTAAACCTATGAGCTCACCAACAATTTTTTTGACGTATTTTAGTGTGTATTTTCAGAAAATTAAGGCAAGTGCACCGCATCGGAAATATTTTCAAGCTTCCGTACTTTTGGAGGTGCATGCATTTTCAAACCATCGGAGATTTATTTGCATTATTTTGATTCATTTAATTATGTATTTAAATCTTTGTATATTGCGAACTACTTACACCTAATGTTGATTATGGAAAACATTTCTATATTTCAAAGTTATATCGATGTATTTTTGAAAACGTCCATATAGTGGTCATTCGTTATGATTATGGTTACGCTTCCGCGACGTCACGCTTCGTTGCCAACCGGGGTAACGGGGTGTGACACATAAAGTGAACTTCAAGAATGTAAAACTTAGCTGTAGATCCTCCGCAAACGGCTATGGTGGTTTAGCCGCTCATCGTGTGCTCTTCACCAGGAAGGGTTGGAGACATCATCGTAGGCTCGACCGGGTGCAATCCATCGTCTTCAACCAAATCAACTTTGGCAGAGCTTTGCTTCTTTTTTCAACACTTCGGGACTCCAAAAGGTGCTGCAAACGACCTCTATTTATAAAGGATGTGTAAATTAGGGATTTGGGCCCAAAAACGCGTCTGTAAGGTTTTTACGCCGCAGGGGCGTTGCCCTGGTTGTAGCCCTGCGCCCGGGGGACGCCAGCCTGGAAGTGTTCACGAACTCAAAATCTTTATGTTTTGGAGCGTAGGGGGCGTAGCCCTACTCACTCCCCAACCTGCTCGTTTCGCGCTGAATTTTGTCGTGGTGCTTTCAAATGACTTTCGAACCCTGAAACACAAATATGATGTAAAAGTATGATAGTTAGAAAGCATAGGTGCATAAAATAAGCCTTTAACGATACCGAAACACATAAAATTATAATCCTATTAGTAAATTAAGCCAAAATTCGGGATTAATTGAGTTTATAATTGGTTATTTACTGATTTATTTTTAGTCAATCAATTCAATCCATCGCCAATAAATTATATTTTTCTTATTCAAAGAGGGTGACGTTTTCGTAATATAAGAGTTTCGTAACTTTAGTTTATTATCGTTCTTTACTTGCTAAAGTGAATTATGCTATGATTCTGTTTTAGTTTGTTTGGTTCGTTTTATTTGGTGTCATTAGTTGTTTGCGATCGTTGTTTAGTTTTATTCGTGTTTGCTAGATATACTTTTTATTTAATTTGGAAAACCAAAAAAAATAGATTAACTTTATTCTTGTGTTAATTAGTTTGAATTAGTTATTTAGTTGATTGTTTTTATTTCCTATAGTTGATAATTCCATTAAAAAGGTCCGTTCTATATTGGTTTAGGTTATAGTATTGCAGCCTTCGTTCTTTATTACGTTCCCTGAGTTTGATAGGTGATTCTTAAAACTATATAGCACACGATTGGTACACTGCCAGTATTGTAATTTATACTTTGGGTTCATTTAGTTATTAAAACCTGAAGTGTGTTTTCCACGCGTCAAGTTTTTGGCGCCATTGTCGGAAAACGGTGTGAGCTTTAAGAAACAACCCATGTCGGTAGTTTAGTTGATCGTTTTAAGGGGCAACTCCCTTGAAAAGTTGAATTTTCTGTCCATTTTCGTCTTTCTTTGAAGGTAGTAGTAGTGAAGGTTGCATGAGATAGCAAAAAAAAACACTACAATAACACAATACTGAAACCACCTTCTCTGTCACAACAAAACATCTTCATTATTAATTTTTTTTGCACCGCATATATGATGCTAGTGAAATAGTTCATCTTCGAGCGTAACATAGAAAGGTAAAACCACCTAAAATAATTAAAGAAACTTGTTCATTAAACATGATCTCCAAAATTCACGAAAAAAACTTTCTGACAAAAAATTAACCAAACTAAACTGTTTTGAACAAATCAACTAGTGATTGTAGAAATAGCTAGCCAACACAAGAATATGATATCAACATTTTTTAGCTTCAATTAGATGATGACACTGAAAAAGATGTACCGCATACAATTACAAAATGCTAGGGTTCAAGATATAAACCAGACAAGAGGAAACAAAAAATCCTTGCCACAAAACACATACTAAAACTAGAAAAAAAATTACATGGTTATTAATTAAAAAAGACAGATTTGAAGATATGATTTTTTTTCCAGCACTAGAACAACAAAACGAAGAAACTAACACAATGAAAACAAGTTGCAAAACTAGTTTGTTAGAAACAAAATGGAGTAGGGTCCAAAACATCGAAATGACTTCTGAAATTATCAGCCAGTATAAGATGTGGGCAATAATATTTATTTGTGGCTGAGCAAACCTGCATCAAAAAAATAAGATGTCGGAAATAATATTTATTTGCAGAGAGAAATAATAGTCTAAAGCATGTAAAAGTCCCAACCTGGATGCCACATTTAATACCTCCATTCTGCTCTCTATGATAAAATCTTTCAATGACATGAAGCTCCGGGTGTATAATGAGACTCGAGAGTTGAGTGCTGAAAGATCTTACCCATTTATTTAAACAAATCATAAACTACAAGAACACATTCTCCACCGATCATGACTACCTCACCATCCGTTCGACATATTGCAGGCTTATAATTAAAGTGAAGGTAGTTCAAACCCCAATTGGTTGTGTCAATCACAAAGTCATTTGTAAAGGAATCTCCAACAACATACATTATCCAGATATTACATTGATCATGATACTATCAAATAAAGATCGATTCCTACCAAGGAGAACCTACCTTAAGTTTTCACCATATGTACGTTCCTTTCCCATGTGGGCAACGGCACGAAGTCCCCAAAACGATGCCTCATTATATTGAAGAAAACTATAAGATTTGGAAGAGTCTCATCGGCATAGAGAATGAGCAACTTTATCCAAGTAGCATGAAGAATATATATACTAAGGGGAGAATACGGTAAAATTTCCAAGGGGCAACCATGAACCAGAACCCCGTACAAGTAGTACAAGTAACTGCACCATTGTATCACTTTTTGGAAACATGTCACTAGAATCGGTATCTCAAAAAAGATATAGTTCATCGATACTTGCATCTAGATCTAAACTGTTATCACTATCCGAAAAGAGGTACAATAATACAATTTCATATCAAGAAGTGAAATTAAATAATCAGAATCTACAGACGGATCCAACGATTACATAGACACCATATTTGAATCTAGACTTTCCAAAATGAACTATATGTGAGAAGTGCGGAAAACCATGAATTTATTTGTTATTGAACAAGCAAAAATTGCACATTTCACATTTCAAGTAATGTATAGTTTCAGGAAGCATAGTATATTCGTGTATTACTGGATTGCACACCAGACAACCAACAATGAAGTTCCTTAGGCAAATGCATACCTCCAAAAGAACCATCCCTTTACACGAATGTGTAGCTTCAAAGCCATGTAATAGGAGCTTATAGCTTGACTTAATTACAAACGGCTCACTGAAGCATGGATTCATCAGAATCCTAATCGATCAAGTGAAATTCATATTCTGGGGACAAAAGAATCATCAAATGGGAATCTCATCTTGCAAAGTGCATTTTGCAAAATTGGAATATTCGAGGCTACCTTTGCAATTACTAATTTTTTCTTGTTTTTTTTCAAAGTATCTACTGTACATCATTATAAATGATACCAATTTTGCTAAAATGAACTTCCCAAGGTCAGAATCCTAATTAAGATTCCTTCTCCTGAGAAAACAAGTTATCACTTTATTGAAAATAATGTCATGCATGGGAGAGTTTCTAGTAGGTGGCTCTAACTCAAGGGTGCTCCTTTTGGTAACTTAATTACCATTCTCGATCACCCTATACGATGAACTCTCCATGCCGCTTACATAAACCTACTCACTAGATGCCCATGGGAGTGTTACAAATCTTGTATTTTTCTTTAAGTTTTGAGAGCCATCATTTTGGAAAAATGTTCGCTCGTGCACACATGGGGATGGCTCATACATATGAAGATTAAAACTTGAGCTTGGTTGCACGTCTTTGGTGGGAATCTAACAAAATTAGATAGTTTCATGACAAAAGGAAGGTTTAATATATGGACGATGAAAGAATATGGTGTAGGAAAATTCCTGGACTAATGACTTTGTGATTGACACAACCACTTGGGATGTAAACCAAGTTCAATTTGATTATAAGCGTACAATATGCGGAACTAATGGTTAGGTAGTCATGTTCCAAAAGGCGGAGTCATTTAAGATTAATTATTTCGGGATTACATCATCATTCTCCACCAACCTTGACTACCTCACCATGCGTTGTGCATATTGCAGGCTTATAATTGAAGTGAAGGTAGTTCAAACCCAAAGTCGTTGTGTCAATCACAAAGTCATTTGTCAAGGAGTCTCTAACAACATATTCTTTCATTATCCACATATTAAACTTTCCATCCATCGTGAAACTATCAAATAAAGATCAATTCCCACCAAGGACAACCAACCTCAAGTTGCCACCATATGTAAGATCCTTCCGCATGTGGGCAGGAGCAAGTAAGTCCCCAAAACGATGCTTCTTGATATTGAAGAAAAACTATAAGAGATAAAGGGAGAGCACAGTAAAATTTCCAAGTAGCATGAAGAATATATACTAAAGGGAGAGCACAGTAAAATTTCCAAGCGGCAACAAGTCCCCCTACAAGTAACTACACCATTGTATCACTTTGTGCATGGAAACATGGCATTAGAATCAGTGTATGAAGAAAGATATAGTTCCTCCGTATTCGCATCTAGATCTAAACTGTTATCACTATCCGAAAAGAGATAAAATATTACAATTTCATATGAGAAAGTGAAACTAAATAATCAAAATCTAAAGATGGATCCAACGATTCCATAGACACCATATCTAAATCTAGACTTTCCAAAGGAACTATAGGTGAAAGTGTGCAAAACCTTAAATGATTTGTTATTGAACAAGCAAAAAAATGCACATTTGACATTTCTAGTAAATTGTAGTGTTTCTGGAAATATTCACATGTTACTAGATTGCACATGATATAACAATGAAGTTCGTCAGACAAATGCATACCCTCCAAAAGAACTATCCCTTTACATGAATGCGTAGCTTCGAAGCCATGTAACAGGAGGTTTAAGCTTGACTTAATTATCAGAATCCTAATCGATCAAGTGAAAATTCATATTCTGGGGACAAAAGAATCATCAAATGGGGTTCTCATCTTTCAAAGTGCAATTTTGCAAAATTGGAATATTCCAGGTTGCCTTTGCAGCTACACCTTTTTCTTGTTTTGTTTCAAAGTATATACTGAAGATCATTATAAAAGATACCAAAATTGCAAAAATGCACTTCGCAAGGTCAGAATCCTATTTAAGATCCCTTCTGCTAAGGACACAAATTATCACTTGGTTGATTTGGATGCTAATGCAACCATAGGTTGGTGAGCAGGTCTAAACTAAGCCAAGGTTCCCGTTACATGACTTTGAAGTTATACAATCATGTAACGGGTTTGTTGTTTTGGAGGATGTGAATGTGCCTATGGAAGCTCATCATTATGGTATGCAATCCAGTAACACATGAATACACAATGCTTCCTAAAACTATATATCTTACTAGAAACATGAAATTAAAGCCGATTTTTGTGTGTCCAATCACAAATCAAATTTAGGGTTTAGGCCATTTTAACCATCTATTTCATTTGGAGTATCTAGATTCACAATTGTATTCCTCTATAGAATTGGATCCATCATATCATTTTAATGTAGTTTCATATTCTAATTCCTAGATCTCTTATCTGATCATCATTGCAATTTAGACTTAGCTACGTACTAATATGAAGGAACTAAATCACATTTTTCTTCAAATACAAATTTTGATTCCATGTATTCTGAAAATAAAGTGATGCATGGGAGAGTTACTTGTAGGTGGCTCTAACTCAAGGGTGCTCCTTTTGGTAACTTAATTAACATTCTCGATCTCCCCAAACTATATACTCTCCATGCTACTTAGATAAAGCTACTCACCAGCTGCCCGATGGGAGTGTTCCAAATCTTGTAGTTTTCTTTAAGTTTGAGAGCCATCATTTTGGAAAAATGCTCGCCCTTCCACACATGGGGGAGGCTCATACACATGAAGATTAAAACTTGAGATTGGTTGCACGTATTTGGTTGGAATCTAACGAAATTAGGTAGTTTCATGACAAAAGGAAGGTTTAATATATGGACAATGAAAGAATACAGTGCACGAGAATCATGGACTAATGACTTTGTGATTGACACAACCACTTGGGATGTAAAGCATGTTTAATTTGATTATAAGCATACGATATGTCGAACTAATGGTTAGGTAGTCATGATCTGTGAAGGCGAAGTTATTTGAGTTTAATATATGTATGAAAAAACTAGTTGAAATATTTCAACAAACTAAAGTGGTGGTTCATACTTGTTTAATGTCATTGTGGGATTCTATAAATTGAGAAATAACAACATGACGGACGGAAATTTGGGATCAAGTATGAACTTACAAGTTTAAGATTATTTTTTCTTTCAGCAAATTAACATCATTTGTGACACGTTATAATATAAATGTGGGTTTACACAGTCAGATGATATATGATATGTTGGTTGATCCAATTAAGTGCTAAGATTGCGAGATCATATGTTATGGCAGAAGCCCTAATCCGTCAATATTTTAAATATACTTGTAGCATTTAAGCAAGAATATTAGACTTATAGCCTAGGACTTGCAACTCGATAATCCAGTATCTAATTTGTAGATAGCGAAATAATTAATAAATCAAATAAAAATTTTTAAAAAATGATATATAACACAACAAATCAAAACAAAAGATAGAAGGAGAAATTGCACCTCACAAGAGATGAAATTAAAAAGCACATTACACAATTAGGTGGAATTGAACCAATTCATGTGTTCGTGAAAATGATTTGAAATCGATGCGTATGCACCACGGAAAATTGCAAAAAATAAAGAATGAATGTGTTAGAGTTTTATGGTTTAAAAGAAAGTGATAGGACTAACAATGGGGTTTGGTTTTTGTTTTTATGGGATAAATCATAAATGCATATTTATGTAATAAATTTTATCAATTAATGATTTATGCAATACATTATTTGCATTAATTGTAATCAATGTTTTAATTGTTAGCTTTTAGTAATTTATATTCTTACCAATTTTATACATAAATATACTATTACGTAATGTTAATTTATTAAATAAATTTCAAAAAGCATTTAATGCAATCCGATTTATTATTATTTTTACTCATTTATATAGAATTATAGGAAAATTATCAAGTAAAGTAATTTTAAATACGAAATTTGATAATTAAGGAATTTTTTATTCGAATAAAGATAACGTAAATTCTAGTTTTACCGAAAAAAGGATATGAAATTCAAATTTTTGGCCATGAAAGACGATAAATGTAATTCTTTTACCAAAAAAGGATCATAAAATCAAAATTTTACCTTTTTAACGAGTCACAATACACTTTTTTGACAAAATTGAATTTTATGTTACATTTTTGGCCAAAAAAATTCAAATTAGCTTGATTATCTGTATTTTTATTTTATGTTACATTTCTTGATAATTTGCACTTGAATTATCTATCTCTTTATTATTTGAAATGTTAACTATCCTTATGATAGGCTCATTCTAAATTTCAAGAACTAATATGGGAATCATAAGATTATCATCTAAAAAATACACGATAATATATAAAGTTTATATCATCCTGTGACCGTCCTTGAAGAAATTAGCTCGTTCTTGTCATTCTGGATGACAGTGATACCCCCCTTTTTAGGGACTACATGCACAGGATTCACCCACGGAGAGTCAGAAATAGGATATATCAACCCGGCATCAAGAAGATTCAGTACTTCTTTCTTAATAACATCGTGAATCTTCGGGTTGACTCTCCTTTGGGGCTGAATGACAGGTTTGATGTCCTCCTCCATCAGAATCTTGTGGGTGCAATAAGCAGCGATAATGCCTCGTATGTCAGTAATCTTCCATGCAATTGCCCGCTTATGCTTTCTTAGAACATTCAAGAGCTGTGCCTTCTCTTCACCATAAAGATCCTTGGCGATAATAACTGGTAACTGAGATTGCCCCTCTAAATAGGCGTACTCAAGATGAGATGGCAGCTCGTGTGTAGTGGTCCCCGACCCTTTCTCAGCTGAGGGTGAAGAAGGAGGAGGTGGGAGGTTAGACGGTTCATGACCTTTGGTTGTCTTTCCACTTCTTGTCACAACCAACTTTGCTTCCCCTCTAGGATTCAGAATTGTATTACTAGGAAGCTCTCCTGACGGCCTCTCATTCAAAGTCTTAGTCATCTGACCAAGCTGATTCTCGAGATTCTTCATCGCTGATTGTTAGTTATGATTTATCACAGACTGCTCGGCCATGTACTTTGCCATCATTTCTTCAAAACTCGGCTTCTATTGAGTAGAAGTGTTTTGGTTCTGCCCCTGATATTGTTGCTGATGGCGAGGATTCTGAAGAATTTGAACATTTTGGTTTGGTACAAATCCTTGGCCACGAGGTTGGAACCTCTGTCCTCTCCCGTGCTGAAATCCATGGTTATACCCCTGATTATACCCTCCCGAACTACCTTGATTGTAACATCCTGAATTACCCCGATTATAACCCGCGTGAGGGTTAAACTATGGGCGAGGGTGAGCGAACCCTGGAGGTCGCAGGGGGGGGGGGGGGGGAGTTAGAAAACCCTTGAGGTCTAAAGGTGTTCTGAGCGGAGTAATTAAGATTATTGTTGGGTCTTGGAAAACCTTCGGGCGTGTACTCATAATCTCCAGAAGAAAGGTAAACTTCCTCATGTTGGTACTCAGTAGCATATGCATCCTGACACTCATAACCAAAATGAGCTCCACCACAATGTTCACACCCTTGTTGTATGTCATGCACAGGGTATGAAGATGAAGCTTGTGACTGGCCATTTGATTGGTTAGTTAGAATGGCTATCTGAGCAGTGAGATTAGAAATGGCTTCAGCTTGCTTTGAATCATTTGCTCCCCAACCAAAGTATTCACTCGGTGTCTGAGTTTGACTTAAGACCAGATCATCGATTATGTCAAAAGCCTCTTCAGGAGTCCTCTTATACACCGACCCGTTACAGGCTGAGTCGATCAGTGAGTGATACATGGGGTGAACATTCTCATAGAAAACCTTGACACGGTGATTAAGTGTCATGTTATGATTTGGGTATTTCATGATGGACTCTTTATATATCTCCCATGCATCATATAGAGACTCGTCAGGTTTCTGCTTAAATGAGAGAATGTCACTCATAAGCTTAGTAGTCCGAGATGGAGGGCAGAATTTGTGTAGAAATTTGGATTCCATTTCGTCCCAAGTACGAATCGAGTTCGAGGGAAGGGAATCATACCACATCATGGCACGTCCGGAAAGAGAGTAAGGAAAGAGAATCAGTCGAATTACTTCCCTTGGAACTTGACTCTCTTTATACCCACCGCATGCTTTTCTGAATTTCTTCAGGTGGGAATATGGGTCCTCAGAAGATAGACTGCAGAACTGTGCGTTATTCTGAACTAAAGTGATTAGAATTGACTTTAGCTCAAAATTAACGGCATCGAATCCATGAATAACTATTGCACCTTCCGAGTCATCGGTGACCGGTTGGTTAATCTCAAGCATTGTCCTTCGGTCACCCATTGTAAAAGATGAAGTCTCGGAAGAAGACGAAGAATCAGAAAATGAAGACGGTGAAGAAGGTGAAGGACTAGAAATCGGAGGTAACTGAACACAAATGTCTACATGACCTTCCTCCACCGGATGAGGAATAGTATGGTCAGTAGAATCAGATAAACTAGACAGTCCATCAACTAAAGGGTGCGATTGGTCACGAAGACAACTACGTAATGCTCGCTCAGGTTCGGAGTATGGGCTGACGATATTAGGATTACGACGACTCATACACCGAACACCCTTTAAAGAAAAACAAAAACAGACAGAAAAGTTAACTTTTCAGGGGGATTGCCCCTAAAATGGTTCAAATAAAGTACCGTCGTTGGTTGTTTCTTAAAGCTCACATCGTTCCCCGGCAACGGCGCCAAAAACTTGATGCGTGCAAAACACACCTCAGGTTTTAATGTCTAAATGAACCCAAAGTATAAATTACACAACTGGCAGTGTATCAATCGTGTGCAATATAGTTTTAAGAATCACCCAGGATTTATCGAACTCAGGGAACGAAATAAAGATCGGAGACTCAAATACTACAACCAAAACTAATATTTAGCTATTTTAGACGTTTTGAGGAAGTTATCAACTAGAGATAATAATTAAAACTAATTAACGGAATAACTAAAGCAAACTAAGTAACACAAGATTAAAAAGTTAATCTAATTTTTTTGCTTTTTCAAATTAAATAAAAACTAATTCTAGCAAACAAGAATTAAACTAAACAATTAAAGCAAGCAAGTAACGACAACTAAATTATACGAACCAAACTAATTAAAGCAAAATCAAATCAAACTAACTTAAGCAAGTAAAGAACGATGATAAATTTTACGAAACTCTTATATTATGAAAGCGCCACTTACTTGGAATTAGAAAACTATAATTAATTGTCGATGGATTGAATTGACTGACTAAAGACAAATTGGTTGATAACCAATTATAAATTCAATTAAGCTCGGATTTTGGTTTAATTTACCTATTGTTTAATTACTTCAAGTTAAAATATTTAATCTTGATAACCACGTGATGAAAACAAAGCAACTCGTCAAAACTCCAATATTAACCAATAAATCTTATAATCGCAACACAATGCCTAAAGTTAATCGATTAACACCGGAATCGAACAAATTAACTTTGTCACTTTAAAAATCAAACTTTATGATTTGTCAACCCTATTATCGCAACACAATGCATAAGAACCAACAAATGCATAATTCTTGATTAACAATCAACTATCAAATCATTATCGCAACACAATGGCTAGAAGAGATAATTGACTATTAAATTTTCATTTAAAGCATTTTTCTTTTTAAAACGCAGATCTAATTAACACTTTATTATCGCTGAACAATGCTACAAGATTAATAAAAATCTGATTTTTATCAAGAAAATATGAAATAATCAAGAATCCGACAAATATAAACCAAAATCTATCAATCAATCCAATAATATACCAATTAATACGTAGAATCCATCATTCCAAGCGGGTGAACGAGAAAACTACTCACTAATTGAAACCCAAAATTAAACTCAAATAAATAAAATCCATTACGAAATCAGAAAGTTTAAGGAACGAGTGTACCAAATCCGTAGCTATCCGTGCGAAATTAAATTCCAAAACTGGAACCGAATGCTTGTAAATCCAAGAAATTCGAAACCCTAAGCTAAACTATGATTAAAATACGTTAAAGATGAATGAAAGCTCTGAAATCGCTCTAAGTCGTGTCTGAATCGCACAAATCAATGCTGGAATCGGCCCGAATGCTTGGTTAATTGAAGAAGAATGAAAATTTTAGCTAAAAATATGATTAACTACGAAGAACTACAGAAAACCGAGAGGAAGATCACCAAAAAGTCGTCTGAAATTCGCCAAAACCGATTCTGGAATCGCCCCGAATGCTTGGTTAATTGAAGAAGAACGGAACTTTTAGCTAAAAATATGATTAACTACGAAGAACTACTGAAAACCGAGAGGAAGATCACAAAAAATTCGTCTGAAATTCGCCAAAACCAATTCTCTCTGCTACTGCCGGAAGCTAGGGTTATAAAAACGAATTCTGATGGGCTGGACCCCGCACATGGGTGCGTGGAGGTAAGTCACGCGAGTGCGTGGACTTAACCTAGCATACGCCCCTTCGTGGGCAAGCTATGCGGGTGCGTGGCTTGCTTTGACTGAAATTGAGCACGCGGGCGCGTGAGATGTTCTACGCAGGTGCGTGGATGCTCAACTGGACTTAGCCACACAGGTGCATGGAGAATCTTACGCGGGCGTGTAGAGTCACTTTTCGCCATATTTTTGCTTTCGATCACGGGAGATGGCTGGATCATAAATCTCGTCATTTTAGCCTTGATTTCAGTTCCCATGTTGATTTAATGGCTTCTGACCTGCGGACCAAACATATTAATGAAATCAGTTTCTTTTTCACGCGTTTTGATCTGAAAACCACATAAATTGGAGGTAGAATGATACCAAAACATGTATAATTTTGCACATATCAGTAAATACATATCCACTTGTAGATCTAGAATATTTTATATCGGATATCCAATTCGCATCGCTGTATCCTTCTATCATAGCTGGATATCTCTTATAACGCAGTCCGTACTCTCGAGTATATCTCAAATACCAAAGTACTCGTATCACACTTTTCCAATGAATCCGACTTGGATTACTCGTGTACCTACTTAGCCTGCTTAAGTATTCTAGTTGATTAACACTTTCACCTCTATTTTTTGATAGATGTTGACTAGTGTCAATTGGAGTTCTAGCGATACTAGAAACACCATTACTCAATTTCTCAAGAATTTTGTCCACATAATGAGTTTGACTTAACACAAGACTCTCTTGGGTTTGTGTGATTTTAATACCAAGAATCACTTCCACTAAACCCATGTCTTTCATGTCAAATTAGATTTCAACATCTCTTTCGTTGAATTAATCATTCTTTCATTACTACCAACGATAAGCATATCGTCTACGTATAAACAAAGGATGACATATCCATGTTTTGTATCTTTCATGTACACACACTTGTCGCACTCATTTATTTTGAATCCACATTCTAGCATGATGTGGTCAAATTTTTGATGCCATTGTTTGGGAGCTTGCTTCAAGCCATATAATGACTTAACAAGCCTACAAACTTTCTTTCCATGTCCGAGAGCAGTAAAACCCTCGGGTTGCTCCATGTAGATCTCCTCTTCTAAATCACAGTTTAGAAAAGCCGTCTTCACATCCATTTGGTGCACTTCTAGATTTCTTAGTGCGGCAATCGCAAGCACCAATCTAATTGATGTTATTCGTGTCACCAACGAATATGTATCAAAGTAATCAACACCCTCATTTTGTTTGTAACCTTTGATTACCAAACATGCTTTATATTTGTCAATGGAACCATCAGGTTTCACTTTCCTCTTAAAAATTCATGGGTAACCTAGTGGTTTACAACCTTCAGGAAGGTCCACTAGTTCCCAAGTATGATTTTGTAAAATTGACTCAATTTCACTCTTGATGGCTTCTTTCCATTGAGGTCCTTCGGAAGAAGACACCGCTTCTTGGTAAGTTTTGGGTACACTTTCAACCATGTAAGTGACAAAATCATCTCCATATGATTTTTCAACCATTTTCCTTTTACTTCTTCTAGGCTCAACCTCTTCTCTTTCAGGTTGTCCTAATATCTCATCTTGGACATTTTGTCAATCGCTTTAGACGAACTAGCACCATCCTTTTGTAAACAAGGAAATATATTTTCAAAGAAGGATGCATTCCTTGATTCCATGATGGTATTCTTGTGAATTTCTGGACTTTTAGACTCATACACAAGAAACCGATAGGCACAACTATGATGTGCATAACCAATAAATATGCAATCAACCGTTTTAGTATCTATCTTTTGAGCCTTAGGTGCCGGTACAACAACATTTGCTAGGCACCCCCACACTCGTAAGTACTTATAGGATGACTCTCTTCCCATCCGAAGTTCATACGGTATTTTATCCATTTTCTTGTGGGGTATCTTATTCAAAAGATAAGTAGCCGAGAGGATAGCTTCCCCCACATTTCTTGGCTCATTCCCGAACTAATTAACATGACATTCACCATTTCTATCAAGGTTCGGTTCTTTCTTTCCGCAATACCATTTTGTTGAGGTGAGTAAGGAGCGGTGAATTCGTGTCGGATTCCATGTTGAGCACATAAATCCGCGTAAGGTGACACATATTCACCACCTCGATCACTTCTTACAACCTTAATCTTTTTGTTGAGTTGGTTGTCAACCTCTTGTTTGTATAAAACAAACTTATCAATTGCTTCATCTTTACGTTTCATTAAGTAGACATAGCAATATCTAGTACAATCATCAATAAACGTGATGAAGTACTTATTACCACCTCTCGTAGGAATGAATTTTAAATCACATACATCCGTGTGAATCATATCAAGTGGTTCGGTTATTCTTTCAACCGATTGGAAAGACGATCTTGTAAGTTTGGCTTCAACATAAGTTTGACATTTATAATTTAAATCAATATGAAAAGATGCAATGCAATTTAACTTAATTAAACGACGTAAAGAATAAAAATTGAAATGTCCAAGACGACCATGCCACACGTTAGAAGACACTGTCAAATAAACCGAATTTGTAGCCGTTTTATTAAAATTGCTTTGAAAAATCATCAAATTTATTTTGAACATTCCATTCAAAGCAAAACCTTCTCCAACAAAATGACCAAGTAGTTGTCAATCTACTTTTCAACAAATACTTTATAAATTTTCAATAAAGAAAATTTTTCACTTTATAATAAAATTACACTATTATTATAAACAACGTCAAATACTTTAATTGACAAAACCATGAATCAATCGTTCAATTTAATCATTTTATAACAATATTAAATCTTTTATTATAACCAATTTACCACTAAATTTGAAAATTGAATCTACCGTTCATATTTAATCACTTTATAATAAAATTAAATCTTTTATTATAACCAACATTACCACTAAATTTAAAATTTAATCTGTTGTTCAATTTAACATCAAAGTGATAACCCCAAAGTGAAAAATGAATCAACCGTTCATTCAAACATTTATAACCTTAACAAGAATAACAACGTGTTTTATATCTAAAGTGAAAATTGAATCATCCGTTCAATGCTTAAAAAACCAAAAGTGAATAGTTGAATATGCCGTTCAAATTAAACACTTAATCAAGGCTGTTGCAAAAATTAAATCCGTCTCGAAACCAAAACTCGTTTGTAACGAAACAGAAATAATTAAATGGAATGGAAACACAACTGCTTTGAGACAAAACTCGCTTGAATCAAAACAATAATGTAATAGAAAGTTTACTTCGAGACAAAACTTGTTTGAACCCAATAAACAATTTCTCTAATATTACTAATTTTATAACCGTTATAGTGGTTGTAAAAATCTGTTTTAAGATTGTAGGAATAGTGTGCCAGATACCAATTATAAAATATAAGAAATGTATTATAAATTACAATTCAGAAATGAAATTACAATACACGAAAATAAACAGAATACGGAAATTAAAATTACAAGTAAAGCAAATAACAATACGGAAAATAAATTACAATACGGAAAAAGAAGTCTGAGTCTCGTGTTTGACACAATTCACTTAAAAAAGATTCAAAGTCTGTTTCCCATGGTACAACAGCCAAAGCAGCGTGTACTGCCGGAGGTAACCAACTTGCCTGGAAAAATCACGTGAATTGAAAGTGTTCTTCGTTCTTGGACGCAACAACGTCTTGCTGTTAAAGTGCAAAAGATTTCAAGAATGCAAAGTGTTTTCCAAGTCTTTCAAGTGTAAAAATGATGTGTTGTATATCCTATTCTTTTATAGGAAAAAATGAATTGAAACACATAATTAACCATATTTTAATTACAAAAACCGTTTTGTAATACTCCATTATTACAAGGTTTATTGTTAATTAATATGAATAATTATGTGTTGAAAACCAAATCGTAACAGCTTTTAGCAACCCTCGGAGTAAAAAGTTGCCTAGCACGAGCCCTAGTTTTTAGAGATGCATTCGTATCTGCAGTTCCATTATTACAAGATTTATTGTTGATTAATATGAATAATTATGTGTTGAAAACCAAATCGTAATAGCTTTTAGCAACCCTCAGAGTAAAAAGTTGCCTAGCACGAGCCCTAGTTTTTAGAGATGCATTCGTGTCTGCAGTTGGTGACGTACACGAGTTCAGTGGGGGAAAACCACAAACAAGATTTATTGTTAATTAATATGAATAATTATGTGTTGAAAACCAAATCGTAATAGCTTTGGGAAAACCACAAACAAGATTTATTGTTAATTAATATGAATAATTATGTGTTGAAAACCAAATCGTAATAGCTTTTAGCAACCCTCAGAGTAAAAAGTTGCCTAGCACAAGCCCTAGTTTTTAGAGATGCATTCGTGTCTGCAGTTGGTGACGTAGACAAGTTCAATGGGGGAAAACCACAAACAATGTTGTCATGACTTTAAACACTCCTCTATATAAACCCACTTTGGTTACCATCTCCCTTCCTATGTGGGAGTTTAGTTCACCCACTAGAAAGTGTTTCAATCATTCCAAACACCAATCTTTGAGCATCGATATCTCATTTATATTAGCTCCGTTTTAGACGTTCTTTATATCGTTGTAATCCTATCTTCAAGGAGAATACAAACCCACAAAATATTAATTATATATCTCACAATTATATATAACTATATTTGGTCCAAAAACATGGAACATACATTTTTTCTTTGAAAAATTTACACTTTTTTCCAACATTAACTATGTAGCAGCCCCATTAAATTCTGATGTATTGATTATATAGCAATCATAAATACTTTGGAACATTTAAGTCTCACATGTGTGTTTAGTGTGAAGAGTTGAAATGCAGATCCGAGATGAGTCTCGGATGTGTAAAGCTCAACAAACAGCACCCTTTAATTCAAACAAAGCAGTCCAATGCTTGTATGTGTGTGTATGTTCTGTCATTTAAGTCACAATAGCAACAAAAATAAGTCTAAACATATATGCATCTTACAAGTGTGTATAAATCCGTTATGTGTGTGTTTTATGACCTATTGACAGCAACAATCATACAAGATCAATACATTTATACACAATAGATTAAGTAAATGTGTGTATGTGTGTTGTGTGTGTGTGTGAAGCAGAAACAACAATGACTGCATCAATACAAAATATATCTATAAACCATGTGTATATTATAGTATAAAGTGTGTATGTTAATGTGTGATCACGTTTGGATCGGAATTAATAATAGCAGCACCGTAACACCTTTTCTTTTATCATCTTATGGTAATTGTGTATGTGTTTGTGAGTTTAAAACGGATGTTTCAGCAACCAAATCGCCCCTAAATGATAATGAAACCAGAAGAGTAATAAGTACATATGTGTGTGTGTGTTGTGGATAATATGTGTGCAGAAACAGAACAAGGTATATAGGTGTGCACTACTAGAAAATTGACTTTTACCGACGGAATTTCCGACGAAAAAATCCCTCGTTAATCCGTCGGTAATATCGTCCCTCGCTAATCCGTCGGTAAATTCTGTCGGTGTTCCGTCGGTTATTCATAAGATTAGATATAAATCAACACTTTGGAAGATTATATTGATAATGAAAGAGAGAGTTACAATAGAATTGAAAGGTTTTTTTGATATATCTAACTTTTGAACATTATATGCCTATTTATAGGCTTACACAACTTAACAAGATTGTTTTACTTCACCTCTAAGTATTCTTGCTTGCTAAGCTACTTAGGAGGTAAGTTTCCTTAAAGGTTAAGTCTACTTAATAGTAGAACTTTCTTAACCACTAAGTTTTCTTCATGGTTAAGTTTTCTTAGTAACTAAGGTTACAAAATATCTTCATACTAAATAAACAAAACTTAAAGATACTAAATTCCAAAAACAATCTTAGATGCATTAACACTCCTCCTTAAGATTGTTGTTGGTAATCATTACTTGAGCCTTCAAATGATCTAGCTTCATTCCAGTAAGTGGCTTTGTCAGCATATCTGCCAATTAATTGAGCTTCGGATGTGCAATATTTCAACTTCACTTCTTTATTCTTCTCAGCTTCTCGGATGGCATGATACTTGATATTGATGTGCTTTGTTCTTCCATGTTGCACAAGATTTTCTACTATAGCAATAGCAGACTTGTTGTCACAAAAGATTATAGTTGGATCTTTTTGAGTTAGCTCCAAATCAGATAATATTTTTCTAACCCAAATAGCATGATTGACAGCAGCAGCAATTGCTATATATTCTGCTTCAGCTGTAGATTGTGCAACAACTTTTTGTTTACTTGAATTCCAACAAAAAGCTCCCGAACCAAGAGTGAAAATATAGCCAGAAGTACTTTTCATATCATCAATGCTTCCAGCCCAATCACTATCAGAATATCCTTCAAGTTTCACATCTTTGTTTCTTTCGAACATAATCCCGCAATCAAGAGAACCTTTCAAGTATCTTAGGACTCTCTTTGCAGCTCCCAAATGATAAGTAGACGGTGCTTTCATAAATCTAGATAGAAAACTAGCTGCATATGCTAAGTCCGGTCTTGAGATTGTCAAATATAACAAGCTTCCAACAATACTTCGGTAAGGCGTTGGATTAACCAACATTTCTCCATCATCTTTGGATAACTTACAATTCAAAACAAGCGGTGATGCAACTTGTTTGCAAGAAAGCATGTTAAATCTTTTGAGCATATCACTTGCATACTTTCTTTGTGAGATATGAACACCATCGGACTGTTGTTTTATCTCCATGCCAAGAAAATAATTTACCAGCCCTAAATCTGACATATCAAATTCAAATTCCATTTGCTTCTTAAACTTCATAATAAGATCATCATTGCTTCCGATCACAAGCAAATCATCAACGTAAAGAGAGATAATTAACTTATCTTGAGAGTTGAATTTCTTTACGTAAAGAGTTGACTCACTTGAACTCTTCTTGAAGTCATGATTTAGTAAATGAGCATCGATCTTAGCATACCAAGCTCTAGGTGCTTGTTTTAGACCATAAAGTGCCTTGTAGAGTCTGTATACCTTTTCTTCTTGTCCAGTTACTTCAAAACCTTCAGGTTGGTTTACATAGATCTCCTCCTCAAGTTCACCATTGAGAAATGCAGACTTGACATCAAGATGGTGAATTTTCAAATTACGTTGAGCAGATACAGCTAACAATAACTTGATAGTATCATGACGAGCAACCGGAGCAAAAGTATCTCCGAAATCTACACCGGGAATTTGAGAATACCCTTTTACTACTAGTCTTGCTTTGTGCTTGTGAATTGAACCGTCAGGATGATATTTAGTTCTGAACACCCATTTCACACCTATTGCACTTTTCCCTTCTGGCAAGTCAACAAGCTTCCAAGTGTTATTTTTCTTGATCATTTCAAGTTCACACTTCATGGCTTTAATCCATTCATCGTGTTTTACGGCATCTGTATAGCTTGCAGGCTCTATATCAACAACATTACAAGACTCGTAGACATCAGCAAGTGTTCTTGTTCTTAACACATCAGTGTCGGTTGTGTCTTGAATATCAAATTCTGGTTCATTGACTTCATCGATAAACGTGTCATCTTGTGTACTTGAACCACCAACTTCATGCCTTTTAACTTTGTTCATATTCCAATCCCAATAGGCTCCTTCATCAAATATCACATCTCTGCTTATTGCAATTTTGCTATCCATGAGATCATAAATTCTATATCCTTTTGATTCTGTTGCATAACCCAAAAAGATACCTTTTCTAGCTTTTTCATCAAGCTTTGACCTCTTGACATCTGGAATATGGTAATAACAGATAGACCCAAAAATCTTTAAGTGTTTGATCGAAGGTTTAATACCTGACCAAGCTTCAATTGGAGTCTTATCACTTACGGCTTTTGTTGCTAATCGGTTGAGCAAATACACTGATGTAGCTACAGACTCGGCCCAAAATGTTTTTGGTAATTTCTTTTCATAAATCATTGATCTCGCCATCTCCATAACAGTTCTATTTTTTCTTTCAGAAACTCCATTTTGTTGTGGTGAGTATGGAACTGTAACCTGATGTATTACTCCTTGCTGTCGAAGAAAAT
The DNA here is from genome assembly GCA_020465985.1 of Centrapalus pauciflorus. NCBI lineage: Eukaryota > Viridiplantae > Streptophyta > Magnoliopsida > Asterales > Asteraceae > Centrapalus > Centrapalus pauciflorus. Next base: position 673,541 of record JAANYP010002798.1, on the reverse strand, counting down.
CTTCAAACTCATTAGAAGTGTATTCTCCACCATTGTCAGTTCTGAGAATACGCAAAGTATTTCCACTTTGCACTTCGACAAGTTTCTTGAAATTCTTGAATGTTGAAAGAACTGAAGCTTTGCTGCTAAGAAAATAAACCCAACACATTCTTGTATAATCATCAATGAAAAGTACAAAGTACTTGTTGCCACTGCAGGATGATGTAGACATAGGACCACAAATATCAGAATGCACAATCTCTAGTTTTTGTGTGGCTCTTGTTACACTATATTTTGAAAATGGCAACCTGTGACTTTTTCCCAATTCACAACCTTCACATATAGAATCAACTTCAGTGATGGCAGGCATATCATTCACCAACTGAGTAGTATGCATGTGCTTGAGCGTTCTATAATTGAAGTGACCAAATCTTTTATGCCATTTCAAACTATCATCTTCCGTAATAGAAAAAGCACTAGCATTTGCAACATCAAGCTTCAAGTAGAAACCATTATTCACCATATCAAGCGTAGCTACTTTGGAACCAGCAGCGTTCAAAATAGAGCAACAAGAATCTTTAAAATTCACGCTATAGCCGTTTTTCGTCATTTGCGGCACACTTAATAAATTTTGATCAAGTTCAGGAATATACAAGACATCAGAGATGTATTTGGTACCTTGCTTTGTGTTAACAGCAATAGTGCCTCTTCCTTTAGCTTGAACAACTTCTCCATTTCCCAACTTTACTCTAGTGTTGACTGTTGTATCAAGACTTGTAAAGAAGGAAGGATCTGGAGTCATATGGCTTGTACATCCACTATCCACTAGCCATGTAAGATCCTTTGAACATATGTCAACATGTGATGCCATGAACAAGTGCTCATCTTCTTTGTTGTTCTCTTCTGAAACATTTGCTTGTTGAAGTTGATGTGAATGTCCTTGATTTTTCTTTGCTCTACAATATTTTTCAATATGCCCAAACTTTTTGCAAAAGTTGCACTTAAAGTTTGGTTTATCTTTGAACCAACAATCGGCTTCTTGATGGTTTGTGTTTTGACAAATTTTACAAGGAGGAAAATTACATTTCTTTGATGTTGAAGAACTTTGTGAGGTAGTAGAGCCTTTGTTCCCCTTGTTGAAATTTCTTCTCTTGTAATTATTCTGCTTTGTACTTTCAGTCTTGTTATTTCTTTGAGATGCTTGAAAAGCACCTTCAATTTTTCCTTCTGATCTTACAGAAACTCTCTGCTCTTGAGCTTCGAGCTTGCTTGTTAGCTCAGAAATTGTAAGCACACTAAGATCACAAGACTCTTCAATAGCAGAAATTTTAGCTTCAAATTTTTGAGGAACGCTTATCATCATTTTCTCCACTACTTTCTGCTCTTTCACGTCTTCACCTTGTAGCCTCATTCGATTAACCACATCCATCATTCTTGCTGAATAATCTTTGACAAGTTCATCATCTTTCATTTTCAATAATTCAAACTCTCTTCTGAGAGTTAATAATCTGACAGCTTTTACTCTATCAGTACCTTCATATGTCTCTTGGAGTTTGTCCCACACTTCTTTTGGTGTCTCCAAGTGCATGATGGAGGTGAAAATTTGGTCAGCAAGTCCTGATTGCAAACAGGTAAGTGCCTTGTCTTTTTTCAGCAATTCTTCTTCATAAGATTTTAATTGAGCAATCGTTGGATTTGCTCTAAGAGCTGGAGGATCTTCACCAGTCTCTACAACCTTCCATAACCCTTGAGACTTCAAATACGTCTTCATTTTGACTGCCCAAATATGATAGTGCAATCCAGAAAATATTGGAATTGCAAGAGCAGCTGAACTAGATGCCATGTCTAGTTAATTCTCAAGTGTTTCACTCCCTCTCGTGTTTCTCTCAAGTAAATCACACGGCCCCTTAAGAAGTGGGCTCTGATACCACTGTTAATGTTTTTAAGATTAGATATAAATCAACACTTTGGAAGATTATATTGATAATGAAAGAGAGAGTTACAATAGAATTGAAAGGTTTTTGATATATCTAACTTTTGAACATTATATGCCTATTTATAGGCTTACACAACTTAACAAGATTGTTTTACTTCACCTCTAAGTATTCTTGCTTGCTAAGCTACTTAGGAGGTAAGTTTCCTTAAAGGTTAAGTCTACTTAATAGTAGAACTTTCTTAACCACTAAGTTTTCTTCATGGTTAAGTTTTCTTAGTAACTAAGGTTACAAAATATCTTCATACTAAATAAACAAAACTTAAAGATACTAAATTCCAAAAACAATCTTAGATGCATTAACAGTTATCAATCCATCGGTAATCCGTCGGTAAAATATTTCCGTCTTACCGACCAGATATTTGTAACCCGATACCGGCCCTCGGAAAACCGTCGGTAAATTACGTTACCGAGGGATTACCGAGGGATTCGTCCCTCGGTAATAACGTATTTTCTAGTAGTGGTGGGTGTTTTGTGCTTATAAAATAAAATATACAAGTGTGTGTGCAGCGAGGTATATACATATATACATATATGCATCATAAAATCGAATGTATGTGTGGCATTGTTAAGTCAAAAGATCAACAACATGATAGTTAGACAAAATATACAAGTGTGTGTGCAGCCAGGTATATATGCATCATAAAATCGAATGTATGTGTGGCATTGTTAAGTCATCAACAACATGATAGTTAGACAAAATATACAAGTGTGTGTGCAGCCAGGTTTATACATATATTCATATATGCATCATAAAATCGAATGTATGTGTGGCATTGTTAAGTCAAAAGATCAACAACATGATAGTTAGTATATAGTTTCCACAATCTATAAAGTTGTTAGTGGTCCTCCAAGACATACCCACGTGGAATGACCTAGCTTTATGCATTAAGTATCCTTCGGGTGAGCAATTGACTTGAGGTAACACACAAAATGATATTGCTGCAACACACAATTAGATTTCAGTAAAAAGTGATGGCAAAATGATACGTGTAATATGTATAAAACTTTATTCAACTTACAATCTCTTGCGGACAGGGGCGGATCCAGGATATTTTGTTATCGGTGTCACTTTTTTAGAGTTAATTTAGTTTATATTGTCAAAATATTTTCTATTATGGATCGAGTCAGCGAAACGGGTTGCCAACACAAAATTAACAAATACCAAGCATTTTATAATTAAAATAGTACGTACAATACTATTTTAATTTCTCAACTGTCGCAGTTGCGACCGCAAAACACATATTAGCTTCAACAATTGATAAACCAAATTATACTAAAGATGTTTCCTAGTTTCCACAATTAATTTAACAAGCTTGCGGACTCCATTCAAGTTAGAAAATATTGGACCGTCCTTCACATTCTCAATATATAGTATTCAAGTTGATGCACAAGATTAACATTCTCATCATATTAAAATCATTCGGGTACATCTCCGCCAACCTTAATAATTTTGATGCATCAAAGTCCCAAAAAGACGGTCAGGGGGTTTTCAACATATTTAAGTACCTCCATAACCAATGAGAATCGATGATATCAATTAGGGTTTTTTCAACCAATTGGACCGGTGTCTTCAACAATGTTTGGGATAGTTTTTTTTCACGCTTTTTTTTAATCTTTTGGTCTGGTTCTTGGATCTAGTCTCTTATCATTTTTAATTCTATTGGGTTTCTGTTTTTTCTTTTAAGTTTTAGGATTAAACTCAGTAATATTTTAATAAGTTTGGGTAACGAAATAAACAAATATATATTAGATATTTAGATAATACTTTCATAAATTTTCGTAGGTGTCACTAAAAAAAATCCTAGGTGTCACTCGTATTTTTGATACATACGTAACTCAATATTTTAATATTTTATCGGTGTCGAGTGACACCCCTGTTTGTATACTACATCCGCCACTGCTTGCGGAACCCATCCATACTTTACTTAAAACGTTAAATCGTCAGCTTGGTGGTCAATAACATCGATGTCAATTGTCTTAAGATTAAAGCAAATAAACCACACGTAGGATTGCAAGACAATAGGGAAAAAAACCTACGGAAACAAAAAATTGTGAATCAACATGTGGATATCATGTGAATGTAACTAACATAAAAATATAAATAGCCATTATATTGATATTATATGATACAATGTAGCTATAAATGCTGTGATGAAATAATGTGTTAATGTGAAATGGGGTTTACCTGTTATTAATTTGGACGGAAACATTTGGTACTGTGAAAAGAGGCGTAATTAGTGTTAATTGACGTGTTAACAATTGTGAATGAATGTCCATGTTAGTCATATTGTAGTGAGAAAGAGGTTTAATTATTATTAATAATTTTGTCGCACTAATGCACATGAATATGGATTGAAAATGATTGGGCGATACATTTTCATTATCCACAATCAAATGATTTCCTTTGTCCAAAAACCAAGTTTGTGCATTAGGTTTTAGTACCACTGTAGGTCCAGGTTCAACAAATTTGGGCTCATTAGGCATTGAATTACCTTCCACGAGTGCTAAGGAGTTGCCATCAACAATAGCTAAGACCCAGTCCAGAATATAAATTAAATGAAAAAGAATAAAAATTTTATCCCATTAATTATTTTGTTTGAAGCGTGAATGTAGTATAGTTACCTTGACTTCCTCGGTTACCATTACAACTCTATGGTGAGAGGGCAACATAATGGGATATCGTTTGGCTGTAGGTTGCGTGTCATTCATCGCATCATCAGACTCTTTAGTTCTCCATTGCCATCCAACTATGAATGTATAAAATGAAGAATAACGTGAGTGGAATACATAGATTGTAATATGAACTGATGAAAACATTAATTACGTGAAAATTGGGTGCTGCATTTGGATAATAGAAATAAGTATCATTTAGATAATAGAAGTTCGACATACTTACATAACTGATTTGTTAGGGGTACATGTTTCATGACAGCTACATAATTACCAAATCACCTAACATGTTTTTGTGGACATTAATACATGATTAATAGTTAATGACATAAAAAAAGGGACACATATTTGCCAACAAAGTAAAAGAAGGACGCAACCCCCCATGTGGGTAACTATGTCAGTACCAAAGTGGATAAGGGATTTGTCTCTGTCTGCTGTGGGCTGTCCTCACTGCTCTTCTACACATTTTCTACTACTTTTGATTTCTGACGCTTTGACTTTCGCATATAAACATGTGACATCTTACCAGGTGAACAAGAATCAACATCAATAGACTTACAAGCCTATTGTTCAGAACTCACAACATCTGTACCCACATTCACATTCTCCTCGTTTGCAACTGAAAATGAATATCTATGGCCACTTTTGTCGGTTACCATATCCACGTGATTACTCGGAAGACATTCCTTTAGCTACCTTTTCATATACATCTTGATTAGGTTGTTGAAGAGTCGGAGACAACACCAATTGTCACCATGTTATCCCCTTCTGGATCTCTAATGAGAGTTAAGTCATGTTTAGGTGTAGACCGACCCATGATTTATTCATTTGGAGATGGCTGTACGTCATCAATTAATACTATATCCTCCTCCAAAAAATGCTTTCCATCTACTCTTATTTTTTTTTTTGAACGGCTGGTGTGGTGGTTATCGCCTAGGCCCAAGTGCCGACAGATCCCGGTTCGATCCCCACCACAATCTCTTAGTTAGATTAAAATCTCCAAAGTTAGATTAGTTCACCTGAAGGGAAAAACCACAAAATCCGCCTCTAGTTCGTGGTCTGCATATTTGTTGCACACTTTTGCCAGCCTAGTACCCATTATCCCATTATCTTCTTCAAGTCAGACAACTTGTCCATCAATGAGGAACAGTTATCAACAACCCCCTATAGAAACATAAATGCGTACACATGATAGTCAGTTACATGAAAATGTATGTAGCATGAATGAATATTACTTTTTTAAATGCTGGCTACACATTAAAGTAAAACCATGAATTCAAACACTAATTAAGAAGTAACTTGTTGCATTCACTAATAAGTGGACATCAACAACACGTAAGTACCTGCACAGTTGTTGAATGTCATACATTCACTACAAGTCTTATTTACATTAACAGTTAAGTAAGTACTTATTCGACATTTTCCAAACATTCATAGCATGTCAAACTTAGATTCACAGTTAAGTAACTAGTTATTATATTTGCATATTTGTAGATGTATTTGTGATAGGTATAACTATAGTCACAGTTGATGTGTTGAAGATAAAGCATTTATTGTTAGTTAATTTAATACATTCACATAATGCAGTTAAATCCATTTCACAATGACAGATTACTACATACACGGGACATAAAACATAACAAAATAATTTGTGTTACCTGAGCAGTATCACCATCTAACTTAACCAACTCATGTGCAACGACATTACGTTCATCACCTCCTATGACCTGATCATCACCTACTACGTCCAGGTCATCTCCAACAACAAATGTACATCCACATTCTTCAAAATGGTAGTCTTCGGTGACATTCGTGGTAGTTGATATCCAGTCATCATTTATTTCTAACTATCCAAAACCACCATTAGATAGTTTATACTCTTGTCGGTTACGCGACAAATCCTTGGTCAAAGTGTTGATGGCTGGTCTACACCGAGTGACGATGGCAACATCACATTTCACACCATCAACATATAACAAGTGCAATTCAAGTACAACAAAAGGTCATATGTGACAAATCAACAACATAGATTAAATAATACACGTAAAACATAAAGCATCAGTACCATTAGCAATGTCAGTGGCCCAATAAAGTATGAGTTACGGTCATCCTTTTTCCATCCGTCCTTACATGTTCTCAACGTCTCAAACATATATGCACACCAGTTTAACTTCTTTCGATTAATGTCGGGTTTGATGGATGGAATAAAACATTGATTCACTCTACCAATCTTCGGACTACACACCATAGTAGTAACAAATAGCACCAGAAATTTGAGAATGAATGTGCGATCCGCTTTGGTACTTGCCTTTATTTGCATCTTTGTTGCCCCGAATGTTATCGTTGCCCATCTCAAATGGGCTTTTCCATTCCAGAGAAATGATGTCATCTTAGTTGGTCCGTTGTTCATCCAGAATCTGTAATCCACAAGTGGGAGCCCCAACATCTTGTGAATTGACAGCTTTGTATGACAATGTTTCTGTAACTACCACCTTCCCAAGTTACATAAAAGCTCCATCTTTATTATTTGATATATTACAGTAGTTCAAAGTTACACTTTTTATTTAAAAAAAAAAAAGATCTTATAATCTATGTTTCATCATCCCTTTGGTCCCTGTTTCTTGAGATACATACATGAATAAATAAGCCTTAGGCTTAGTGAGCAAATATGGATCCATGACTTACATGCTCAAAGTAAGCTTTTATGCGTAAAATGTATTTTCTTCATGTTAAGCATATCAATTTTATCTTAACCTTGGGTCCACATAAGGGCTGCCCATTAAGGTTCTTTTGCAAGACGTCCCTTAATTGTATACTCCGGATATACGTAATTGATATTTTTAACATGTATAAATTTCTCATATAGGGGTGCATAAGAGTTTTATGTTTTAAATCATGGAAATGACATTAACTTGCATAAAATATTTATATAGCACATAAGCATCTCATTAAAAGCACATAAATACTCACTTTGCTTTGTCTTCAGACTTCAAATTCTCTTCTAAGCTTTTTAGGAAGTGTTTTGGGGTGAAAAGGAAGAGTGTCCCTAAGCCTCTATTTATAATGTTTAGGCATGGCTTTAGGGTGCTTGTTTGCCAAGTTGTTTAAGTTGTAAGTAGCTTAGTCACTTCCTTTAGCTTTGCTTAGTAGGACTTGTAGATTTGCCACCTTCCTTAGAGGTAAGACAACACATAATTCTAGGGCCATGTCATGCCAATTAGGGTGCCAAATCATGCTGAATAGATCTGCTAGGTGAAGCCTAGATAGGGCTGCTGTGTCATGCTAGGTAGGTTTGCCATGTCCTGCTAGTAGGGCTGCTGTGTCATGCCAATTAGATGGCTATGTCAAGCTTAATAGGGCTGCTGTGTTTGTTGGTTTTTATTCCTTGGTTCTTCTTTGTTCTTGTCTTGTTCTTTTCAGCATTGCTTGATGTTTAACTTTTGCGTAGACTGAATTAAAGTTATATTAAAAAATTTTCATGGGATTAAGGCTGTTACAAGTCTTCCCTTCTTAAGATTTTTCGTCTTCAAAAATTTATTCGAAAAGATGGGGATATTTCTTTTTAAATTCCGACTCTACTTCCCACGTAGCTTCTATTCCATGGTAAAAGTCCCAGTAGACCAAGACCAAACATACTTCCTTGTTACGAAGCTTTTTGATTTTACGTTCGGTGACGGCTATGGGTTTTTCTTCGAAATTGAGTTTGTCATCAACCGAAATTTCTTCGGTGGGAATTACAACATCTTTTTCGGTAGAACATTTCTTTAGATTGGACACATGGAAAGTAGGTTGTATTCATTTAATTCATCTGGCAGTTCCACTTGGTATGCCACTGTCCCGATCTTTTCGGTTATCTTGTAGGGCCCAATATATGAAGGTCGTAATTTACCCTTCTTACCAAAACGCAAAACTCATTTCCAAGACGACACTTTTAATAATACCATATCGCCCACTTGAAATTCAATGGGTTTTCTTCTTCTATCAGCGTAACTTTTCTGTCTATCTTGTGCAGTCTTGAGTCTTTCCCTTATTTGAATGACTTTATCGGCTGTTTGTTGGATGATTTCGGGACCGATAAATTTCTTTTCGCCCGTTTCCATCCAACTGATGGGCGACCTACACTTTCTCCCGTATAGAGCCTCAAAGGGTGCAACCTTAATACTGCTATGATAACTATTATTATAGGCAAATTCAATAAGAGGTAAATGACTATCCCAATGTCCTTTGAGGTCAAGTGCACATGCACGTATCATATCCTCCAGATTTTGGATTGTTCTTTCACTTTGACCGTCAGTCTGAGGGTGGTATGATGTACTCATTTTAATTTGGGTTCCTAGTTGTTTTTGGAAGCTTTTCCAGAAATTCGAAGTAAAACGAGGTTCTCGGTCTGATACGATTGACAAGGGCACACCATGCCGGACAACAATTTCATTCATATATATTTTAGCTAGTGTTTCCAAGGTTTGTTTTTCCCTTATCGGTAAGAAGTGTGCCATTTTTGTTAATCGATCCATGATGACGCATATAGCATCGAAGCCTTTCGGTGTTCTTGGTAGTCTTGTGACAAAGTCCATAGTGATATGTTCCCATTTCCATACGGGAATATCTAGTGGTTGTAGTTGTCCATAGGGTCTCTAGTGTTCGATTTTAACTTTTAAACATGTCAGACATTTTTGGATGAAATTTACTATAGACTTCTTCATTCCTGGCCACCAATACAAGGTCTTTAAGTCCTACATTTTATGAGTCCCGGTGTGGATGGAGTACCTGGACTTATGAGCTTCTTCTAGAATCACTTCTCTACAGTTACCAACCTCCGGGACCCATATGCGTCCTTAAAATCTCGTGATCCCTTTATCGTCAACTTCTAGAATTTTAGCTTGTCCAAAGATTCTTTCGTTCTTTTGATTTTCTTCTTTGAAGGCTTCTTGCTGTGGTTTTTCAGTTTCCTTAAACAAGGTGTTTGTAATAGTCAGAGTTAATGCTTTAACTTGAACATGTTTAATTGACTCTCTTCGACTCAAGGAATCTGCTACCACATTAGCTTTTCCTGGGTGATATTTGATTTCACAATCGTAGTCGTTTAATAATTCTATCCATCTTCGTTGCCTCATATTCAATTCCTTTTGACTAAATAAATATTTAAGGTTTTTATGATCTGTGTAAAGAGTGCACTTTGTACCATATAAGTAGTGTCTCCAAAATTTTAAAGCGAATACTACTGCTGCTAGTTCTAAATCATGGGTTGGGTACTTCTTTTCTTGTTCTTTTAATTGTCGTGAGGCGAAGGCAATTACTTTACCTTTTTGCATAAGCACACCCCAGTCCTTGTTTGGAAGCGTCACTGTATACTTCAAAGTCTTCGATCCCCTGAGGCAGGCTTAAGATTGGTGCATTGCATAACTTATCTTTTAAAGTTTGGAAGCCTCTTCTTGTGCATCCCCCCATTTAAACTTGCCAGCTTTTCTTGTCAATGTGGTGAGTGGAGTTGCTACTTTAGAGAAGTTTTGAATAAATCGTGGTAGTATCCTGCTAACCCAAGAAAACTACGTACTTCAGTTGCAGATTGTGGCACCTCCCATTTTTGTTTACATTCGATTTACTTGGGTCTACCATGATACCCTTTTCGCTTATGATATGTCCTAGAAATTGGACCTGTCGTAGCCAAAATTCACATTTCGAGAATTTGGCATAGAGCTTTTCATGCTTTAATAATTCCAAGGTCGTCCTTAAATGTCGCTTATGCTCTTCTTGGCCTTTGGAATAAACGAGAATGTCATTGATGAATACGATAATGAACTTGTCTAAGTACTGTTTACATACCCGATTCATAAGATCCATGAACATAGCGGGAGCGTTTGTTAACCCAAAAGGCATTACTAGAAATTCGAAATGTCCATATCGTGTTCGGAATGCAGTCTTGGATGTGTCTTCCTCCCGTACTTTTAGTTGATGATACCCTGATCGTAAATCTATTTTTGAGAAGAAGCTTGCTCCTTGTAACTGATCAAATAAATCATCTATTCGAGGTAACGGATATCGATTCTTAATGGTGACCTTGTTAAGTTCCCTGTAATCGATGCACATCCTCATAGTTCCATCCTTTATTTTAACGAAGAGTATTGGTGCCCCCCAAGGTGACGTACTTGGGCGGATAAATCCTTTATTCAACAACTCTTGTAGTTGATTCATAAGTTCCTGCATTTCTGATGGTGCAAGTCTGTAGGGTGTGCGGGCCGTTGGTACTGTTCCTGGTACTAAGTTAATATGAAACTCCACTTGTCTATCAGGAGGCAATCCAGGCAATTCATCTGGAAATACTTATGGATATCCGCAGATTATTGGTATATTCTCTATATGTTCCATTTCTTTCTTAGTATCTACCAAGTATGCCAAGTATGTCTCACACCCTTTGTGTATATACTTTCTTGCTTTCATGTAGGAAATAATGTTACACAGACTCTTTTTATGATTATTATAAATGATTATTTCCTTGTCATTCTCATCCTTAATCTTTACTATTTTCTTGTGACAAATTATATGGGCATGATTTTCTGATAACTAGTCCATGCCTATGACTACATCAAACTCATTTAGAGGTAGCGGTAATAGTTAGATAGGAATTTTGTGCTCATTGATTTCTAAGGAGCAATTTCATAAATCTCGTTTATGTCCGTAACCTTTCCATCCGCCGTCTCTATTTCTATTCTTTGATCTAATTTCTTAGGTATATAATTTAGATGCATGCAAAACCTTGTAGATACTATTGATTTGTTTGCACCAGAGTCAAATAATATTTTGGCAGGTTTTTCATTAATTAGCAAGATACCCGTCACCACATCTGGCATTTCCTTGGTTTCTTCAGCAGAAATTTGGAATATTCTCCCTTTGGCTTTTCCAGCTTCGGGCTTATTCTTGTTGGTTATAACCTTCGATGGTTGTATAGTTCTTGGCTTGGGATAATTATATATAAGATGTTTCGTTGACCCAAAATTGTAACATGCTTTTCTCGTAGGACAATGGTTAGCCATATGCCCTGATTGTCCACATTTATAACATACGTTTTTGCCCATCATACATTCCCCAGTATGATTTTTATTGCAAGTAGGGCAAAGTGGTTTTTCAATCATCCTTGTATCGGTGTTTCTTTATTTCTGGGGCATCTTACAGAAATTCTTACCTTCAAACATCATTTCCTCAATTGGAGGATGGGGATAACTGTCCTTTTCGGCCAGAATTGCCGAATCTATTGCTTCTTGGAAGGTTTTTGGTTTTGACATATTAACCAACTGTCGTAATTCTTTTCTTAACCCATTCATGAAGCGATCTATCTTACGCCCTTCCGTTATTATCATATCAGTTGCGAATTGGGATTTTTCAATGAATACTTCTACATATTCTTCGACAGTCTTATCTCCTTGTTCGAGTTTGATGAATTCTTCCTCCATTATTTTTATTCGAGTATTAATGTAGTACCTCTGATTTATCAATTGTTTAAACTCCTTCCAGGACATTGTTGTTGCTCCTGCGATGCCTCGATTAGCTTGAATAGTCTTCCACCACTAAAGTGCATTTGACTTTAACTTTGTTGAGGAAAACCTTACGCGTTGGTCCAGGGCGCATTGACATGTCTCGAAACAATTCTCCATGTCATCGAGCCAATTCATAGCGGCTATAGGTCCCCCTTTTCCCTCGAATGTAGAGGGACTAGTGGTTTTGAAGGCCTTATAGTCACATCGAAACGTTTGGCCATTATTTGGTTCGTGCCTTAGTTGATTTTCTTGTGGGTTGAGTTGTGATTTATAGCTGCTTGAACTTGAGCTACTATTGAGGGTAAGTTTTCATGGATGCCTCGCGAGACTTCAGTTGCTATATTAATTCTCTCCACTGGATTTACAGGGTTTGTGTTGCGCCTATTTCTTGGCGTGGGCGGTCTAGTATTTTCAGAATGATTTCTATTCGTCTTCCGAGTATTCATTCTACAAAATATTAGATCAACTCATGAGAACCAACTTAAATATATATCCTTTATATATAGAGTACATGCATCATACAAAATTTTGTAACATAAAGTGTAACAATTTGTTTTAGGTCCCTTTTGTCCCAATAAATATAGATGAAACAGATCCACACGGTTTACTCAAGGTGGAAATTATAGGGTGTATATCGTTTTTCTAGCATTTCCCTAAAATTTCGAGAGGGATATTGGATCGAAGTTTCTTCATTAGACTTATTGATTTTCTGTTTGACCCATGTCTTGATTCTTTTTGACCATCCAATAGTCACTTCCTTCCAAAAACGTACTCGGTCCTTAACCTTAACCGAAATGGTTCTCTTTGCATTTCTTAGGTCTTGTTCGTACTTTCCACATCTTGTCTCGAGTTCCCAGTTGTGATTATCTACTTCAGCTACGTAATCCTGGATTCTTTTGTACTCTTCAATAGGTATATATCCCGGGTTCCAGTTTTCGTTTTCTTGCGCCATCATTTCAATTTCGTCTAGGTATACATATTCGATTTGTTCATAACTATTCGATGAGGTACCTGCCATCTTCTAAAAGAATGAAAACATTTAAACGTAAAAGAGGAGGTAAAGAAATTATATATATATTACAAACTTCGAAAAGTAATAAGTGCCTATTTCTTATACTTTTAACCATTCGTTTTAGGGCGTTATACAAAATTTAGGGAAATAAGAAAATTTTTCCCTTCTTAACCCTTTTTCTATGACCTTTTTATATAATTAATTCAACCTTCTAATTTCTATTATTATTTTCAAAAAACGTTGTTCGACGGGTGTAGTTCAACTCCTCCTCTAAGTAGTGAATCCGTGAGTAGGCGTTGTCTAGGAGTTGAGTGGCCCTCTCCAAGTCCTCCCTCAGTTGTGCTTCAGTAGCCATATAGTGAAATCTTTCGTTACGTAGTTCCTCTTGGGCGATGGCACACTAATGATTTGCCTCCGTTATTTGATCTAGTAAGGTATTGAAATCGGCCCAAGTTAATCTCGTCGAAACATAAAAATTATCTTGCACGCTTTCCACTTCCGGGGAAGGAGGAGGAACACGAGGTGGTGGGGTGAACATCTCTTGTTGCCAATTCTCCTCCTCCCATGGGTATGTGAGAGTGAAGTAGTTATTTGCGTCAGAAATTTCAAAGTCTTCGCGTGGTTCCATTGGGTTAAATGTTGGGATTATTGGTTCTGAAACCGGATGAAATGCTGGGAGTATTGGTTCGAGGAAGTTGTCAGCGAAGCATGAAATCGGATCAGGTGTGTCAATGAGCCATCCGTTCCCATATTCAGAATTTTCTCCTCTCCTTTGAGGCATCTGAAATGATAGTTAAATGCATATACATAGGTATATATACACATGCATGTAATGAAAGAGATGATTTTTCTTAGTCTTAAGTTCAAGTCTAGGTCCATCTATATTAAGGTTAAACCAAGGTGTCTTGAACTAATGGGGCTCTGATACCATTTTGTAACTACCATCTTCCCAAGTTACATAAAAGCTCCATCTTTATTATTTGATATATTACAATAGTTCAAAGTTACACTTTTTAAGAAAAAAAAAAAGATCTTATAATCTATGCTTCATCATCCCTTTGGTCCCTGTTTCCTGAGATACATACATGAATACATAAGCCTTAGGCTTAGTGAGTAAATATGGTTTCATGATTTACATGCTCAAAGTAAGCTTTTATGCGTAAAATGTATTTTCTTCATCTTAAGCATATCAATTTTATCTTAACCTTGGGTCCACATAAGGGCTGCCCATTAAGGTTCGTTTGCAAGACATCCCTTAATTGTATACTCCGGATATACGTAATTGATATTTTTAACATGTATAAATTTCTCATACAGAGGTGCATAAGAGTTTTATGTTTTAAATCATGGAAATGAAATTAACATGCATAAAACATTTATATAGCACATAAGCATCTCATTTAAAGCACATAAATACTCACTTTGCTTTGTCTTGAGACTTCAAATTCTCTTCTAAGATTTTTAGGAAGTGTTTTGGGGTAAAAAGGAAGAGTGTCCCTAAGCCTCTATTTATAATGTTTAGGCATGGCTTTAGGGTGCTTGTTTGCCAAGTTGTTTAAGTTGTAAGTAGCTTACTCACTTCCTTTAGCTTTGCTTAGTAGGACTTGTAGATTTGCCACCTTCCTTAGAGGTAAGACAACACATAATTCTAGGGCCAGGTCATGCCAATTAGGGTGCCAAATCATGCTGAATAGATCTGCCAGGTGAAGCGTAGATAAGGCTGCTGTGTCATGCTAGGTAGCCTTGCCATGTCCTGCTAGTAGGGCTGCTGTGTCATGCTAGGTAGGCTTGCCATGTCCTGCTAGTAGGGCTTCTGTGTCATGCCAATTACATGGCCATGTCTAGCTTAATAGGGTTGCTGTGTTTGTTGGTTTTTATTCCTTGGTTCTTCTTTGTTCTTGTCTTGTTCTTTTCAGCAATGCTTGATGTTTAACTTTTGCATAGACTAAAATAAAGTTATATTAAAAAAATTTTCAAGGGATTAAGGCTGTTACAGTTTTCTTATCCTGTCTTAATGCACATTTCAGTAGGATCAAAATTATCAACGACCCAGAACGCAGTTGCTGATGGAATCTCATCAATATTGGTGTCGAGTATGCGTCAGAACACAATAGCAGTCAATGCATTTTTTTGATCAACGTTCTACCTACGCATAATCGAAGAAAGGGTTTTAGGAGATGATCTAGTGCGCAAAACATGAACATCAAGGTCAATGTTGATATACGTCTTTGACACCATCTTCTTGTTTGGATGTACTACATCAGGCTCCACCAAATCGTCGTTGTCATTGACTGCTGGATGGACCATATCGGAACATTAATAATTAATATTCGTTTAGAAATATACAACTGATACTTGAATTTTTATACGTTGTGGCAATGGTTTTTGTGATGGAAATATATATATATATTTTCAATGAGTATGTTGAGCCCCTTGGTTTGTTGTTTGTTGTTATGGTCATATACAACCCCTTTAACATCCATAATATTATATTTGTTAAATTACTTCAATATATCATTAATAAGATATATACAACTCATATACAGATGCATGTTAATTTGATACCTTCAAATCGTCGTTTCGATCTTATTTCCAAGTTAGCACTATACTTGTTTTTCAGGGGATGTTTATTTTTTTTACGGACAATAATAACATCTAATGGAACAAATACTAAAATAAACAAACACTAAATGTGTACAACACAAAATATTAATGACAACATACGCACTTTATTTTGATTGTTAGACATTTCATAAAATAAACACAAATTTCACAAACAATTCACAGTGTTCATAGATCACATCTTGTGTGTTCATAGTTGAAATTGATTATTTTACAATTACATATTCACAAATTCACACTCTAATAACAAATACATATGACAGATTGTTCATAGTTACGTGCCCATTCACATTTACAATAACATATTCACAAATTCATAATTTTGACCGTTCACAATTGATATAACGCATTGTTCACAGTTACAAGTCCATTCACATTTACAATTACACATTGGGAAAATCACAAACTGACAACAAAAGAATAAGGTGTCGTTTCACATCACAAATCACAATTCCATAAGTAAAAACATGTATTCACAATTCATGTATTCGTGTTCAGAGTTTCACATATGATATAGCGGACTGTTAACAGTTACATGTCCATTCATGGAAACAATTACCTATTCACTATTACATATACACATATCACAATGTAATAAATAAAACATGTATTCATAGTAAGAAAGAAAAGTTTACCATTGTCATTTTGTGCATTGACTGGTTCTTCATCACTTTCAAGATTAATGAATGACGGCTCTTCAGACCTAGAGGCTTTGAACATACTTGCTAAACGATATGACCTCCTTAATGGAATAGGAATTGAACATAACAAAAAAACCCCTAATGAAGTAACAATAAAGTAAAAACTATGTTTCCTTTGTAAAAAAGGATGTAAACATTGAATACCTTGATTATCGATGCTTTCATTCTCCTTTTTCAAGTCGTTCTTCATTTTCTTGGATACAAGGGTTTCGATGAACCAACTACAAATGAATCACTGCAAGAGAACACACGAATAAGGTTAACCCCTAGGGTTTATATCCGATGAACTCTGAAATAATCGCTAGGGTTTATTTGCGGCGATGACGATGAACATTCAAAGGCAAGAACCGCTTAAGGGAAGAGTAGCGGAGAAAGGGGATAGCAGGTTCGAGTTTGGTTATGGAGTAGTCGAGAATGCAACTGGAAGATTGGATGAATGAAAAAATCATTGATGAACTTGAAAGCGGTTACAAGAGCAAGGATGAAGCCGAGAATGGAGATAATTTCCTTTGTGATCTGATTTTGTTTTTCAAATCCCTGATTATAGTTGCAAACGTTGCGAAGATATAAGACTAGTTGTTATTACCATATTACCCTTTGTTATAATTAAAAAGGTTTTGTTTTAATTTTAAATTTTTAATTAATTAATACCCCTAAATAGATAAGATGAGTGGTAAAAAAGTGGTTCCTTTGTTACCCTTTCGATCCCATATATATATATATATATATATATATATATATATATATATATATATATATATATATATATATATATATATATATATATATATATATATATATATGTGTATATATATATATATACACACACACACAAACACACACACACATATACATATACACACTCATATATACATTTAAATACAAACACACACACACACACATATATGTATATATATATACATACATATATATATATATATACACACACACACACAGACACACACATATACATACACACTGTCACACCCTGCTACCCCGGTTGGCAGCGAGGCGTGATGAGTGTGGAAGCGTAACCATAATCAAGTGAACGACCATTAGATGGACGTTTTCGAGAAAATACATTGATAAAACTTTAAAATATTTAATTGGTTTACATAGCCCGAATCAAATGAAGAGTAGTTCGCAAGTTACACAGATTTAAATACATAACTGGATTATAAAAAATGATTCAAATAAATCTCCGAGTTTGAAAATGAAGCGACTCCAAAATGACTGTGCATGTCTTAATTACCTGAAAATACATACTAATATACGTCAACAAATTGTTGGTGAGCTCATAGGTTTAAGCGAAAATACCAATTGTATGGACATTAACAGATGAGTTGAATTTATAAAAGCATAAATTCCATGTATGTATTACATAAACCATCATGCAGCCGAAGCTTAATAAATGAGTTTGCCCTGTGCAGTATTCCCAACTGTAATACCATGTGTTAAATATATATGCATTCCACTGTTAGCCGGCTAAGACTAACCCGAATGGGGGACATGACTCCCTATAGATCTATCCACAATATATTCGCGCTTACAAATAAATGTAATTAACGGTTCATGATATGAGCGCTGATGGATCCACGAAAACACATGTGTAATACATATAAGAAATAAACAATTTTGATGTCCATATGAAAAAAGTGCATGCATTTCCACCCCAATAGATGATGAAAATTGGGGCTATGAAGACTCACCGTATGTTGATGACAAAATGAGCGTAAAAACGACGGTTTTGCGTTGTTGATGAGTGACGACACCGGACGCGTTTAACCGATTCCTAATATGTACGTATAAAGGTTTTTGTGTTTTAAATCACCCAACTTTACAAGTTTATAAATAAAACCCACTTAAAACGTCAAGTTTATATATATATATATATATATATATATATATATATATATATATATATATATATATATATATATATATATGTATATAATTTTCCAGCTTTTTAAAGGTTTTTCGGCATAATTTGAGGCTGTTTTTGACCAAGCTCCAAAACGATTTGAGCTTTTGTTTTCATAGACATAATACTACTATATACAAAGATTTTTTAAAGTTAACAACGGCCATTTTTCGAGGTGTTTAGGTTGGGGAAAAAACTCGTTAAAAGCCCTATGTTGGCCATTTTTGAGCTGTCAAACTTTTGGGTTCCCAAATAATATTTGGGGGTTCTAAACTCCATATTAAATTATGAAAACCACCATATTTTTAGTTAAGACATAGATCTAATTTCTGGGACAAGAATCAAGTCATCGTTATGTTTTGAATTAGTTATGATTTTTCAAAGCCGTTGTAATATTTCTGCCGAAAATCCGGATTTCATAACCTTGAAACAACTTGTGATCTTTGTTGTTTATTCAAAAACCACATGTATAAAAGGTTATAAAACACCTTTATATAAATTGTTTTCATAATATTTATACTTACATAATGTGTTTATATATTTATAAACACATTTGGAGAAAACAAACTTAAACAAACTAGTGATTTATAAACTTGAGTTATTATGAAACTTGTTGTTGTTGGTGATTATATATATTCTGCAAGACTTATATAAACATAAATATAAGAGATTATAAGTTAGTATTTACTTACTTTTGGGTATTAGAAGTATGCAAATGAGAAGAAGGAAGTGTTCTTGAACTTTGTTGAACAAAACTTTTGTGAAAAACTTGAAGGAATTAAAGTTGCAATTTTTTGGTTTTGTGTGGTTTCTTTTGGCCGAATTTTTGAGAGAGTTTGATAGTTTTTTTGGTGTTTGCAAGTGTGAAGGAAATGAACAGATGAGTCCTCTATTTATAGAAGAGGATTGGTCTTGCAAATGATGAAAGAAAAAGTGATGTTTAATACTTTACCAACATGTTGGAAAAGTAGAAAAAGTGTTGAATTCTTTTCAATATTTATAATGAAAGTTAAAGGGGACACAAAAGTGTGTTCCCCTTTTGTGTTGGCTGATTTTTATTGTATAAAAATGAGTTATTTAGATTTTTATTTCTTGTATAAGAGTATTTCAATGAATTCCTTGTGTATTTTCCTTTTTAAGTAATTTATAAATACTTATAAATGCATTAATTTAATGAATTGTTTTAGTCTTGCATAATTGATGTTAAGTAAGTTTGTTAATGCATGATTAATGTTACTAATCTTAATTTAATTATATACTTAGTTGAATTAATCCATTATATCGCAAATCGACCAGATTAATTAATTTGCTGATTCATCGTACCCATGAAACTATTTCTAATTGACTTGAATTTTCTTATGAACTTTGTTAATCACCTTGATTAATTGTTAATGATCACTGATTAGGTTGTAACTTGCTAATAACTACTGATTAGGTCATAGTTGCTAACCTGGTTTAGTGCCGGATGTTACAGTCTCCCCTGTTAAGGGAATTTCGTCCCGAAATTAGCTCGTATTCTCCACTGATTGAGCACTTGAGAACAAATGGAGATATTTCTCCCGAAAATGATCTTAGCGTTCCCAGGTAAACTCAGGACCACGCTTAGAGTTCCATCTTACTTTTATTATCAGAATTCTACTGTGCGTTAGTTTCTTGACTTCTCGGTCCATTATTTCTACGGGTTGTTCAATGAAGTTCAACTTATCATCTAGCTCCAGTTCGTCCATGGGTATGAAGAGTGTTTCGTCAGATAATCATTTATTTAGGTTGGACATGTGGAAGGTATTATGTACAATACTTAGCTCCGGGGGCAGGTCAAGTCGGTAGGCTACCGGTCCAATTATTTTGGAAATCTTGAATGGTCCGATATAACGAGGATTGAGTTTTCTTCGTTTACCAAAAAGGATTACGCCTTTCCAAGGCGAGTCTTTCATCACTACCCCTTTTTCCCAATTGGAAGTTACGTCTGCATAACTTTTCCGACGATTGGAGGCAATTTTTAATCAGTTTCGTATCTGTGCTATCTTTTTGGTGGTCTCAAGTATGATTTCTGGGCCAATGACTTGACTATCCCTGACTTTGGCCCAGCAAAGGGGTGATCGACACTTTAGTCCGTACAGTGCCTCAAACAGAGCAGGTTTAATGCTCAAGTGATAGCTGTTGTTGTACGAGAATTCCACTAAGGGTAATGAGTATCCCCATTCTTCCCAAAATCCATCACATAGGCTCTTAACATATGTTCTAGGGTTTGGATCATTCTTTCACTCTGACCATCGGTTTGAGGGTGATATGTGGTACTCATGTCCAAGTTTGTACCCAAAGCTTGTTGTAACGATTGCCAAAATCTAGATGTAAATCTGCTATCCCTGAAATGATTGAGACAGGCACTTCGTGTCTATAGACGACTTCCTTGAGGTAGATTTGGGCTAGCTTATTCATCCTGTCGGTCTCCTTGATTGGTAGGAATGCGCGGATTTTGTTGGCGGTCGTCTATTACCCAAATGGTATCGTACCCACTGGACGTCTTCGGGAGTTTTGTTATGAAGTCCATGGTTATTCGTTCCCACTTCCATTTGGGAATCTTTGGTTGCTACAATAACCTAGATGGTTTCTGATGTTCCACCTTAACTTTGGAGCATGTTAAGCATTTGCTGACATATGTGGCAATGTCAGCCTTCTTGTTAGGCCACCGGTACAGGGCCTTGAGGTCATGACACATTTTATCGGATCCGGGGTGAACGACATATCTTGATTTGTGTCCTTCATCCATAACCAGCTTTCTTACTCCACCAAAGCTTGGTAACCAGCTTCTATTCAAGAGGTATTGGTTTCCATTAGCCCTTATCCTAAACTATTTATCCATTCCTTGCAGGGCTTCATTTTCCATATTTTCCTCCTTAAAAACTTCTACTTGTGCATCATTAATTAAGGAAGGAAGGTTTGGTTGAATGGTCATCACTAGGTTTCGTACTTTTAACGGCTTAGCTCGTTCCTTTCGGCTCAAAGCGTCTACAACCACATTAGCTTTCCATGGGTGATAATGAATTTCACAATTGTAGTCACTTAACAATTCCATCCAACGGCGCTGCCTCATATTCAACTCCTTCTGGTTCAATATAGTGTTAAAGAATCTTATGATCCGTGAATATACAGTACACTTCGTACCGTACAAATAATGTCTCCAAAATTTTAGGGCAAAAACTACTACTCCTTGTTCCAAGTCATGCGTTGTATAATTCACCTCGTGAACCTTAAGTTGTCATGAAGCATAAGCTTTGACCTTATCTTCCTACATCAACACACATCCCAACCCATTGTGTGAAGCGTCACAATAATCTATAAATTTCTCGCTTCTATCGGGTATGGACAAAATAGGCGCGCTTCACAGTTTGTGCTTTAATAAATGAATTGATGTCTCCTGATCCTCGTCCCAGTCATACTTAATGTCTTTTAAAGATCCGGTGATCTTTGAGAAACTTTTGATAATTTCCTATTATAAGTGGCAAGTCTTAAGGACTGATGTATCTCTATGAGGGTTCTAGGAGTTGACCAAAACCTGATAGCCTCAATCTTTGCGGGGTCGACTTGGATTCCTTTACTATTGATCACGTGACCGAGGGATTTCACCTCTCTTAACAAAAAGTTAAACTTAGAAAGCTTGGCATATAGTTGTTCTTTCTCCAAAAACTCCAGAATCGGTCTTAAATGTTGCTCGTGCTCCTCATTGTTTTGTGAGTAGATTAAGATGTCATTTATGAAGAGAATCATGAATTTGTCTAGATAAGGTTTGCACACCCGATTCATGAGCTCCATGAATACTGTTGGGGCATTGGTTAATCCAAATGACATTACTAGGAATTTATGATGACCGTAACGGGATCTGAAGGCTGTCTTCAGAATATCTTCCTTGTGGACTCTAACCTGATGATAATCAGACCTCAGGTTGATCTTCGAATAGAATCTTGATCCTATGAGTTGGTCAAAAAAGTCATCGATCCTTGGGGGTGGATACCGGTTCTTTATGATTAGCCTATTTAGCTCCCGGTAATCGATGCACATTCTGAAGGTTCCATCCTTCTTCTTTATGAATAAAACTGTAGCTCCCCAAAGTGAGTAACTCGGTTTGATAAACCCTTTATCTAAGAGCTCCTGCAGCTGGTTGGACGATCCCTACATTACTGATGGGGCTAATCGGTATGGTGCTCGAGCCACTGGTGCAGCACCTGACACTAGGGCGAATTCGAATTGCATCGATGGTGGGAGCCTAGGTATGTGTTCTGGAAAAACTTTGGGGTAATCACAAATAATAGGAATATCTTCGAGCCGCTTCTCCTTCGGCTCCTTCTCTATCAACACTTCAGGGTCCTAATGCTGGAGATGATGCTTACTTTGGTATTTCTTGTTTTGCCTTGGACAGCAAGGACCTTCTGATTGGCTAAGGGTATGTGAACCGCTTCTCCTTCGGCTCCTTCTATGTCAACACTTCAGGGTCCTGATGCTGGAGATGATGCTTACTTTGGTATTTCTTGTTTTGCCTTGGACAGCAAGGACCTTCTGATTGGCTAAGGGTATGTGAACCGTCTTTTTGTTGCACACTATTTTCGCATGGTTTTTCGATAACCAATCCATGCCTATAACCACGTCAAAACTCCCCAGTTTGACGGGCAACAAGTCTATTTCAAAGAGTTGGCCAGCTATTTCTAAGGAGCATCCTCGACTTATATTATTTGTTATAAGCGTCTTACTGTCATCAACCTCAACAGCATAAAAGACACTTAATGGCATAAGAATGACATTTATCTGCTCACTAACTTAGTGGATATAAAGCTCCTATTAGCACAAGTATCAAATAGTAGAAATGCATAAGTGGTATCTAATGGGGGTAAGAGGATAAGTCTATGGGTTTGAAATTTCGTAGGCAGATTGTCATAGCTACATATCATCATACACAGATTTATAGACTACTTACTTCTTCATTGAAGTGCTTGATACCTAATCTTTATACATGATATGGTCGGGATTTTTCGAAAAATTTTCAAGCCTTACATACCTAAAGATACATCAGATAGTAAAACCTAGAAAAATACTATAAAATGGTAGAAGGGCACTAAGTATGAGATGCCTCTCGGGGTTTCACCGTACTCCAGGGCATTGAGTCGTTGGGTTAGCTCTGCATAGCGGGCTTCGCACTCTGCTAGGCGCTGTCGCAATTCGTCGATCCCGTCTTGTTGGATAGCCTGGATATTTTGATTGGCCCAATATATGTCGGTGTTTTGCATTGCCTCTTGTTCAATCCTTGCAGAGATCTCCTCAACACTGTTGGATCTGTCAAAATTGGAGGTCGTGCCTGACGAACCTCGCCACCAATAAAGGCACCGTTTGATGAGTAGGTTCTTGGGTAAGTGTTGGTACTTGCGAAGAAGATGGTCATTCGACTTCAAACTGGTTTGGGATCCCTTCCTCTTTTCTCCACTCCTGGAGAGTGTGAGCCATCCACCCCCACTGTCTTGCGTTAGCCCGACGCTGCTGCAGCGGGTTTGGCTGATGGGAAGGTACCGGGATAGACTCCCGTTGTGCAAGTCGCACCCTTTTCCTGGGGGTGAACTTCCTCAATGGTCCATTGGGATGACCTCTGAATGGGGTGTAGGATGGGATACGTGTGGTGATGGTGGAGCAATTCGTGCTGCAGGGCCACAGTTGCCCTCCTCGTGTTCTGACGGGTCCTTTTCCTCGTCATTGATTCGGTCTGGGTGGGTCTCCGATCCAAAGTACATCTTAGTGTCATTTTGGGTTTCTTGGCCAACAGGTGATTACTCGTCCTCAGGATCAGAAAGGGTAACAACCGTATTGTTTGACATATTTCTGTCATCATGGTCCATCCATATGTTCACAGTTGTTAAAGTAAGAAAGTTTAGTTGTAGCAGTTATAGTCTAGGATACTAATGCAACCTAGTTCACTATAATAACTATGGCTCTGATACCAATCTGTCACACCCTGCTACCTCGGTTGGCAGCGAGGCATGACGAGTGCGGAAGGGTAACCATAATCAAGTGAATGACCACTACATGGACGCTTTCGGAAAAATACATTGATAAAATTTTAAAATATTTAATTGGTTTACATAGCCCGAATCAAATGAAGTGTAGTTCGCAAGTTACAGAGATTATACATAACTGGATTATCAAAAATGATGCAAATAAATCTCCGAGTTTGAAAATGATGCGACTCCAAAATGAACGGAAGCCTTGGAATGCTTCTGATTAATGCGCATGTCCTAATTACCTGAAAATACATGCTAAAACACGTCAACAAATTGTTGGTGAGCTCATAGGTTTACGCGAAAATACCAATTGTATGGACATTAACAGATCAGTTGAATTTATATAAGCATAAATTCCATGTATGTATTACATAAACCATCATGCAACCGAAGCATAATTAAATGAGTTTGCCCTGTGCAGTATTCACGACTGTAATACGGGGTGTTAAATATATATGTATTCCACTGTTAGCCGGTTAAGACTAACCCGAATGGGGGACATGACTCCCGATAAATATATTCGCGCTTACAAATATATGTAATTAACGGTTCATGATATGAGGGCCGATGGATCCACAAAAACACATGTGTAATACATATAAGAAATAAACAGTTTTGAAATCCATATGAAAACAGTGCATGTATTTCCACCCCAATAGATAGTGAAAATAGGGGCTATTAAGACTCACCGTTTGTTGATGGCAAAATGAGCGTAAAAACGACGGTTTTGCGTTGTTGATGAGTGACGACACCGGACGCGTTTAACCGAATCTTAAACGATATGAGACTTAAATAACTCCCATATATATGATAATATGTATGTATAAATGTTTTTATGTTTTAAATCACCCAACTTTACAGGTTTATAAATTAAACCCACTTAAAACGTCAACTATATATATATATATATATATATATATATATATATATATATATATATATATATATATATATATATATATATAGATTGAAGTTCTATGGGACACCATATGCATCGGGAACCAAATGGGAACCCAAAATGCATTAAGGACATTTTAGGAATCTAAATATATGTATCATTAATTAATTAAAATCTTATATCATTTAAATTAAAATTACGTTAAATTTTAAAATCCCTACAATCATGGAGTAAAATCCCTACAATCATGGAGTGTAAATTAGGCAACAGAATATGGATGAATCTTCATTCCATATTCAACAAAATTTTCCACCACCTCTTTCAACCATCTCTCTCTCTCACAACCTCGCCGACCTCGCCCGCCTCCTCTCTCTCTCTCTCTCTCTCTCGTCTTGGTGGTGGTTCGAAGATGGTTCGAACTAACAAGATGTACACACGTTGACGATGATGGTTCACGATGAACGAAGATGAACACATTGAAGACGAATATATATTACGTTGATGAACACGTTGAAGATGAATATGATGGTTCAAACAAACAAGATAGAGAAGATGATGGTTCACAATGATGAACACGTTGAAGACAAAGATGCATTACATTTATGATGAACGACGAACACGAAGATGACGAGCGATGAACCAAAGATGCATCGTTGATGATGAACGAAGAACACGAAATCGACGAACGATGAACCAAAGATGCACCGTGTTGAACCAAAGATGAACGATGAACGTTTAAATAACCGATAAAAATTTAAATGAATGATGAATACAATGCATTCCAATGAAGATGATGATGATTCTGCGATGATAATGATGATGGAAATTCATGGAATGATCTCGTTTTGAAGGTATGATCGGTTTCTTTATTCATTTTCTTAATGAAAAACTTTTAAAATTAATCGTGTTTATTCGATGTTTATGGAAGACGAATTTGATGCATCGTGTTTATGAATATAGATCGTGTTCGAAGATGAATCTAATGAAGATGCATCATGCTTGAAAATATTTTTATAGCCGAGATGCAATACGATGAAGATGCATCGTGTTTTTTATGAATCAAATGAAGATGCATCGTGATTTTTGATGAATCAAAGAAGATGCATCGTGTTTTGAAGATAAATCCGATGAAAATGCATCATCATTTTGATGATGCATGATGGTGGAACGAAGAAGATGTTGAATATGACCGAAAATGAGGATGAAGAAACCGAGATGCATCACGAATTGAAGGATAAATATTAGATGCATCGACATCAAATCTTTTTTATTGAATATTTGTTTAGATTTTGTAAATTTGGAAGTGTATAAATTAATATTAATTAGCATTTATTGTGTAGGTATTGATTAAATATTTAATTAATATAAAATTAAATTTTATTTGTATTTGACTACTATATTTATTTTCCCAAAATACCCTTATGGCATACCAAAATATAAGCATCTGTGATGCATCAATGATCATTTAATCAAAATGTCTGTGATTGGTGTTCTTTTTTGGTTCCGGATGCATAGTGGTGCCCATAGACCTACCCTAGATTATATATATATAACATATATATATATATATATATAAGATATATATATAATATATATATATATATATATTATATATATAGAATATATAGGAATGTTTCCAGGATTTTTTAAAGGTTTTAGATCTCGCGTAACGTTTGGGAAGGGTAACTGTTTGCGACCAAGAGGGGCTCCAAAAAGATTTGAGCTTGTTGTGATTTGCATAGAGACAGTAAAAGACTAACTATATACAAAGAATTTTTAAAGGTAAGACAACATTTTTTGGGGTTTTATGTTTGGGAAAAGGCTCGTTAAAAATCCTATGTTGCCATTTTGGAGCTGTCAACTGCGGGTTCCCCAAATAATATTTGTGGGTTCTAAACTCACATATTAAATTATAAAACATCCAAATGGGGGGGAGGTGGGGGGGGGAGGGGGGGAGAAGGGGATGCTGGGGGTGTGGTAGAAGAAAGAAAGGGGGGGGGGGGGAGGAGAGCGGGGAAAGGGAAGAAATGGGGAGGTCAGGGAAAGTGGGAGGGGGAGGAGAAAAAGAGAGAGGGGGGGAGAAGGGGGGAAAAAGGGGGGAGAGAGGAAGAAAAGGAGAGGGGGGGGGGAAGAGGGGAGGGAAGAGAGGGGGAAGGAGGGGGGGGGGGAAGAAGGGGGAGAAGGAGGAGAGGGAAATAGGGGAAGGAGAAGAGCGGGGGGAAGGGGAAAAAAAAAAGGGGGAAAAAAGGACGAGGGAGGGAGGGAAAAAGAAAATAGGGCGAAGGAAGCGAGACGAAAAGGGAAGGATCGAATGAGGTAGTGAAAGAAAAGAAAAAGGGGGGAATGAAAGCGCAAAAGGGAAGGGAAAAAAAAGAAGAGGAGAGGGGAGCTTGCGGAGCAGATTATAAAGGAGTCACGATAAAGAAGTAAAAGAAAAGGACAAGGATTAAGGTACAAATCAGTAGTGAAGGAAAAAATTAAGCAGGTAAGAAAGTATAAAGACTAGAACGAAATGTAATGTAATGAAAAATGAATTGATATAGTAGTCGAGAGATACTTATTGAAAAAAAAATAATAATAAATGAATTACGATTGACATACTCTTATACAAGAAATAAAAATCGAAAAATCCATTTTATATAACAATAAAAGGATCACCCAGACCAAAGGGAACTAACTGTTTGGTGGCGGCCGAGTTAAGAGGGCAAAAGATTAAAGATTGAAAAGGAATGTAAGATAACTGTGGAGACTTAGTAAAAGGGTTGGGTAAAATATTAAATGAAACGTTTTTATTTGCAAGTGCGAGGGGCAAGGACAAAAGACGCTATATATGAATAGAGGGGAACTCAGCGGGAATATTCCTGCAAGGGAAAACAATTCATTAAAAATAATAGAGAGCAAAAAATGCACGAAAACCGGAGGGGAAGACTTGCCTCTTTCCCAAAGTAGAACACAAAAAAATACAAAAAAGGGGCAACAGGGAATAGGCTCAGTGAAAAAGGGGGAAAAAAAGGTGGTGGGGTTCAACAAGGGCAGGGAACACTGCCTTAGTCGCATGTGAAGACTGCGGAATACCCAAAGCTCAAGTCACATACCTCACCCTAGTAAAGCTCGATAGC
>JAANYP010002798.1:470000-640446 GCA_020465985.1 Centrapalus pauciflorus | reverse complement strand
ATATATATATATATATATATATATATATATATAATAATATATATATATATATATATATATATATATATATATATATATATATATATATATATATATATATATAGACTAAATTACATAAATGGTCCCTGTGGTTTATATGAAATTACGGTTTTCGTCCCTGAAATAATTTTATTACACCACCAGTCCCTAAAATCGAAAAGTTGTAACATTTTGGTCCCTGAAACTAACGGTCGTTAACTTGAGCCGTTAGTTTCAGGGGCATTTTTGTCTTTTTGACTTTCAAGGACCATTTATGTAATTTTCAAACTTTCTGGGATCATTTATGAAATTTTCATACTTTTCATATCTATTTATCATTTCTTTCTTTTTTATAATTTAATTATCCAAATATAACATTTTATTTTTTATTTCTTTTGTTTTAATCATTAATTTTTATTTGTATGTTCATTATTATTATTAATGTTATTTTTTATATATATTACTATAATTATTTATTTAAGATTATTATATGATAAACCTAGTTCATTTTTTTTTCAATTATTTTTTTCATTTAAGAAAATTAAAAATAAAAACTAGTTGTAGTTTTTTCGTTCAGAAAATCTAAAATCGAAATTATTTATTTCTTTCTCCATTCAAAAATTTTCAAAATAACAAAACGTGTTGAAGTTTTTTTCGTTTGGAAAAAAATATTAAAAAATGTTTCGAAGTTTCTTCATTGCAAATACTTAATAAAAATTTTTAATTCTAAATGGTTTGGAAAAAGCAAGAATTAGAATGGTTCATTGCTTTTTAGTCATTAAATTCCAAATGGTATGTTGTTTTTATTGAAAAATTTGAAATTATATTGATTTTTTATCTACGTTTAATTAAAAATTTGAATGGTTCTTTTGTTTGAAAAAAAATCAAAAATCATAATGGTTTACCGTTTTTTGATCAAAAAAATTAAAATCAAAATGGTTTGTAAATTTTTTTTGATAAAAGAAATTTTAATACAAGATGGTTATCGTTGTTTAAAAAATCAAAAATTATAATGGTTCATCATTTTTTATCAAAAAAATTATCGAAATGGTTCATCGTTTATTTGATCCAAAAAACAATATTGGAGTGGTTCGTAAATTTTTTTATCGTTGTTTAATCAAAAAATGATGAACCATTTCGATTTTAATTTTTTTGATTAAAAAACGACGAATCATTATGATTTTTGATTTTTTTAACAAGGATAACCATCTTGATTTTAATGACGAACCATTTTGATTTTAATTGTTTTGATAAAGAAACGGTAAACCGTTATGATTTTTGATTTCTCTCAAACAAAAGAATAATTTGATTTTTTAATTAAACGTAGATAAAAAAATCAATACAATTTCAATTTTTTCAATAAAAACAACAAACCATTTGCAATATAATTTATTTGACTAAAAAGCGATTAACCATTCCAATTCTTGATTTTTTCAAACCATTTAAAATTAAAATTTTTTATTAATTATTTGCATTGAAGAAACTACGAATCATTTCGATTATATTCTTTTTCCAAACTAAAAAAACTTCAACACGTTGTTATTTTGAATTTTTTTTATGGAGAAAAGAAATAAATCATTTCGATTTTAGATTTTCCAAACGAAAAAACTACAACTAGTTTTTTTTTATTTTTCTTAAATGAAAAAAACAATAGAGAAATATTTGGATCTCAATAAATAATTAAAAAAAATGAACCAGGTATATCATATAATAAACTTAAATAAATAATTATAGTAATGTATAAAACAAAAATAACATTAATAATAACAATAAACATACAAACGAAAATTAATGATTAAAACAAAATGAATAAAAAAAATTAAAATGTAATATTTGGATAATTAAATTATAAAAAAAAAGAAAAGAAATGATAAATATATATAAAAAGCATGAAAATTTCATAAATGGTCCCTGAAAGTTTGAAAATTACATAAATGGTCCTTGAAAGTCAAAAAGACAAAAATGCCCCTAAAACTAACGGCTCAAGTTAACGGCCGTTAGTTTCAGGGACCAAAATGTTACAACTTTTCAAATTTAGGGACTGCTGGTGTAATAAAATTCTTTCAGGGACGAAAACCGTAATTTCATATAAATCACAGGGACCATTTATGTAATTTAGTCATATATATATATATATGTGTGTGTGTGTGTATGTGTGAGAGAATAAAAACTAAGACATGACACTCTTTCAGTATATATAAATATTATGTTTTATGTAAAATGAAAATTTCGAATTATATCGATAAAACATATATAAACTTGCAAAAATATAAAATTTAAAAAATATATAAAAAAAGTAACAATTATTTACAATATTTAAAACGATAGATAAATAATAGATATGATGATAACAAATTTATATTTTATTTTTAAATAATAATTAATATTTATATATTTTAATTTTAAGTTTATATACATTTAATGTACCTAATATTTTAAAAATTATTTATTATATTCATATAATACGTGAGTAACTCTGTAACTGGTTAGCATATATCACATATACCAGCAGGGCCGTTCCTAATATTTTTGAGGCCCTGAGCAATATATTAAAATGGGCCCTCTAAACATATATATATATATATATATATATATATATATATATATATATATATATATATATATATATATATATATATATATATTCAAAATAAGCAAAACTCGTAAAAAATTATAATTATATAATGTTGACTTTGTAGCATTATTGTTAATCTCCAAACTTCAAAAACTTCTTAACCTAATATTGCAAAAGCTATGAATATACAGAACGTAAGAACGAAGACACAAAATCAATCGAATTCAACTTGCTATTAGGTGTATAATCCTCACTTTTCTCATGATCTATCATGTACTCAACAATACAAGAAGGACATAATCTTATTTATTTCAACAACAAAATTGTGCTTCCAGACTTCCGGTACAAACTCCTAAAACCTACGAGCGAACAAATTATATAGACCCCCAGTCAATCAGTATATAATCACGTTGAAAATAACTAAAAGCAATGTTCCGATCATGAATCAAAAATAAAATAAACCATTAAGCAATTGAAATTAGTGTGATAAACAAACTTAATCAAATCAATGTGAACAAAAATAGGAATTGGAACTTGATAACAACAATTAATCAATAGTATATTAGAAAACGTAAATTACCTTGTGGTCGCATTTTTCCTTCAGTCCTAATTATCAAAACCCTAATCAAAGCCGAACTGGGGAGATGAACAAAAAGACGAGACCGAGATTTTGCTTGCTTGTTGTGTCGACGTCGATTCAGATTCTTAATTTAGGATTTGGGTAGATGAACGATCGTTGAGGAACAAAAAGACGATACGTATGATTTAGCGGCAAACGAAGTAACCTCTTTGATTCCGCAAACGAAGAGACGGTTGTGTCAAACGAAGAGACGGTTGCGTAGCGTGAGTTTCGAAAACAAGAAACCTGAGAGTACGAGGGGCAAGGGGAGTGGGGGACGCATCTCATCAAGTATTCAACAATTTAGCTTCTCAAAGATACCTCACAGATACATATACATATTGGGCTTACTTTTCACATATACATGCTACATACCCAAAGTTTAAAAAAAAAAATTGAGGCCCTCAAAATTTAGAGGCCCTGGGCAGTGGCCCACTTAGCCCACCCCAAGAACCGGGCCTGTATACCAGAGTGTATAGGTATAAAATGCATGGAAATGATATAGTCAAAGATTAATTGTACCATCGAAAAGTACATACAATTCTTATTGATTCAATTAGAAGAGGAAGTGTGAGAAAAAAGCTAGTGTGTACCATTTAATTAAACATAGATGTCTCAACCACACTAGTAATCTGCACTTTATATCTTGCAAATTTTTTTTCTTTCTTAAATTTAGGACAATCAAAAAGTAATCGAATTAGCCAACAAAACGAAACTAAATAATATATAGTTGTGGCTTTTAGTTTTGATTAACAACTTATATTAGTTTGGCATCAGTTTAATTTTACGAATAACCGTTCTATTATAAACTGAACCGTCTCATCTCAGTTGAATTATCAGTTTATTATATAATAGTTTAGTTATATAACTTTTTTTTTTTAATCTTTAAGTTATAGATTAGAGTAAAGGACATTTTTGGTCCCTGTGGTTTATAGGTTTACCCAGATGCAGTCCTTAAACCCTAATAAAGACAAATTGCATCCTTATTTTGCTAATTTTTTGCCTTTTTAGTCCCTCTGACCAACTCCGTTAACCTTTGCTCCGTTAAGTCTAATAAAGCAAGGGTAGAGTTGTCATTTCTTCTATGTGGCTCTTTCTTCTCTCTTCTTCTTCCTGTATACATACAGACGACGCCATTGAAGAAATCCCGTGCACTTCTTCTCTGTGGCTCTTTCTTCTCTCTCTTCTAATAACATGACGATATTTGGGAAAATAAAGTTCAAAAACGTCCATACCTTCATAGACAGATTTGACTAGGGATTCAATGTTGCCTTCTTGACGAAACACAAGAGGAGAAGCAGTGGGTGCATGAAAAGCACCGGAGACAGCGGAAGAATCGATAGAGATCCCGACGGAGTCGTAACCTCTGTATTCCAAACGACGAAGTCCATTGAAGAGCACTTCGAGGATATAGCGTCTCTCTCTGCAGACATCGTAGGCGAAAATCCCACAAATTGTGTCAAATGAAATTCTGATCAACAATCAGTTGCTGTTGGTGATTGAAGTGAAAACAGAGATCGAGCAAAACACCAAACTGAAGCCGGAGAAAGTGAGATGGCGTCGGTGTAAATTGTAATCTGACTTTCAAAATTTCTTTGACTTTTACGAGTCAATTAGTTTATATAGAATTTGGTCGAGTTTTTCACACTTTACAGGTCAATTTCGGTTGGCGACTTTTAGAAGAGAGAGAAGAAAGAGCCATAGAGAAGAAGTGCACTGGATTTCTTCAATGGCGTCGTCTGTATGTATACAGGAAGAAGAAGAGAGAAGAAAGAGCCATAGAGAAGAAATGACAACTATACCCTTATTTTATTAGACTTAACGGAGCAAAGGTTAACGGAGTTGGTCAGAGGGACTAAAAAGGCAAAAAATTAGCAAAATAGGGATGCAATTTGTCTTTATTAGGGTTTAAGGACTGCATCTGAGTAAACCTATAAACCACAGGGACCAAAAATGTCCTTTACTCTATAGATTAAAACATAAGTTATAGATTAAAACATTAGTAATTTAGTTTTCACATTGATACAATTAATCGAATGATCACAAATCTTAAACAGGGCCGTGCCGTGGATTTTGGTGGCCCTGTACGATAATTACGTAGTAGACTCTTAAAATATGAAAAAATTTAAATTTATATACAAATTATTAGATATTAGTAGTCTAGCAATTGCTATATACATAAAAATACATTTAAAACAATGATATTAAGATATGTTCATATAACTTGAACAAAATAATTAATTTCAAAACTATATTTATCTGAAAGCACATTGTTATACACTTATTTTTAATAATCATACATCCTCACACTCACATATGTTTTTGTTAATGACGTGAGACACAGTAATTAAACTTAAGCAGACTTTAATTTTTCACCATTTTTCCGATCAACCGGTCAATGATGAGGCCCTATCAAACTTGGGGCCCTGAGCGGTCGCACTTACTGCACACCCTCAGGGCCGGCCCTGATCTTAAATAATTGTGATTGCAAAATATTAATGATAAATTATTATATTTTTAGTAAAATAAATTGTTGAAGCTATAAAAACTTTCATAACTAACTTTTTGTACTTTAAACATTTAGATGTTGTTTCCTACTCTCTTTGTTTATTAGTTTGGAAGAGAAAAAAAGTCATATATTAGGTATATATTGTCCATGGACACACAAATGGGAGAATGTGGACAAACATAGATAGACCAAACCCAAATCAAGATAAGAGATCAAAGTGATATGAGTAAGAGAGACTATCCAAATAGACCACACCTACATCAAGTAAGATGAGAGAGGAATGATTTGATATCGCCTACGAAGGATGGTCAATGGCGTCAACAACGTTTTATGCTGGTGACATCGACGAGGGAGGTTGAGCAGATAAAGATCAAGTAAAGAGTCACTTGGATAGAGGTCGATAGTTTTTGCTTTTCTTTAAGTTTTGGAAACACTTTTTATTTGTTTTAAAGGGAAAAAGAGAGAAAAATTTCATGTGTTTGTAGTTAAACTAAAAGTGCTTTTTCTCCTTTAACTTAAAAGTGTTTTTCAGCACATAGTCATAAGTGATAAAAAAAAATATTCTATGATCTAACGAACAAAGTTTTAACTATTAAACTTTAGTTGACATATCATTTTAGTGACAAACTCTCTTAAATACGTTTAGCGGATATGTCTGGTGACGTGTTAACCATGTATAAAAGACGAGAACATGGATCTAATTTCCATTTTCAAGCTATGTTTTTATATATTTGCCTATATTATTTAAAACTTGAAAACACTTCCATCTCCACCTAAAAAGCTTTGATTTTTGTCCAACCAACCATCGTTCATGCCTCATTAGCCTCCACTCCCCTTGTTACCACTTCCTCTTGGATGTACAAAGAAACCAAAAACCTATCATTATAATAATCTAACAAATTATGCTAGAGTTAGAGCCGTGAAACAACTAACTACACAAAAAATAGTAACTCACCTACCACGTTCATCGTTGATTGTAAAAAGGTTTTTTGTATGATAATTATAGGCACACAAATGCAACATATTATGAATTTGATATCCAACCATATTACAACAAATAAGCAACAAAGGTTGTTTGAACTTCATTGGAAGCAATTTGAAGTTGAGTGTTTAGCATGGGAGATATTGGTCAATTCCTTCTCTAATAAATCTTTGGTATTGATGGCAATAAGGGGGAGAGTAATGTATGCATAGCACAACAAAATAAAAAGAAGAAAAAAAAAAGGTTGAATAAGCTAACATGTGACCTAGTAAATTCGGGAAATTAAGTCTGTGGGGTACCGTCATGTCTAATCACCTAAGACCGTCTGGTTTGGGATTGATTGACCCAACTCCCGTTACTTGGACTTACTAGAAAGTCATGATTACAAGTGTTAGTATAAACTCGAAAGAAAAGAGCAGAAAAGTGTTGAGATACAAAGTGTGCAATTGGGCTTTAAGTGAAGCAACTCATAACCTTGAGCTAAAAATCAATGTCTAAGGATCTATTGTGAGGAAAATGTCCATAGTTTGAACATGCTAGCATTTGAGTTCTAACCGTTCACTGTTTTTCTCATGTCATGAGTTCACACTTTTAAGGTTAGAAAACTCGGATGTTTAATTCTTTTGTCTCTGTTTTGATGCCTTGTTCAGGACGATCAAGGTGTAAGTTGGGGAGGTTTGATCAGTGATATAAATCACTTCTATTTTTATGTGTTTTTGTTGTGTTTTAATGTGTAAATGTAAGAAAATTGGTAATGCTAATGTACGTTTTATGATTTCAGTTGTTTGGCAAGAAAATAAGCAAAATGGTGAC
Source organism: Centrapalus pauciflorus (assembly GCA_020465985.1). Lineage (NCBI taxonomy): Eukaryota > Viridiplantae > Streptophyta > Magnoliopsida > Asterales > Asteraceae > Centrapalus > Centrapalus pauciflorus. The sequence continues at coordinate 632,930 of JAANYP010002798.1, read as the reverse complement.
TGGAATGCTGAATTCGTGCATGGCATCCCAGCAGGCGTCCCAGACGCCGGAGTATCGTCCGAAGCAGCGCATTACAGAGTCTGGGCGTCTTAGAAATTTGATGCGGCGTCCTACCCAGCGTTTCAGACGCTGGGATCGACGCTGGTGCGGCAGTTGCTGAGAAGGCAGCGCTTTTGAGGAAGACGGTTACCACAATTCAGGGGTTCGCAATTTTTGGAGTTACACACACAGAAAGGGAGTTCTAGGAGGCGAACGAGAGAATTGAAGAAAAACAACAAGATCAAGCACGGATCAAACATTTGGAGTCCAATCCATTGTATTTACACATTATTGGTAGTTTGAATGTTCTCATCTATGTTTATCATTGTAAGTATGCTAGTTCAAGCTATGCTTGGCTAAATACTTTGTGATGTTTGTTCTTAAGTTTGCATACTATGGTGTGAATGAATGTTTAATTAATTTCAGTTTCCATTTGTGCTAAAAGTGGTTGTGGATCTTATTTATGAATGAATAAATGGTTGTGAAGCAACGGGTATTGTATATAACAAGGTATAGTGATATCATTAGTTGTGCCAACTCAATAAAATGGGAAGACAATTAATAGAGTTGCATACGTTGTCTTAAGAATATTTGTTGTGAAAGCTAATTTGTTTATATGGAAACTGTCATTTGGGTTACATTTGCATGAATGAACTTGGATGAGCAATGAGTGTAGCTGGAACAGTCGATATCCATGTCATTGGTTGTGCCAACTTTCTATAGGGGAGGAAGACACATAATAGAGTGGTATACGTTGTCTTCAGAGCATAAGTTGTGATTTCAAATTAAGTCATGTAAATGGTGTCCGTAACATTCTGAATTGCCATAGAATGTATAACAAGAGAGCAAACACCCTCTCTCCTCCAATGAAACTTCTTTAATCTAATTCTTGTGTGTTACATTGCAACAGTAGTAATTTACATTAGGAAATTAATTCAAAGCAAATGATTTTCAATCCAATCCAAACAGTCTCCGAAGCTAGTTTAGTGACCTGACTTTCCCTGTGGATTCGATCCCACTTACCCTATCTATATAGTGTTTCTGGGTTATTTTTGATACTCATACGACTGGGTCCATCAGTTGCAATGGATTTCAACCGCTTTGATCTGTATATAATAGGCTGTCAGTAAGTAGTCTTTAATTTTTGGGTCATGACGTACATGTCAGTACATATTTAATGATTATACTTATAACTTAAACTTAAAATTATGGTTAAATAAACTCTTTAGCAGGAGTTGGTTCCAACCTAATCATGACGGCCGATGGGTCAAGCTTTGGTTGACTTTTATGGTAATCTAGATGTATACATCTCTATGGTATAATGTTATTACTGATGACATGGACGATATGCCACGTGATATTTGGCTGTAAAAGTATGGTGTTACATTGTAGAATCAACTCCACACTACACCTTTTATTATAAATTTGACTCTTTCTTGACCTAGTTCTAAATCCAAATCAAATTTAAAACAATATTGATTTAAAATCGAATCCACAAACATTTTAAATCAAATTCGTTTTAGACAAACCAAATCGAATTTGTTTTAAACCAACCCAAAATATGAAATTTGCTTTTTTGAATTGCTTTTAGACCAACCCGTACTTTAAATTAGATTTATGGTTTGAATTAGTGCAGAACAAACTAAACAGGATTACGAAAAATCATAATTTAATATTTTTAATATATGTAAAATACTGTTCACGGTAGAACCACATCTATTGGTAGAACTGGGTAGTATTAAGTCTAAAATTAAAATTTTCTCTATATATTTTTTGAACTAACATTAAAAGTCCATATTGAAAATTCACATGGTTTCAAGTTTTTAAGACATGTTAAAAATTAAAACATACGTTCACATCAATCACCGTTCATTCACATTCACATGTCATTTTAAAAGCATTACCAAAACTCGAAACCATGTGAATGATATTTTAAATGGTCTTATAATGTTTACTAGTTTATTACCCGTGTACTGGGTTTAAACTTCAACAGTTAGGAATGAAAGCTTCGATAATAAGCTAAAAGTAGATGAACACGATTGGATAAGAAGGACCATGAAAATTGAAAGATAAGAAGCGGTTTTCATGAGTTTTCAAAATAGAAACCCTAGTCAAAGGATTTTCTAGAAATAAATTATTTTAATTTTATTTTATTAATGGAAATTATAAGATACACATGTCATATTATCATTAATCTAAATGACAGTTTATTTCATCGTCAAATTGCATGTAATTACTTACTAGATAGAATCGAACATAAAAATAGAAAAAAAAGTTAAATATTAAACTCAAATACGTAATAAGCCACATACCCATAACGATACCTAAATTAGTAAACCTAGCTAAATACGTCCCACATATAAAATTCATGTGTTGAACTTAACTGATTAGCTCTGAAAGTTTAAATTGTGATTGTTTTTTATGTAGATTTAAAAAAAAAAATTGTATAACAATATGGTAATAACAGGTCACCAGCCACAACATGAAACAACATATACAACACATGCTTTTGAAATTTGATAACTTGATATTTATATCATGTTATTATAACGTAATAAGCTAATGATGTTGCTGACTTGGAAAAGAAAACACGTTTGTCGATTTAAATATAGAACTTGGAAAAGAATCTAGGGGCATAATAGTCAAATATTGTATGAGAATAACAACCAGCCACGTTTACCGCATATCCAGAATCATCTGCCAAGTCTCCGTCGGCAACCAGCTCACGCTAAAATCTGACCGTCCAAATCGGTAAACTAGGTTTCACCATGACCGTTAGATCATTCCACAGGGTCAATAAATAACTCCTAATCCCTTATCAATTATCGTCGCATATGCAAAGCCGTGTCCATCCATCTCTCTCTTAACGATGGAGTTTGTTGCCGCGTTTTCTTTAGATCTAGAACAAGTTTGGCTGTTTCGTAGGATCAAACTAGCTCAATCGTTTAGATCGTTCTTCGATCTACGTTTTGGTTATGGTTTTGACGTGTTTCGATGATACAGTCGCCACCGATATTTGTCGCTATCGATGTTTGAGATCCCGATCTGCCGCTCCAGAAGTCTGAGTTTTGCTGTAAATCTCATGAAGGTATGATTTTATTGGCAGTTATATGATTATAGTTCGATTAAGTTTTTTCACGGGCGTTGATTTAATTGAAATCTCTTTTTGTTTGTTCGGCAGGTCTTCGTGGTGGCGGTTCTGTTTGGAAAGGTTCCCGTTGATCGTTTTGAAGAGAAGATATATGTGGTCTACGGCTGAACGGCTGATCTGTTCCAATATTCAAGGATGGTTATACACGTTCAGCTTTTTTTCTTGTTTCGAGATCGCAGAAGGAGAAGTTCAGGTTGTGATTGATTGTTGTTATTGATTTCCACGTTCTATACATATCATGTAGATATATCGAAGGTTGGCACGTAAGTTGTGAAGATATGTGTATGCTGGTAGAGGTGAGAGGTTAGTTTGTAAGATCTGCTGCTGGTTGTGTTGTGTGTGTTAATTTCCTTGTTTCGAGTCTGGCCTTTGCCATGTCAGGTGCGCTTGCATGGCAGGTCAAAAAAGTCTTAATGAAATTGTTTTTTTGCTTTGATGGAAGGAGATGGTACGGGGGTTGCCCGGCTCTCCTTCCTTGTGCGTGTGTCTCCCTCTTCTTTGCTTTACTCTTATCTTTTGCTCCTCGCCGTAGCTGATCCAATCACTCGAAGCGTACAGCATCGCGCGCTAATTTTGTCTCAAAATTAAGCTGCTTGTGATACATGCTCTTAAATCTTCCGTACTGCAGCACCCCTAAACAGATTGTGATTCATATTAACTTAATGAATATCACAACGAACAACGGAGATCATATACGAGGCATAAGAGGTACAAATAACTCGTTTCTCTCTTCAAATATGTAGTTTTGCGCCCTAATAGTGCCATTCTATTAAAATTTGCTTACAACCAAGCGGTCGTACTAATCCATTACTAATCATATGCAACTATATTCTCGCAAATTTAAGATTAATTATTATGCTCGGTTGCTTTTGATTATTAAATAAATTTGCTATACAATTATTTTTAAAAAAAAATGAATTGTTGGATTAGATTTTGTTTACAAGCAATTGATTATAATTCTGTTCTACCATATGCACTCTTGGCTCTGCAATTTCATAGACCTTTTTTTTGGTTCCTAATTCCATCAGTGAACAAATTTATTATTCTTCCTATATGTACGCTGTTATTGTGAAGTCCGTTACGTTAAACGGGCTAATGAGTGATGATGATTGTTGTTGTATTTTGATAAATCCTTATGAATTTATGATATCCGTCCTAGGAATGAAAAGAGTAATGCTCTCGTGGAGAACAAAGTGTAAATTAGTGGTAATAGTTTGAATTTTGTACCAAGTGTTTAGGAGATGATCCTGCTGTGGTTGTAAATTCTTTGAAACATTAGTGGATGGTGGCATGGTGCAGCTCTGTGGCGTGAAAGCTTCTTGTATCTTGTACAAGTGGAAGGTTGTAGTGAGCCGTGATGACCTCATCTCATCCATCAGAAACCAGTTTTAGGTACATTGCTGTTTCCAATACTGAATTCCATACGGATCTTGATTTTCATTACATTGATGTAATTGAATTCTGTCATATGTTTGCTCGTTTTTGTTGATGCTGAAAGATGATTTGAATGTTTCTTTCAAGTATTTGTAGCTCTGTTTGAGAAGTATCTTCCAAATTATATATATTGTTAAAATTATATTTGTACATGGTTGCATATAGCCGTATATATACTTCATATCATTTTTTTATTGTTTATATAGGCATTCTTTTGAGCAGCCTTTGCAGGGAGGATTGTTAGGTGGGCTGGCTAGGTTTTGGTTGATGCATTTGTTTTCACAAATCTGGTTTTAGTGCAGGGATGGTTTTTGTCAAAACTTTTACCGGCGTGGGATCAGTCTAATTCTGCTCTGGTCCTCGCCGTCTTTTTGTTTTGGGTCTAAGGGGTATCTTCAGTTTTTAACACTCTCAGTTTGGTCCTTGGGTTTTCAAGTTCTGTTTCTCCGGTGGTCCTTTTTGTTCTTTTTGGTTTTTGGGCTTTTTTTTTGGTTGGTTTGTACCAAGGATTTTTACTACGGCTATTTCCAACTTGGATTTAATATTGTTTTTTTCCTGAATTGTTCTCTCTCGATTTGATTTTAAACATCTAATTATAATTGTTTGTAAGAATTTGTTGAAATAGAATAGAAGGAATCTTTTTCAAAAGATATACAATGGTAATTAAATGGGCAAATTATCAAGAAATGTAATATAATATTTAAAAATTGACAATAAATGTAATGTAAAATTTTTTAGGCTAAAGAAGATAACATAAAATTCAAATTTGATAAAAAGGGTATTGGTGTCCAATTAAGTAGGTAAATTTTTAATTTTATGCTTATTTTTTTTTTAAAGAATAATATTTGATTATATTTCTTGATTTAAAATTTGAATTTCATTTTTTTCGGGCAAAAAAGAATTTTACATTATATTTTTTGGTAAAAGTTTTTTTACAATACCTTTATTGTCAAATTTTATATTTTATGTTACCATTTTTGGTAATTTTCCTTATTTAATATATAGCGTGTAGTTTTTAATTAGGTTAATCTTGAGAGATTAATGATGTATAATATTGAAGACTGACAAAATTATTTAGAGATTAAACTCGAATTAGAAAGTTAGTGATTTGATTGTGTGTTCTTCAGTATGAACTAGGGTTGATTTTATGGTTTTACCCTATCCGGGATTGGTAATTTTAATACATTTTTTGTCTCGTGATTTGTATATGGTATGTTTGGTAAAACTAGCTATAGTTTTGTGTTTTTAAAAGAGTTAAAACTTTTAGTAAGCAGAAATTTTTAAGAGCTTTTTAAAAAATTAAGTTTTATAACTGTGTTAGGTAAAAGCAGTTCTAGTTGTAGTTTTTAGTATTAAATTACGTAGAATTACCTTTAATATTATTTGAGGTGGTAGTTTTTGACTAAAAGATTAACGTTACTTTTACTAACGTTTTATAAAAGAGTTTATTGTTTTAGAAAATGAAAGCTGTATGTTTGCTTACAAATAAAACTTCAAAGCTTTTAAAAACACGCTACCAAACAAATCATAGTGTTATAAGAGATTTAGGCCCAGATTATTTATTCTTTAAAAAGATGATCTTTGTTTTTGAAGGATTTCCATACATTGGTTGAATAGACTTGTTCTTTATAGCTCTTATCGGAGTAGGGTGGTGATCTTTAATTTGGTTCGTATCATGAAAATTGAGGATCATATGTCAAGCAGCCTCCAGGTTTTGAAAATGAACAACTTGTCTATAAGTTGGACAAAGTTTGGAGGCTGCTTGACATGTCTATGTCTGGGTTTGTTGATGACATTAGCCCTGTTTAATGAAAAGGTTTCTACTTTAAATTCAAATATATATAACAAAACAAAAGAAATAAAGTTTATGTTTTATAATATACTTATTTTTTTACATGTTGGGCACTTTGTTGTAAAAAATTTACTAAATATAGTATTATATATTGGAGTTAATTGTTTATTTAAATAATTTGAATACCAGTATGTTACATTAAAATCTGATTCATATTTGAAAGATAAAACACCAAAAGAAAGAGATTGCGTGACGAATTCATTCTAAAATTGTGGTTATTCAAAGTAGTTGATAAGTCGAATATGAATGTGACTTTGTGGCCCAATGGATAAGGCGCTGGTCTACGGAACCAGAGATTCTGGGTTCGATCCCCAGCAAAGTCGTTTACTTATATATATTTTTGGAAACACTCATTCTGACTTGGAATGGTGCAGTCCAAGTTATCCAACGCATTCTACGTGGTTTCTGATGGCTGATGTATGTATGTATCTTGTAAGTTGTAAGAAAGCATGAGTAGGAGTTGACAATGTCATGAGAAAAATTGGAATATAGAAACCAAATAACAGAATAGGAACTAGGTTGATCTAAACCGGTTCAATATAAAGTTGTAATCAGATTAAAAATCCGTCTTTGTAAAATAAGATGTATAAACCTTCTTGGAATGTATAATAAACTATGTTTTCCATTTTAATGTATTATAATTTTTAACTTAAGGCACATTATAATTTTTAATACTTTTGTTACATTGTTATTTTTATTATTATTTTTTTTTTGCTTTCTAAACTGTTACGAGGATAGTAACGTTGTGTTTTGCGACAAAAATGTAATATTATTATTATTTTTACAATAAATTTATTATAGAAGTTTAAAATAATATGAAAAACAAGAGAATAATACAATCTATTAAAAATATTTAGAAAACTAAGAATCACGATCAAGCAGCATGAGGACCTAACTTTTCCAAAAAAACATTTTAAAAATAACGTTTTCAGTAAATGTAAATCTATCTATTCTATTAAAAGAATAAATAGATGACACATGACACCTAACTAGAATGCCACTTTGACATAACATGGATGCGAAACGTATATAATTTATAATTTTCATATTAAAATAATAATTGCATTAATTAAATTAATTTAGAAATGAAATATATTCCTATTGTTTTGGATTTCAAATTTAAATTCGAGTCTATAACTCCTATTATTTTGGATTTCAAATTTAAATTTGAGTCTATAACTCACATATTTTGTTGGCTTTTTATCCAAGCTTCTATAATATTTTTTTTCCTTTTTTGGTTATTATTTAATGTTTAGTTATGTATTTTACATATAACCCATTTTATACATTTTTTATAATCACTTTAACAGCATAATATTGTTATTTTATTTGTAGTTTCTGTAATAAATTTTCAGATTTATATATAGTTTTGACAAAACAAGTTATCTACTATTCCGTGTAGTACACGGGTAATATCTATCTATATCTATATATATTAATAAAAGAAAATAATTTTTGACAAATGTCCTCTTAAGAAATTATTTTTTCGTTTTCCCGCTCTTTTTTCTAATTTAACACATGACTACAGTTAATAAAATTCAATAAAAAGTAAATAAAATTTGTTTTTGATTTCTTTCCTAATTTATGCAACTCAATTAAACAACCAAATTAATCATATTAACAATAATTTAATTAATAATTTTCTTGATGAAATCTCTACAACTAAAATGTATATTTATATCTATGTGTATATAAAAATAATTTTATTATCATATCTCGTCATAATATTACATGATAATTTTTTGGGAAATTTGCGCAAAAAACCCTAAAGTTGGATCATTTTTGTGACTAAAACCTCTAACCATTTTTTATTGCACAAAAAATCTCTATCCGGTAAAATCTTTTGAAATTAGGACATTACCTGTTATAATAGGTTACTATGCTTACATGGCACACACATGACGTCCACATGACAAACTCGACTTACGTGGCGGTGTCTACGTGACATTACATGTATAGTATTAAAACTGAATTTTTGCATAAAAAACCCCGAAATTGGTGACTTTTTTTATTAAAACCCATGACTATTTTTTTCTCACCTCTAACCAACAATCATGTTTACCTCTTCTATTTTTCTCTACCTTCGGCAACTTCGATTACTCTATCACCTCTTTATGTACAATGTTGTTTATTTTATGTATGTATGTTTGATTAACTTTTGCCGCTTAATCTTGAATTTTAACTTCAATTGTGCCGATAGAATCGATTTCATTTTGTGTTCATGAGTTGCATTTTTAGGTTCGTCTTTATGTTCAATTTCGTTTATTTATATTTCATTTTAGCTTCTGAATATGATCAGCCAGAGCAGTGAGGTTCATTAGAGCCCAGAGGGTGGAGGTTTCATCGGGAAATAAATTCTTTGTTTAATAAATATAAATCACAGCTGGCTAAACCGGTTGCAAGTCAATTTTTTTTTGAAAAAAACCAAAATTTACAAAGTTTTAACCAGTTGAAGGTTTTTTGTGCAATGGAAAATGGTTTGGGGTTATAATCACAAAAATGATCCAACAAAGAGGTTTTTGCGCAATTTCCCCTAATTTTTCACCTCCATATTTTCTTCTTAAAACCAATATTAGGTTATTGAAACATCAATACACACATTTGTTTTTTGAAACGCTAATCTGTTTATTCTCGTATCATCATTTTCAATTGCATATTTTATATAGAATATAATTGTTGTTAAATAAAATTAATATTATTTCATTATTAGTATGTTTTTGGTATTTTTATAATAATAGTTTAATAGTTATATATATATATAAAGATAATAATCATTCATAAATTATACCAATGTCACACATGGGTTAATAGACTAGTACTAGTATATTATCAAAAGAATCCGAATAAAGCTTGTCATTTAAAAGTATCTAATTTTCAGTTGTTGCCGACAAAGAAAAAATCAGCAATAAAACTCAGGAGTCGCCTCTTAAAACAAGAATATCCGTAATTGGGACTATGTTTGTATAAAAATAGTAACAATATTATTTGATGCTGGTTGGAGTTAATGGAAGATCATAACAATCGATATAAATTTTCAATGATAATTCTTACTAATATGAATAAGATCTATAATTGATTAATGAAAACAATTATAACTAAAATTTTGATCACACATAGGGTGTAAACTTGACGAGAAAACTCACGAGTTACTTGAAATCGACTCGCAGTTAATTGAGACGAGCTCGAGCTACTCAAGTATTAATTAATTAAAACCCATGACTATTTATAATATTAGGTAAACATTAATTTTAAATGTTACAAAATCTAATTTATTACTAATTAATTAATACAAAAAATAAAGTCAAAATTTAATGCAATTAAGTTAAGGTGTTAAATTTGGAAAAAGAGTGGAAAAATAAAATTTTCTTGTATTGTAGAAGTGACATATGACATGAATTGTTTTGTTTTATTATAATATATATGTTAATCAACCCATGTATTACATGGGTTGAAAGCTAGTTAAATTAAAGATAAAAAATACTTAGTTGTTTGATATTAAATAAAAAAATATTATTATATTGTACTATTAAAAACAGTTTATATGTGTTTGCAAAAAATGTTTTCTTTTAATTTTTATTAACTTCAAATATGAAATATCATGAAACAAAAAACTTCAATTATGTGAATGTGTATATAGTTGAAAATGATAAAATATAAAAATGGAATGTCTGAAAATCAACAATCAAAATTTATCATATTCACAATTGAAGTTTTATCAATTAAATTTTAAATATTGTTAGCAAAATAATTAACAAAAAATTTTAACTTTATTTACTACCCTTCTACATTTAAATTCAAATTTTTACATTTGAATTTAACTATGATCATTAAGGATAATAATGACACATATTTATTTTAGGTAAATATTAATTCATTAATGAAAAAATTAAAATCAAACTTTAATCTAACTAAGGTAAGGTAGTAAATTTGGAAAATGAATTAAATAAATGGCATAGGTATAATTATAGATTTTAATTAAGGGTATAAGAGACATTTCATAAATAATTATGAGTTGTCATTAGTCTGGACCATTGATTTCTTTTCATCCAATGGTCCAGAAACTCCAAGTGGTTTTCTTATTTTATATAGTATAGATTAGAGTTGTTTATATATAGAATGTCCCAATTTTAATACCTAAACCATTTAACCCGTTTTACCCAATTACTCAACTCATTTAACCCGTTAAAACTATTTCGTAGAGGATTTTCATTTTTTACACAAAAACCGAATAAACCATTTAACCAAACTGAGTATCTCGAAACTGATCAACTCGTCCCTTTACTTGGTTCAGGTTCAGCTAGCTAACTCACGTCCTCAAATCCGAATAACCCGAACCGAATAACTCAGTACTCGTTTAACCAGCCCGAATAACACTCTAATTTTGTCTCCTCATACTTTGTCTATCTTCTCTCATACGACTCTCTTTGTCTTCTCTCTGTCTATGCTCTTCTCTTGGTTCACCGGAAAAATCATCACCTCTACTATCACCTTCATTCTGATCACCAAAAGCAACCACCACCACCATCGTCACATCTACAATCATCATCATTCTCTTTAACGGATTTGTGAATTTTGAACTCTTGATGAACCACTGTGATCTCCAACATCTTCACCGCTGCCACCAAAAGCTTCATCACACTATCTCCACCGTCTTCACCATTAATGGATTTGTGTGTTTTGAACTTTTAATGAATATGTCCATGTTTGGATTTTAATCTAGGGTTTTGAAATATGAGTTTTGATTTTAAAATATGGGTTTTAATTTGGGAAAATTATGCAAAAAACCATCAAAATACAAATTTTTTTCGATTAAGTCTCCATTTCATTTTCTATTTCTGATAAATCCCCAAACTGCTTAAACCTTTTAAATTGGTCCGTTAACCTGTTATAACATGTTAACATGCTTAAACCTATTTTGCAAAAACCATCAAAGTATAAAAAAAATTTCGATTAAGTCCCCATTGCATTTTTTTTCCTGATAAGTCCCCGAAATACTTAAAATTTTCAACTTTTAGGAAAAAAAAGTTAAAACATTTAAAAATGACGATGCTTATTTCGATAACAGAGCATGTCATGTTTGTCTACACCAAAATAAGTTGGTTTAAAAATAATATTTTTTCAAAACGAAGATGGTTGTTTGGAAATAGTAATTTTTTTTAAAAGTCCGTTATTCCGGTTAACATAAGTTGGTTTGATATAAAACCATAAATGATGATTATTTCGATCTTATGTTTGTCTAGACCACAATTATTAAATATATTTAACTAGTTCATCCCGCTAAACTTTAAACAATAAAAATGATCGTTTTGATTTATCAATTTGTTTTATTTTTTTTTTTGCATCCACGTATGTGTGAAGTGAGTGTCAATTGAACAATCACTTAAATTAATAAAACAACAAATAACATGAGTTTTATCAAGATAAGGGATTTATGTGGCAAAAAAATTAGTTGAGAGATTTATAAGACAAAATAATTTTGTTAAGGGATTTATAAGACAAATAATTTAGTTGGGGGACTTAATTGAAAAAAATCAAAGATTTATAAAATACACGTCATCAATTGCAACATGCTCAACAGGTTACCGATAACTTTTTTTTTTAAAAAAACACCAAATTCATGATTTTTGTTTAGTTAAGGACTTATCAGACAAAAAAATTGATTGAGAGACTTAATCGAAAAAAACTTGTAGTGTGATTGTTTTTATGAAATTTTCCCTTTAAATTAGGTCTAACATTTTTACTTTCTTTGAGCCATTGATGACAACATTTGACATTTCACGGGTTTGCTTATTGGTCCACTCTCATTAACTTCTAAGACTCATTACTTATTAAAAATAACCAAACTAACATAACTAAATTAAATGCCTGTCTTATGATCCCTTTTAATTTTCTACACAACAGCCTTCATCCCTTACCTTAATAACCTTTTATTTGAACAACAAATATTAGTAGGGGCGTTCAAACAAAACAGAAAAACCGACCCGAACCGCTTAAACGCCTGATCCGAAACTGAAAAAAATCGAATCCGAAATATCACGGGGCGGTTTAGGTTTTCATTTTTAGAAAACCGTGGATAATCGAACCGAACCGATAGTATATATACACAGGGCCGTTCCTATCATTTTTGGGGCCCGGGGCAAAACTTAAAAGGGGCCCTCTATATAAATATACTAAATAAGCAAAGAATTTGTAAAAAAAACTTACGATATGATAATGTTGACATTGTCGCAATGTTGTCAATCTCAAGTCTTTAAAAACTTCAAATCTGCAATTGCAAAGATAGAATTTATAAAAATTTGTTTCTTCGAGTATTTTTAGATGCAAAATCATTAATGAGTGTATCAAGATCGATATCATCTAACATATCTTTCTCTATACATAAAGTGGTCAAACCATTCAATCTTTCTTGTGACATTGTTGATCTCAAATAATTTTTTAATAACTTTAATTTTGAAAAACTTCTTTCTGCCGAAGCTACGGTAACAGGTGTAGTTCCGAGAAAAAAGCATCATAATCCACATCGGACACATTGTTATTGGAAAACGTATATGCAAAATTAACACAATGTTTTCTTAATTCAACATCATCCAATGACTTTAATTTTTTGGGTCATATAAAAATCCAAATATACTTTCAAATGTTTTTAGTTGGTCAAATCTATCATGCAATGATCAATTGTCATATCAACGACAACCAAAAAATAATCAACTCTAAAAGACTCTTCTTGCGATTGGATCCTATCTTCTTTATTAGTTTCATCAAAATGTTTCTTTCTAATTACATGACGCCGTACCGAAAATGTAGGTTCTATATCCATATCACAAGCAATTGTTTTAGCAATAATCATACTAGAGGTAAACCTATCATTCCTATATTTTTCAAAATAAGTTATTATACTTTCTATTTGATTAATAGTATCATCAATGCATATAGATTTAAGTTGTAATTTTTTACTCACCGTATTAATAACAAATAAAATATCATACGAAATAACCATACCAAGTAAAAATTCAAAGTTTTTTAAAGCACCAACTAAACTTTCTCCTTCACTTTTTGATTTGGCATCGTCAAAAGATTTACATAATTCTAACAAAGCTACTATTATTTGTGGGGCTTGAAATCTAATAGCTTTAACACTATTTATTCTACTTTCCCAACGAGTATTAGATAAGGATTTCACAATCAAATTTGGAACATTATCAATCAAAATTTTCCATCTTTTAGGTGAACTAGAAAATAACACATATATACGTTGAATAATTCCAAAAAATGAAATATCTTTAACACAAGAATGTGTCATATCACTTAGAGTAAGATTAAGACTATGACAAGCACATGACATATATAAGGCTTTCGGATTTATTTCAAGCAAACGTTTTTGAACACCTTGATGTTTTCCTTTCATATTAGAACCATTATCATAACTTTGACCTCTTATATCATTTACATCTAAATCTAGTAATTTAAGTGAATTTAAAGTTTCTTTAAAAAGTCCTAAACCGGATGTATCATCTACTTTTAAAAATTCTAAAAAAAATTCATTAACATTTACTTTCCTATCTGACATATCCACACATCGTATAATTAAAGTCATTTGTTCTTGATGACTTATGTCTGGAGTACAATCAAGAATTATAGAAAAATATTTTGCATCTTTTATAATCTTAACAATAGTATTTTTCACAGTATTAGCTAAAAGAGATATTAATTCATTTTGTATTTTATGACCAAGATAATGATGATAAATTTCATTATCGTTAATACGTCTTACATGATCTTGCATTGTAGCATCAAATTCTACCATCATTTCAATAAACCCCAAAAAATTACCATTGTTATTTTGATAAAGTTTTTCATTAGATCCTCGAAAAGCCAAGTTGTATTTAGATAGATACTTAACAGCATCAATTATTCTTTTTAAAACTTGTCTCCAACGTTCTTTTTCCTTTATAATTTTATGTTGTAAATCTTTATCGATTGTTTGATTTTTATCCAATCTTAGTTTTAGTTCATTCCAAGAATTCATACACATTAAATATTCAATACCATTTTCATGTTCTTTAAGTCTTTCACTAAGATGTTTCCAATCATTAAAACCTTCATTTGATAAAGAACCTTTTTGATTAGTGTGTTTAAATAATTTACAACAAAAACAATACACTTTATCTACATATTTTGAGTAAACTAACCATTTTCGATCACTTGTTTCTCCATTACTTAATCTTCTAGTATAATAAGCATAAGAAAAATGTCTAGATGTTTTATCCTTGGGAAATACAAGATTTGGTTCTCTTATGGGCCCTTTTTCAACTAATATATCCCTTAATTTGTTATCCAAACTATCCCATACTCTAGGATCATAAATATCTTTTATATTGTCATTTTCATTCAAGTTAGTAACATTTTCATCTAAATTAATATCATTCTCATCTAAAGTAGTATCATTTTCATTTAAACTTGTATTATTATCATTCAAGTTAGCATCACATTCATCTTTATTCAAGTTAACTTCATTTTTATCCAAATTAACATTATTATTGTTCAAGTTAACATCACATTCCTCTTTATTCAAGTTGATTCATTTTCATTCAAATTTACTTCATTTTCATTGACATTAGAACCATTCGTATTCATATTATGTGTGACACCCATGCCACAATAACCACATTTACATAACACCCAGTATTAATCACCAACATACAAATAACATAATGATCTGATAGCTTAAATTTCAGTGCGGAAGCATAAAATACAAAATAAAATAATACAAATTTGTCATACACCCTACGGTGCTACATAGGTTACACGTCTAAGTCTACAAACTCAAAAGTAATACATCATCCCCAAATTTATTACAACGGTAATTCAATAAACCAAATACCAAGTGAAACAGTAGGAATCTTCACATGCTTCAACAAACGTCCTAGCTAGATGGTCCCGCAGCGGATTTCCTTTTTCCTGTAAAAATGTAACAACTGAAGGGGTAAGCGAATTGCTTAGTGAATACCATATGATTTTACACATTCTACAAATCATTATGATGCCACCCAGAGTAACCGCGGTAACACATACCGTATACTCCACACGTACTAAAAGTACGCAAACCTGAGCCGCAGCTCCTTCGAGCTGACACTCGGCATAAGTTAACAAACCATCTGAGGCAGACATTACATCGGGGATGATTTGCTGTCTATCCTGACCACAGAGGTGTCAAACTCTTGGTCATATAGCACAGTAACATCAGAGTACAGATGCGACCACACAGGTCCATCGAAAGGATGCACAACAAATGAACGAACATGCAACAAGTATGAATGTGCATCAACATATACGCATGTTAGTAGAGTGCCAAACGAATATGAAACAACATGCCTCAGCAGGCAATGCAAACATAATGCAGATGCAGCAATGTTAAAATCAAAGGTACTCACAGTGGGTGTGTTAGTTAAACTTCAATTTATCTTATTTCTCTTCGGGCTTTCAACCGGATCCACAAAGTACCCCACTGTGGGTTAAACAACACCACAAGGGACCTGTTTCATTTCCATATGTAAAACATATCATCATTATATGTTCTTTAACGAATTACCATCAACTTGTATAAAATAAAAGTGTTACAACATTCGAAACAGTCATCCGAAACTCATATTTAAATCTCATCATTTAGTGTGTTATCATTCTCAAATAACCCTTCTTTATATACCTTAATATGGTACCAAAAATATCCCAAAAGTATGTTCATTTGACCATAAATTCGGATCCTTTTGAACCCATCCGAATTACCCAATGAAATGAAAGAACTCGTCGAGTAGGACAGGAACTCGCCGAGTTCCTATCCGAAATTCGGACCCTTCACTGAATTTCGGACCCATCCGAATTGGGTTGACCCATCCGAATTCGGGTCCATCCGAGTTCGGTTCTTAATTTGATTTCGGTTCAATATAATTTCGGGTCTCATCCGAATTCGGGTCCCAACAGAATTCGGATCCAACACTTATGAATTTATGAAGATTTATTCAAATGTTCTTGAGAACTCGCCGAGTTCCCCCTGAACTCACCGAGTTCACCAGCAGGTTTGCAGTTTCAATTCGCAGCTACGGGTTTTGCACTAAAATTTCCATAAATTCATTCCTAGCAACATGCAATCCATAATAATGCTATACTAACATATATTGAACATTTCTACATCATTTTCTATATCATTTACAACCAATTTTGTCCAGATTTGACCAAAAATGAGTAAAAGCTCAAGAACACCAAAAACTTCAAAAAAATTCAGATTTTGTTACCTTTTTGGACGAATTGAGGTACGATTCTTGTTTCTGGAGCTTCAATGCAGTTCAACTATTGATTTCCCACTGATTTACCCAACATGCAACAATGATTTCAGTTCAAAGATCCGAGTTTTGAACCTTAAACTTTCAAAATAAAACCCCAAAACTTAGAATGTAATTTCTTACCTTGATTCCGACTAAATCTTGTTAATAATCAGCTTGGATTCACGAATTTTGTTCCAGCAAATTCGAATTTCAGAAGAGATTTTAGAGAGATTTCTAGAGAGAGAGAGCTCGAGTTATAGAGAGAGAATGAGATAGTTCAAAATGAAAGACTAAGGGTCTTTTATTTCATAATTTCAACTTTTGTCACTTTTAACCCCTCAACTTATCTAATCCCACTAAATACTGATTTTATCTTAGTTTTATCCTTACTAGCAATTATAAAACATAACACTCCATAATAATAATTCAAAATTCCAAAGCTTCATAATTTCTCAAAATAGCAACCAACTTTCATAATCCAAATACATAATCATTTTCGTAATTCAACTTAATTATACAAAAATTCATCTATTATCCAATTACAATAAATTAAATCCGAGGATGTTACATTATGAACACTCTCATTTAAAATATTAGAAGAGCTAGTTTTAAGGAATTTACATATAGCCCCTTTTTGGGATTGTATAAGAATTTCATTTTCTTTTCTTTTTTTTTTTTTTTGTTTTTTGACTTCCTGATAAATGTTTTTTTAGGTAACATTATATAAAAGTATAAAACTAAAGAATTACAATTACAATCAAACAACTAGTATTTAACAAATAGCAATACCAAAACAAATAAACAACTAGTCAACTAATAGTCTAATATTTAGCAATTAGAAATTAGTAAAAACAAGTAAACAACCAGCAATTAGCAATTACCAAAATATGCATTTACTACTTAAAAATATGCAATTACTAATTACCAAAACAAGTAAATAACAAAAGAACGTGTTAAAAGAACTTGATTCTAAATTCGTGAGAGTTGAGACTTGAATACTACACCAGAGATTCTGAGAACTGTTGAGGGATCAATAACTATTTGTTGTGCTTCTGATTACAAACAAAAAGAAAAACAATTGTTAGTGAATCAAAATTACAAATTTTACAATAAAAACATAATTGCAAGACATATTAGGAAAAATATAATGAAAAAAAATAACAATACCTTTAGAATTAAACTTCTTCTGTTAATCAAACATTCAGAACCCCATCTCCACGATTCCAGAGTTGAACCAATGAACTAGACTACTAGAGCAGAAATGAAATGAGAAATCATGATTTTACGAATCAATCACCCGATGAACAGAAGGTCAGAACTCAGCGATTGCGATTTGCGATTGGCAGAAAGATTCAACGACGATGCAACAGAAATACGAAATATTCACAATTTCACACAACTCGACAAGTATGCGCGTTCCTTCGCAAATCGCAATCTGCCAATCTTCCAAACGAACGGGCGAATGGCAATCGAAGCGTGGTCCACGTGGACTGTTCTCCTTCGAAAATCACGATCTTCCATTGGTGTTTGGTAATCGAAGCGTCAATCGAAGCGAGTCAAGCGACGAAGCCGTTTCGTCTTCTCCACTCTAGCAGCGCTGCTTTTCTTATTCCTGGGTAGAAAAGAACGATGCCTTTTTTTTCCTTATTCCTGGACTGAACCTACCCTAATAATGCACATAAATTTTTTTTTGGGCCCCCTCTTCTTCTTGGGCCCTGGGCAAAAGCCCAGGTAGCACTTGCCTGTGGGCCGGGCCTGTATATACAAGTTAGTAGCTTTTATTTATACATTCATTTAGAGGGTGTTTGGTTTTGCGTTATGAACCAGATTATCAGCTTATTACGTTACAATAACGCAAATAATTAGTTTAAAGTGTTTGGATTGCATACGTTAATAAGTGATTATTTGCGTTTAGCGTTAATCTTACCACACTTTTCCATAAGCTAAAAATTGTAGCTTATTTGCTTCATAAGTGATTATTTGGTCAGTTTATAAGTAAAAACGCAAATCCAAACACTTTAAAAACTGATTATCTGATAATTATGATAGCAAACAGCAGAAGCTAAACCAAACACTACATTTCCTGCAGCACTTTTTGTTACAGCTATTATCTGATTATTAGTTTCCAAAACGCTACAGCACTTTTTCAAACGCAAATCCAAACACCCTCTTAGACATTCTAATACGTTAAATACTAAATTTTTAAATAATTTTTTATTTTAATTGTTTTATAATTTTATTAGATAAATTTAGTGTAACTTTTATGATTTATAATTAAATAGGTTACTATAACATTGAACTTAAAAAGAATTTTTGCTTAAAAATGATATAATTCTATAATTCTATTTGCTTTTAAGCATATGACGGGGTAACCGTGAACCGAACCGCGGGTAACCAATGATCGGGTAAACGAAACCGAAAACACGGTGCACATGTTAGCTACTAACCGAACCGAACTGTGGACATCCCTAGATATTAGTAGTTAGTTATTAGGACCATTGTTAGACACGTTGAGAGCGAGAACCAAACCCCACATCTCCACTTAAGGAGAAACACCATTGGCAATGCTCGAACTCGAGACCTACCTATGATTTTTCCCACAACCTAACAAGCAAACCCCAATTTAAAAAACCCAAAAATTAAGCAAAAAACTGTCGAGTTACAATAGATCTAGTCTATTCATTTGACTTAATTCTTGATTTTTATTTTATATATTTTTTAAGTTCGATCCATATCGAACTATTACACACTCCTACATCTCAAATGCTTTTTTTAAACTATTGTATGTTTTTATAATATTTGTTGTAAATATATTTGTATATATATCATAATATTTTGTTATATTTTCATCAAAAGTATCGTTTTCTGAAAATCGGTTTATCATAGACCTCGAGACCGTAGTGCATAGATGCATAAAATATTAGATTTTCAAATAATTGAATATCTAAATTTGAAATTTTGAATTTAGATCAATTAAATCCATGTTTCATTAATTTTTTACGTTCATTTATTAGTTTTTGAATTTATAGATAAGGAATCAAAAGTTTATAAATAAGTGAATCAATATACCAAATTAGTGAATCAATACGTGTGTGTACACACACACACATATATATAGAATATGGTTCGAGAGAGTACCACCCATTATGCAGCGCACAAGAAGGTACCACTTTTAAAAAAACTTTTTTTAAATTTTTTTTTCATAAACATGTTTTAATAGACATTATGAAGACCATATGTAAATTTCACATGCATTCACATCTCCTGACTCCTAAAAATTGATGTGAACACACACTTACATAATTTTGAAGATATGTGAACATGCATTTATGTGTTTTCATGCACTTAGAGTGTTCGAATTATCGTGAAATTTACATATAATCTGTGTAATGATAATTAAAACATGTTCATCACTTGAACCTAAATCCATATATATATATATATATATATATATATATATATATATATATATATATATATATATATATATATATATATATATATATATATATATAGGGGAGGGTTCTTCTAAGAACCATAAAAAATGTGGGAACCTAAGAACCTTTTATGGTCATTGGATTAATGATAATCAATGGTTGATATATTGGATGGCAAGTTTGTAATTATTTTAAACTTTGATAGTGGAGAATCTTGAAAATGTGTGAAAATGGTATTTTTGGAAGAAAAAAATCTCCTTTTTCTCTTTCTCTCTCTTACTTTTTTTCATTTTCATTTTATTTTTCTTTCATTATAATTGATTTTTAAAAAAACGTTTTTTATAAAAAAAATTATTTTTTCTATATAGAAATTTATTTAATTGCTAAAAAAATAACGTATTTTATATAGAAATATTATATGTTATATAGAATATTTTTTTTCTGTATAGAATATGTTAACGAACATATTCTATGTACAATATACGTAAAATGTCATGCATTCTACGTAGAATGTCCTGTGGAATGTCAATTATCATATATTCTACGTAGATTATTACATGATAAAATATATCAAAAACACATTGAATAGTAATGTTATAATCTACATAAAAAGATATAGAAATGTATAAGAAACATAAAAATATATTAAATATATAAGAAACATAACATTTTACATAGATTATGTGTGCTTTTTTACAAGTAGTATTGTATTATATTCTATGTAGATTATCATGTAATCTACGTAGATTGTCATGTAATCAACATAGATTATCATGTAAAACATCTAATAACTATTACATTTATTATAAATCTAATATCTTACAAATAATTTTAATTATAAAATATTGAAAATGAATCTGTCCAATGTACGTAGATTGTACATAGAATATGTTCGTCGATACTCTACATAGAATGTTACGCAATCTGCGTAGAATGACATTCAATCTACTTAGAATGACATTCAATCTACGTTGAATGACATGCAATCTACGTAGAGTATTGACGAACATATTCTATGTACAATCTACGTAGAATGTCATGCAATCTACGTAGAATGGCATTCAATCTACGTAGAATGACATTCAATCTACGTAGAATGACATTCAATCTACGTAGAATGTCATGCAATCTACGTAGAATGTCGTGTAAAATGTCAAATATCATATATATTCTACATAGATTACATGATAAAATATATCAAAAACACATTGAAACAAAAAAGAAGATTTCATTTAGACATTTTATCAAACACTTGGTATGCAACTGATATAAAATATACCAAAAATACATAGAATAAATCTGTTAATCTACGTAAAATAAATTCAATTTACGTAGAATGACATGCAATCTACGTAGAGTATCGACGAACATATTCTATGTACAATATACGTAGAATGTAATGCTATCTACATAGAATGGCATTCAATCTACGTAGAATAACATTCAATCTACGTAGAATGATATGCAATCTACGTAGAATGTCATGCAATCTAGGTAGAATGTCGTGTAGAATGTCAAGTATCATATATTCTACGTTGATTAAGTGATAAAATATACCAAAAACACATTGAAACAAAAAAATAAGATTTCATATAGACATTTTATCAAACACTTGGTATGCAACTAATAAAAAATATACCAAAAACACAATGAATAGTAATGGTAATCTACAAAAAAGATATAGATTTGTATAATAAACATAAAAGTATATGAAATATATAAGAAACATAACATTCTACATTGATTATGAATAGTAATGTTAATCTACAAAAAAAAATATAGAATTATATAACATTCTATATAGACATATAATATTTCTATATAGAATACATTAATTTTTTAGCAATTAAATAAATTTTTATATAGAAAAAAAATTTTTTTTTTTATAAAAAACGTTTTTTTAATATTAAAATCAATTCTAATGAAAGAAAGTATAATATGAAAATGAAAAAAAAAAGTAAGAGAGAGAAAGTGAAAAAGAGATGCATATAATAAAAAAGGTGGAGAGAGAATGATAATATTTTTTATTCCAAGAATACCCTTTTGATCCAAGGGCTCTAAAAGGTTCCTAGGTTCTCACCATCTTTAAGGTTCTTAAAAGAACCTCTCCCTATGTATATATATATATATATATATATATATATATATATATATATATATATGTATATATATATATAGGTTCAAGATCTATGAAAAACCATCTTTGACTGGAAAACTGGAAAATCATATTAAACACACATGTTCATTACGGTAAAATGTTAAATTTAATGCACAACTACAATATACATATGTTCAAATGTGCATTATTATTGACTAGTTCACATAATCTACATGTTCATTAGGATAAAATGTTTCATTTCAATGCAAAATAACAATATGCACATGTTCAAATGTGCAATATGCATGAACATGTGTATATTACGCATTTTTGCATGAAATTATACATTTTGTCTTGACGAACATGTAGATTTTTATGAATTAGTTAATCGTAATGCAATTTTGAACATATGTATATTATAATTTTACATGAAATTCAACATTTTTATCATAATGAACATGTGCATTTGATATGGTTTTCCAGTCTAATATAGTTTTCCATGGATCTCGACCCTATATATATATATATATATATATATATATATATATATATATATATATATATATATATATATATATATATATATATATATATATGAGTGGGTTCAATGGAAAACGAATGTGCATCAGGAAACCTAGGAAACCAATATCAACCAATCGCAATCGTCTGATCTGATGCATCGTCAAAAAGAACAAGGTGACAATGATGTAGTTAATATCACTTTTCGGATGCATCATCTGATCGATGCAACGATGTGCAAAGGGGCACCATAGGATACATGTAAAATGTCAAAATAGAAACATCCGTACTTTCCATGCAAAATATCAATTTTGTTTAATTGATAAATTCCATAAAAATCGGCAAGTAGAATAATTATTGTACTTTCGAGTATTAAATCTGATTTTTAAAATCTACTAAATTAATGTAAAAGGAATATACCTATAATGTCAATTAATAATAATTTTGATCATCTCGGATTGTTTATGCGTCATGTTGGTTTCCTAATGCATATTGGTTTTCTATTGAACCCACACACCCATATATATATATATATATATATATATATATATATATATATATATATATATATATATATATATATATATGTAGTTTGGTCTAAATATTAAATTGTTTTGTTGTTTATTTATGTTTTTGAATTATATAAAAATATATTTTATGATTATAATTTATAAATCATTTATTTCAAGTAATATAAATTATTTATTCATAACGTTCATCAATAACAAAAAATATAAATATAATTCGAATCTAAACGGAATAGTAAAATTCTGTTTTATAACATACAATCAGTTGATTCAGCATAACACACATACAAAAATAATGAATTCAGTGTTGCTTCAAACAATGTTACTTAATCCAGATAGCCTGCAATATACAGACGCCCGACCCCGCTACTAAAAAAGACATTCACTTATTAAAATATCCTATATATGTAGGTGGAAACAGGGGAAGAGCCAGATTTAAGCAAACAAATAGTCTCAAAGTTAAATATATACTTTTATAAGGGTATAATTATAGTTTTATTTAACATAAACTCAAAGTAATATAAAAAACTATTTGAATTTACTTTTCGTTTATTAGCATATAGTTTCCACGATCACTCATAGTTTCTAAAAATTTAAACTGAAAATGCCTACATGAATACATGAACATGATACGTCGATTTTGATTCTTTTTTGATTTCGGATCAAATGGTTGGGTTGGCCCAATAACCGGAACGATAGGGATAGTTTATTTACACCCTATGATGGGGTAGAAAAAGAGCTAGGTTGACAATGAAAAATGAAATGGTAAAATCTGTTATTTTTCTATTGGCTAATTAATTATAAAAATCTGTTTTTAATAATATAGTATTAATAATAAGTAGAAGGAAAATACACATTTAGTGAGTGAGAATACTAACACCCGTAACGATATAACGGACTTCCATTTTTTACTTTTCAACAACAAAAAGTCAAAAAGACAACCTTTGGAGTTTGGACCTGATGCGTGCTTTACTCTCTCTCTCTCTCTCTCTCTCTCTCTCTCTCTCTCTGGTTCGTACGCTTTAGCTATTTGTGGTTTGTCTGATTTTTTGTGAGCCTGGCCAGAGAGCTATCAATTGCAAACTCACACACTCGTTTTCAGCCACAACAAAGCTAATTTCCTCCTTTGATTCATACATCGGAGGTACGTTTTTTTCCCCTTGTATCTTCTATGCTTTTCTCTGTGATTGTTGCGTTGTTAACTTTAGCTGATTAACGATACAAATGATTTTGAATTCTACACGTTTCTTGTTATAGATCTCGTGATCCGTATATGTATACGGTTCTACATTGATCATCGTCAAAAGAAGACCAGTTGGAAAAAGGGGAAATGAACGAGATGAGATTAAAAAGAGATTTTTATTTGTTTAATTAATCTCATGGCATGGATGCCATGATGATTTAATTATGCATATTTGTGGAAGTAGGTTGAAGAATCATTAAGAAATTGACTGTGTTGGCTATATTTTATTAAAAAAATTGCAATTGTAGGGTACTGATCATGGCGGATGTGATGCTAATATATTATTGTTGTTACTGGTGCAATTTTATAAAATTAGGTTAAGTCCGGGGCCATGATCAGACTCGAGTGAAATAAATTTCAATCGGGACCACTATGTGTCACTATGAATTTAACATAGTCGTACGAATTGCAATGTCTCTATTAATTGCTTGCTAAATTTCTTTTCTCCAACAGTAAGCATCACACTAAATCAAACACCTATTTTGTTTGATTGATGGTATAAAATTGTTTAGACTTTAGACGTTGGTGTTCCTGAGTATTGGGAGTAGAGAAAAGAAGGGAAAGGTGAGAATAGAAAATCATATAATCAACCATTTTTCTTACTTTATTATTGAACAAATTTAACTCCTTTGAAGCTAACTTTTTTTTTTTTAATACAAGTTTCTGTTTATGACCAAAGCAAGTTCTGATTGGATAGAAATCTTAAGATCCAATATTAGATCTAAAATTCTGACTTAGATCATGTCTTTAAAGATCCTACTCAGGATAAACATGTTTTTATTGACCAAGATTGCAAAATTATAAAATCTCAAGATCAAGATGTTAACAATCATGATTTGTTTGCATATACTCTGTTGATATTGTGGCATTTATTGGCTGTGGTGCTTGATATTTGTATAAAAGAACATTGAATCACCCATTGTTTCTGATCACTTAATTGTATATTGTCGGTATGTGCGCCTACCTCTCTCACGTCTCAACCTACTTGCTGATGGACTTGGATATTAACTTAGCTTTTTTTTAATGCATGCTAATGTGTTACAGTTTTCGCTTCTGTTCATCATATTCTTTACAAAATGTCATTTTGCTTTTAGGATGTATTATTATGTGGCCTGAATCTGCACTTCATCAAAGTCCTTTTGTCTGTTATGCATTCCTATTTCTTTCATTGTACATTAGTTAGTACTAAAACTTGTATGGTTGTATCTTGGATTGAAAGTTTGAGCCTGTGAAGAACTGCTTCTTTCTTTATGAGAAATTATCAGACTATTCTAATAAGTCGTTTTTCTTAAGCGGCCTACCTATCAAAAATGATTTAACTTCCTATTTGTATTTTGTAGTTGCACGTTCATCATCACATGACATCCATGTTTCGTCGCCGTGGGTCTTCTCAGCAACAACAAGAGCAGGAGCATGATGAGCAGCAACCTGAGGCTAAGGTATACAAGTTGTGTAATATGAGGGACCGTAATTGATGTTTTGCACTATAAATTTACATTCATTTTGATACTCTTTGATGTGATGTTAAACATATGCTGCTGCATATGCATTTCTGATTTCTTTCGGAAAATGGGAAAGCCTTTTCAACCCCCTTATAAGCTCATGTTTTGTTACATCCTAGGTATCCAAAAATGTTAAGCAAAGTTACAAGATCCTTATTACTATCAACTCAGCAATGTTTTGGCCTTTGCTTTTTCTCAAAAAAAGAAAAATTCCAGAATAATTGGGGAGTCTTATCAAGGCGGGTGTGGAATTTTATTTGTTATTTCAGGTCAGTGAGCTAAAAGCTGCTCTTGGTCCACTTTCTGGGCACAGTTTACTATATTGCACTGATGCATGCTTGAAAAGATATCTGGAAGCTCGTAACTGGAATGTAGACAAAGCTAAAAAGATGTTGGAAGAGACACTTATATGGAGATCTACTTATAAACCAGAAGAAATCAGTTGGGTAAGAGACACTTATGTTTCTTAAAATTGAAAAATAATCATTCACCATAGTATCACACCTGTTATCTCTCATTGTTACATTTGCACTGACTACCTTTCTTGTTTGCTTGTTAGCAAGAAGTTGCAGTTGAAGGTGAAACTGGGAAACTGTTCAGAGCAAGTTTTCATGACCGTTGTGGAAGGGCTGTTCTGATAATGAAACCTGGATTGCAGGTGGATTATAAAATATTGAATTCTGAATTTGTACCTTCATTCTATTTAAGTTATACAAAGTCTTATTATGACACTTGTTGCAGAATACAACATCAATGGATGACCAAATCAGACATCTGGTGTACATGATGGAAAATGCGATCTTGAATCTTCCAGAAGGCCAGGAAGATATGGTATGGTTGATTGACTTCACTGGATTGTCTCTCAGCATCAATGTGCCGATTAAAACTGCTCGAGACACTGTCAGTATACTACAAAACCACTATCCTCAGAGGCTAGCTGGGGCAATTTTATACAACCCGCCACGAATATTCCAAGCCTTTTGGAAGGTTTGTGTTACTTGATGCATTACTTTCACTTCGATACAAAAATTCCAATTGACAAGTTACACGACACATTTACATGCAGATTGTTAAATATTTTTTGGATCCAAAAACATTCCAGAAAGTGAAATTTGTGTACCCAAAGAATAAAGAGAGTGTGGAGCTCATGAGATCATATTTCGACGTGGATAATCTTCCAACTGAGTTTGGTGGAAAAGCAACCATGAAGTATGACCATGAAGAATTCTCAAAATTAATGGCCCAGGATGATGTGAAAGCTGCAAAATTCTGGGGTTTTGATGAAAAGATGGCTTCTGCTGCAAATATTGACAACCATGCTGCTGGTGCAGGGGTTGTTCTAGAGCCCAAGCCTGTTGCTTAGAGTAAGAGCCACACCAACAGACTGCTAACCGTTGTTTTGTTGTAGACGGTATATATAGTTAGCGTAATGGTCCATCTAGTCTTGCTTATACAATCTAGCTGTTTACATGAGACGATATTAGATGAATGAGCTGAACGCTTTGGTAATGTTCCTGCTTAAATTCTCGATATTATAGTCATGACAATCGATAGTCATAATCTACCATAGGGAACTTTGAACTATGCTTAATGTATTAAACCCACATACAATACGAGTTTGATACGAGCACAACAATGGAATGGATCGAGAACTATAAGCCGTTGGTGGGTTTCGAGCAATACCATTTCATATACTGATCAACTGTAGTTCTTAGAATGATAAATATGCTTTGAATGTGTAATAAATACTATATGAATGTTCTAATTTGATTGTTGATCTGAATAATGAAAGGTTAATATAAAATCTTTATGTTTTCTACCCTAAATTACCTCTTTAGTTGGTTATGAGAAAAAAAGGTTCCTGAAACCGGATATGTTGTGTATGGTTTGGTTAATATATAATCTTAATGTTTTTATAATGGGTTTATTATGAAAAAAGTGGTTTCATTTCTTTTGCGTTTTCGTCCCTCCATGTTTTTTTTTTTTTTCATAAAAGTCCTCAAGTTAATTTTTTCTTTTTTGTTTAGTGAAATTTGGACATTAGAATCTGGTTATAATTAGTAAACTGAGTTTTTAAAAACTGAAAAACTGAGTTTTAATTTCCAAATTTTACTAAACCAAAAAGAAAAAATTAACTTGATGATTTTTTTGGAAAAACCTACATGGAGGGTCAAAAACGCAAAAAACTTTAGAACATGTTGATTTTTTTCATAATAAATTCTTTTAAATTGGTATTCTGTTTGGTTTGCTCTAACTTGTTCTTTGTATTTTTTTCTTTGTTAGGTAAAACTAGAACCATATCAAACTCGAACCGGTTTTAATTTTATGGTTCTCAATTCGATCCAATCAGAAACCAAAAGACTAGAACCAAATCCATTATATACAAACTCTTTTCTGTTTTAAATTCCTAACTAAACTTCAATATCCTCTTTATAGATTCAAGTGAGTGAAAACTTATTGCATCCGGAATTTTAGCATCCAATTTATATTTACCACTTCAAGGCTTAATAGGAAGTCTCAATGTTGAGTTTCAACACATTTAAATTACCTTAAATGAAATCACAAGTTGAGAGATGCAAAAAATAATTTTGCTACAAACTCTTTTGATAACGTAATATCTAAAAGTATAAACATATGAAAAAATAATTATTTGGTAACCTAATATCTAAAAAGTTCAAATAATAATTTCATTACCAAACCTTTTGGTTACGTAAATAGTAACTTAGTATCTTAAAAGTACAAAAAATACATAAAGTCAGTGGGTCTCGTATCATTAAATACGAGGTGGATGTGTAATTAGTAAACGAAAGGTGTTACATTTTACGTGACCCTCTTACATAATTATCCGCTCAAATTATTACATTGACACCTAATAGCAACATATCTACTTAATATAGCAATCCCACATTTCAAACAACCAAAATAGTTAATTGACACAATTTGGAACCAATTTAACCTGTAAAATCAACCTATCTCAATTTGCATTAAATAACAACATACTATGCATTTTCGTCTTAATTACCAGAAAAGATAACATATCTTCACATTTTTTTTATTTAGGTAACATATTATTATTTTTTTAATTAGTGGAATATATTAATAAAAACACACCAATTAAGGTAACAGATAACTTAACGAGGTAACTGGCAATCTTGAAAAAGTGTCACATAAGATTGCATATTCAAATGACATGTTGAAAAGTTTTGTTGGCTGAATGAAAAAACTGTTTTTTCAGTATAATTCACCGGTCTTATTATTTAGATTGACGTGCTTTCGTTAGTATATATTTCCAATAAAAAAATTTAATGTCATCTAAAATAAAAAAATTACAATATGTTACATTTTTGTATTCCGCTTTCAGCAACCTCTATGTATAAAGCCTCACATTTTTATATACTTAGGCAACCAACTTTACCGAAATGGATTATTTCACAAATTAGATAAAATATACCCACATAAATAAATTGATCATCGATAACCAAACGCTACACATTTAGTCCGGAATTCAGGGTGTTACTTTAAGAACTCCATATCCATCGGCTAATTAGGAGATCGCCATGAATCCTAATAAACCATGGGATATTTAAAGTTATGTTAACAAGTAGTTCAAGACTTCAAAGACTCGCTAACGACGAATGCAAGTACTCTTATCCCCACAAAGAAAAGGTACATGATGACAATGGAAGGCTATCACAAAAGAGAGCGAGACCGGTTCAAACACGGCCTAGAAGTTTGGTCATTATACAAGTGGTGTAAAGGACAACCTTAAATGTTACTTTTGCTAAAAAGAAATGGTCGTAGTCAATATGATTACTTGAAAGTTAGGGAATGATTGGATAAGAAAGCTACTAACTTTCCTTAGTCATATGTTTTATGAGTTGTTCTTCTAATAAGAATCTCTTTGGACAATGAGTTAGTGTGATTGGGGCGTCGTTTTCAGATAAGAATAACTTAGTAGATACCTTAATTTGTTTTTCGTTTCTAATGGCATTTTTTAATTTATTTTATTATTTTGGCTAGAACGCAACTCGACTCTTGAATTATGATAAATCACCAAACCCACCCGATCAACATATCTAACATGATAACAACGGTGATCGAAAACTTGTTGGATTTGTCACAAAACGTGATTAATGTTATTGAAAGTTCTTATGAAACCAAGACATCATTTGTGTTTCAAAGTCAAAAAAAAAAAAAAAAATGGTGAAGTGATATCAGTTATATGATATAGAAAAATGTGAATATATATATATATATATATATATATATATATATATATATATATATAGAGGTGGGTTCAATGGAGAACCTCAATGCATCGAAGAACCTCAATGCACCACCACAAATGCATCACAATTCCCCCGTAATGCATCATTATTTCCACATGATGCCTCAAATTCCCGCGTGATACATCGATTTCTACATTATTTCCACGTGATGCATCAAATTTTCGCGTGATGCATCGATTTCGACGTGATGCATTTCAGTTTTTCTAGCGATGCATTTTGGTTCTCCAAGGTTCTTCGATGCATAAGGTTCTCCATTGAACCCACCCCTATATATATATATATATGTTTGTGTGTGTGTATGTATATATAAATATATATATATATATATATATATATATATATATATATATATATATATATATATATATATATATATATATATATATATGTTTATTCCAATCTTATATAAAATTAAAATATACAACACATACACTAAAGTCAAATTGTAGCATTTGAGACTCTGGTATATGATTAACACTCACAGCACTAGACCAACTTAGGTGCAACAACAAAGTCAATATAGTGATGAAGTAACTTCCCCCTGTATATATATATTCGCTTAGGCACAAATTTTCTCCTAAGTAGACCCTACTCTACATTAATAACATCTTATCTCACACTTGAGCCAATAATTATATATATTTTAGAAGATAGTAATTTGAAACAAGAAATTAGCAAAATATAAACCAGTAACATTTTAATTAAACTGCTGTAAAATGCCAATGATATGATACTTGCTTTACAACCATCCCAACCTCTCTCTACACGTACGTCGATAATTTGGCTCTACTTGAACTTAGCTTCTGATAAGATTTGTAGCCATATCGATTGTCTGTCCGGTTTCCGTCTATAAATACAATAGATCGTCGATCTATTAATCCACGGGGTTGGCACACATACATGTTAGAGGTCATACTAAAACTAGAACAAAGATTGAGGACCATTATTGGAATTTCACAAAGAACATAAATAAAAAATAGGGTAAAGAAAAATAAAAATAAAACAAAGCCAAGACAAAGTATGAGTGAGTAGTAGTCTACTCTTCTCATTATCCCCACTTATCATCACACTGTCTTTCAACCTCATTTCCTCCTCATCCTACTTGCCTTTTCTTTCCTTAGTGGTTGCATGGTTCTTTAGCTCCTTCTCTATATATGATATATATCTCTCTCTCCCTCTATCTAAACTGACTTTCTATATTTTTATTTAATTTTTTTAAAATAATTTTCAAATGGGTATTGATTCTTTTACATGAATATTGTGTTTATAAGATCATATTATCAATTGAAGCAGAAAAGCTTGAATCTTTTTTTATGGGTTTGTGTGTTTGATGATGAATTGAAAAGGGTTTTTGGGAGATGGGAAAGAAGAAGATAGTAATGAAAACAAAGGAACTATCATTAGCCATAGCAGAATCATCATCAGTATTGATTGGAGAGGTACAAGTGGAACAACAACAGGTACAACAAATTACTCCAAGAAAGAGAGGCAGGCCTAGGAAAATAGTGGAGAAAAGTGAAGAAGACATAGAAGAAGATTTGCAACAAGAATTGGAGTCAAAGAAACCAAAGTCAAATGAAGAATTGGTCAAAGATGAAGAAAAAGAGGCATCATCATCTCTTACTATTACTACTGCTACTACTGCTAACAAAGATCAACCTAGAAGAAGCAGAAGAAAAAGCAAGCCAAGAAAGAGCTGCTAGAAGTTTGTAAAATTACAAAAAAAAAAAAAGAAAATGAAAAAAGAAAAGGCATCCCTTTATTTATTTTGTGGAAGGGAAGCTTTGGAAAATTGTAATTTTATTATGATTGCTTGGTTTATGTGGATGAAGTTTTAAGGGGTTTCTTGATTTCTTTTTCTTTTTTCTCTCTCTCTTTTTTTTTTGTGTCTTTTTTTATACTTAATCTTATACATTTTTGGTTGGTTTGTGTTATTCGATCAACCGCCAAATCATATTGGTTCGAATGGGATTTCTTCCTATTAAAAAAAGTAAAGGTATATATAGATATACGTTTGTATAAGTGTGTGTATGTATGTGTGTGTGTATATATAAAATTAAAGAAAAGACAAAAATTAGTCTATTAATTATAGATTAAACATACAAAAATTCATTAAACAAATCAATGTCTAGTTTGTTCATCTAACAACCAAACATGATTCTTGCATGTAACACTTATTTTCATCTTATAATAAAACTTAAACCAGCTCAAGGCATTGTTATGTTAATGATGATTGATTAGCAGCTAGAAATCATATTTTTCTAGGAAACTTGTTTAAATCGTGTGTTTTTCAAAGCAAAAATGCAAAATATCAGAAAAATAAAAAAAAATTCATGTTTACTTAAATATAACTAGATTTTTTATAAAATTATAAATAAACATGATTTTACTGTTTATAAAAATCTTGTATCTTAATTATGTGCTTTTCATTTTGTTTTTGTTTTTTTTTTTTGTATTTAATATTTTTCTGATATTCAATTAAGTTAATCAAATGTTTATATTAAAGGACAAATTACCAAGAAATGTAACATAAAATTCAATTTTAATAAAAAAGGAGTACCGATGACCAATTAAGAATATAGAATTCTAATTTTATGGATTCTTTTTTTGTAAAAGTATAATAATTTATTATCTTTCTTGGCCTAAAATTTAAATTTTATGTCTTTTCTCCGTCAAAGTAGAATTTTACGTTATCTTTCTCGGCCTGAAGAATTTTACAATACCTTATTGTCAAATTTTGCATTTGATATTACATTTCTTGGTAAACATATGTGTCTTTCATTATTTTCATCCATAAAAACTATTATGCTTAATGTTCAAATCCCTCTCTCTTGGAATTTTATGTCTAAAAACAATTAATAATAAAATGTATAAAGGAAATATATATATATATAAATGAAAAATCAAAGAAAAGCATAATATTAATGTTCACATGTTTGTATAGCTAGCGTTATTTATATTTATAAATAAATGAAAAAAGCTGCATATATAGTAATAGTACTGCTGTGCTGTGCTGCTACTGTTCATTGTTGTTTTTAAACGACTTTATTTGATCCGTTCCCTTTTTTATTCGCACCACAACAACAAGACGTTGACTATGACTTGCAACTTGCAACTTGCGATCCTAGAATCATTACATTCAACCCCCTAACCTTTTGCAGTTTAACAAAACTCATCCTTTCCCTAATTACAAACATACATGTGGGAATTGGGATGCTTTACAAATCAATCTTAATTTAAAAACCAACTAACAAACAGAAAAACATGATACATAAACAAAACAATAAGTTAGTCTTTAAAAGGATGACTTTAAATCAAAGTTACAAACAAAAAAGGGTTACGGTTTAAATTCAGTATATTACAACTATTGATTTAAACATATTATTTTGAATCAACAGTTTAAATATTACCGTAACAAGAAGTAGGCTTTGGCTTAGGTTTAGGTTTAGGTTTGCTATTGTTTGGTTTGTTGTTTGTCCTTTTTGATACTTGTTGTTTAGTCTAGTTAATTTCCTATATTTTTTTAGGCTCAAGGCCATATATATAATAATAACAAGAAGTTTTTTAGATGGTTTTGTTCGTTTTGACAAATTATCGCGGATGTGATTATTAAACTAGGTTGTACGACATTTTAATTTAAATTAATAGATTGGTCCTTTTAATATTATTATCTTTAGTAACTATCATATATACTATTTACAAACTTTCTATTGAAACTGAATAGTGAAAGTAGGAGGAAGGTAAGCAGCTGACTTACTTTATTACTTTATGTATAATATATAATATTTTTGTTCTTCTATATTAACTTTTAATATATTATGTTTTATAAAAATACAAATTTATCATTATGATCACATTACATTTGTCAACATTCCGACATTTATTACCGTCGAAACTTTTGCATTAAGCAGACAGATTTGCAGCTGACATCTTATTTTAATTTATATATAGTATATATTGATCTATTTTCCAATATAAAAAAAAAAGTCGACAAAACTATTTTTAATTTGATAAAAAAAATTTTGTTTAATTATATATATATATATTGCCGACGGAGCAGAGAGAAAAAATGCTCACGTGGCACAATATTACTGGTAAAAATTCAGAAAATTAAGGCTTAGTTGGCGCAATATAGTTGGTTAAAAATCAGAAAATCATGGCTACTTATTTGACGCAATATAATTGGTTAAAAATTCCAAAAATAATGGGATTCCCCCCACTATTTTAGCTCAATAAGGTTCCACATTTATCAAGATTTTTCTACATATTAAAATATGTAGATTTCCGGAAAGAAATAAAAAAATGACGATAAATTTCAAATTTTCACTATTGGAAATAATTGTAATTTGGTTTATCAAGTTAAATAAAAATAATAAATCAGATTTAATCCGCTTGAAAATTTCAAATTTGCACTGCTGGAAATAGATGCAATCTGATTTATCAAGTTAAATAAAAATAAGAAATCAAATTTAATCGGCTATAGTATAACCGAAATATTAAGATATGCAGAAAAACACTGGATAATATCATAACTGAATATGCAGAAAAAAAGATCCAAACTTGAATAATAAATATTTCCAGCTGCATATTTATCAAGTTATCAATTCTTTTATAAATTGAAACCTTATAATTATTAGATGTTTATATAACGAGTTAAATGTAACCAAATTAGAGATAAAACATGCTTTATTGAATTTACGTACTTTTATATATATATATATATATATATATATATATATATATATATATATATATATATATATATATATATATATATATATATATATATATATATATATATATATATATATATAGACACACACAAATAGATACACACATACATACATACACACACGCACACAGAGTCAGTAGCCATAATCAATATTGATAAAAAAACTACATCAGCAGTGTTTGCGTGAAGAAAACTATATCGTTTCAAGATGAACTTCACGTATGCTAATCAACCAAATGAAGAGTCGAAGATGTTTTCAACTCCTGTAGAAAAATTGATCGACAGTATTTTCTTTAATATTATATTTTGAAAATGATGTACATATATACTATAATACACATAACATATATATGTTTGATACTTATGCTGCTGCTGTTTCTTCCTTTATTTATGTATCAATTCAATGAACACACACAGAGGTTACGAGACACACACAACACTCCGAGACTATTTATTCTCGGAGCCCGACATTAACATGCAAACACACATATTCAAACACATAATCGCACACTGCACACACTCACAACTCATATATTTTTGTTTTTAACTTTTT
Organism: Centrapalus pauciflorus; assembly: GCA_020465985.1. NCBI lineage: Eukaryota > Viridiplantae > Streptophyta > Magnoliopsida > Asterales > Asteraceae > Centrapalus > Centrapalus pauciflorus. The sequence goes on along the minus strand of JAANYP010002798.1, from coordinate 597,235 downwards.
CAGCAGCAACATAAGGTAGGATAAATGACGATTGATACATAAAATTGATCAATAAACATCCTTGCTAATTAAGTTGCCAAGGTCGAAGGCCATTTGACCTTCTTGCCCATTTTTACGGACAGAACTTAAGCTAAACACAACTGGACAGCACACTAATACTGCACTTATTTTCTGTTATGATCTTATTTTCCAGCAAAAAAAATGCAAAGGTTAATGACAATTAATACTTGCATTTGAATCAACAAACCACATAGAAATCAATTAAAGGTTAGGCCGAAGGACAATTGGGCTTATTGGTCAGCCATTCTCGTCAAAAACGAAAGCTAACATACACATATGTAATTCACGCACAACACAAAGACTTAAACATTCTGTATTTTATCTAATTCAAGCAGCAAAATCAAATAAATAAAGGACGATTTAGACACACAAATGGTTAACAAACACTCCAAGATAATTATGAATTCCAGATTGGCCACAAGCAATGATTTAAAATGATGAAAATACTTGAGAAAAATATTTAACAAAATAGCAAGGTCAACAATTTTGTTCATGTAATAAGTGTCTTTCTTGTATTTGAATTGCATTATTTTTTTTTATGTTTTAAATTAGTTTGATGTATATTTTTAATTTTAAACATAGAAAGGAGATATCATAACGAAATAATAATATTAAGAGACCAAATTTATATAACATGAAAATATAATGATTTTTTTTCAATATTAACACTGATATTTACGATAGATAAAACTAAGTTTAGATATAGCAAGTACAATATGAAATATATTTGATGTTGAATTAAAACTATTACTGGAATGTAAATAAAATAATTTGACAACCAATATATATGTGTGATTATAATGCGTTTTTATTAGAATATATAAAAAATAAAGCAAACTAAACAATATCTTTAGATTTTCCAACATAAATTATTAAAAAAAAAATTAAAATAGAAAACTTATAATTTCTTATACCAATAAAACTGACAATAATGGAGATAATAAAACAAACAAACCTCAAATATAATTACGTGTAGCAATTTCCATGATAGAGTTAAGTATTTTTTTTCTTAACAAACAATGTATAAGAGAATATATATGTATAGTCTTTCAAAATTAAATATTTTTTTTGTGTAATTGTTTAATTAAAAAAGTATTAATTTTGAAATAAATCACCCGAGCAACGCACGGGTATTCAACTAGTTATGATATGCTGCAAAAGCCATGAAATCAAATCAAAGCCAAATGTTTTCACAAAGTTAACCTTAAATCGATTTGTCATACTAAATTTTTCTGAAAGTTTCACGCACAAATTTATTTCTGGCTTTAATTCTAGTTTTGATTTTTGCCTTCGATTTCTTAAATATCGATGTGATTACGAGATTATTTTGTTTAAGTTTTTAGTAATGACAACATTTTTTATTATTATTATAAAAAAAATTAACAATATGTTCTACTTTTCATTATTGATAAAAAAAAATATATACATTTCTATTATTGAAAGAAATTTTTTTATTTTGTTTTTCATGTCCACCTATTGAAAAAACATTAGGTGCTATTTGATTGCAACTCGTTTCTCTTATCAATGTTTTTTGTTCGATTCAATGAGACAAAGGAGGTAAAATATTAGATTTCAATCAATCAGAGTTTTTTACCATCGTCTAATTCCTATAAAAAAAATTAGATTTCAAATATCTAAACTCTTCTCGAACCATGACCTCTTTCGTATGTGTGTCCTAACCTCCGCTCCTTCGGTTCTGACGACTACTCTCTCCCCGCGTCTCATTTAAAACCCAGGCCACCTCTTTTTAGACCGACAATTGGTGCTACTTCTCAACCAAGCCACTCCTTCCAGACCCATGAACGTCATCCGCCTTCAGGCTTTAGACCCACACTCTTTTATTCTAACCCGTAAAAAGTTGACAGGGTTTGAAATTACGATACAGAGTTTGAAGGGGGAAAAAGCCGAAGAAATTTATAAATATGTAAAAAGATCTCCAATCTGCCTCAAATCCCCACCCAAAATGACATCTTAATGCTAAACAGAACCCTAAATTAAATACCTATCAAAGAATCAAACCCTCATGACCCTTATAATCATAAATATGACGGTTAACTTCGTTGTAATTAGTAATTTGATCGTCAAAAGTCAGTAAAGATTAAAAAAGTTAAGGTTTTATATTAATTGATATCTACTAATTTATAAAATAAACAAATAAACAATCCCTTTTAATCAGAATTGAAATCAAATCAAATTTACGACATTTTACATTTATAAAAAGCCATCTTAATTCTTAATTCAAACTTCTAACAATTAACCTTAAAGAGAAACAGAATACCAACTTAGGTTATTTACTTAAAGCGGACAAAAGCTGACCTGGTCGACTCATAAACAATTGGCCGCCGCTGCTTTTTTATAAATAAACATGACTTCCATGCACATTAGTTTGGGCGACTGTCAAAAATGGTCCCTCAAATATTTACTTTGTGCATTTTTAACTTGTATCCTTGTGTTGATGGTAATAATGTAAACATTACCACCTTTCTGTTTGATTTAGACAATGAGGTTTCAAAATCTCTTACTTTAAAGTTCTTTCATGGATTTCAACCCGACAGCCTAACCACATGATCGATCATCCTCAATGAACTTGATACGGCAAATGATACTTCTTTCTACTTCCAAAATTGATTTCTTCACAATTCAAAAAAGAGGTTGTTTGTATAAACACAAGATTTTATATAAATAAAAATAATGTCTTCTACGATCCTCAAAAACTATTCTTAGCCTGCACATGTTTCCCTATTACTATTTAATCAAAAAAAGTTACCTCAACGACGAAAAAATCTGCTAGAAAACCATCCGTCAGTCTGCGTGTAACAAGTAACTTGCTGTATTCTGCAATACAGAACTTTTAAGGTCGCCACATGGTCTTTTGGACACATAGAATGCCCTCCTTCTCCTGAACATAGGTCATACGTATCTCCCAGTGTAAGCTTTTAAAAATCGCCTCTAATGATTTAAGTATATGTGCCTTGTCACGTATAATTGCCCAACCACCAGGTCTTAATATCCGGTCCATCTCAACAACTATGCTTACCCCTTTCTTACACCTGCAAAAGCAATTTTCACATTCTAAGATGACCTATGTTCAAAAGAACATATAATATGGAAGATCATACTATTATATGTACAAGAACTAAATAAAAAAAGGTTAATTTGACTCTTCCTTAAAGCATTGTTCAGTTGACATCGAAAAGGATTCTTTAGTATTATAGTATAAAGTATGTTCCCATTGAGTGTATTTTTCCCTTTCTAGTTTCTATATTGTAAAACGAATCAAAATATGATATGTCATTGTAGTTGGCGTAGTTCATTCTTCATACCTAAAGAAAGTGCATAACCTAGGTATGGCCTATGGGCGGGCATCTTGGTAAATTAACTAAGCTGCCAAATGGATCTTTATGAAAATCAAATCGTAATCGTACCAGGAAGTAGTCTTTAGTGAGTCATGAACCCATAATGTTATAAAATATAATAATATCATTTAAAGATGAGGAAAATGCAGAAAAGATTTATAATATAATATAAATTCAAATTTACCTGTTCTTAAGCCTTGAGAAGAGATGATCAGCATGCAAAAGGTCGTATGATCTTGGATAAGTACCAAACGATTCACACCAGTCATGATAGATGCCAACCAGGCCACGCTCAAATATTATGGGAAGTGTGTCGGGTGCATATACAGGCACCACATTCATGACCCAAACCTTCTGTTCCACGAGAGCAGCTGCAAAACTGTAATGTCATAATGCACTCAGCAAATTAACAAATGATACAAGTTGAAGATTTTGAGGTCAAACCATCTTAATTTTCAACTTTCATAATTCATACACGCTTGACCTTCAAAGCTAATAGAGGGAGTAAACACAAAATTAAAATGGAGGGAATGCAGAAGAATAGGTGATGAGATTTAGTAATCTCGTTTCATACCTTCCGAAAATCGCATGCATGTCCATTACATTGTGAATAGTCGACCAGTTGATACCCATTGCAGTTAGGTAGGATTTTTCAACGATAGCTTTCCAGTGCTCGGTGTCTGAAACCAACTTTTCTCTTTTGTTCATCCAGTCAGGAAACGTCTGAAGCCTCTTGGGCCATTCCTCAGGCCACTCTGTTCCTCTTTCTTCAATGGCAGATGGAATTGGATGCAAGCATGACTTTATGGGAACATACCTGATCCATAAAATCCAGGATCGCAAAAAGTCATATAATATTTCTTTCATTACCATTTTTAGTGGGATATAGAACTACACATTATGGTTTATAGGCTTTGACACTCAAATTTTTGTTGTCTAAATCCATACTATTCACACATCCTTTAACCTTGTATGAGTTTTTGCAGGTAGTAATAGATAGACACAATGTGTTGTTCATGTGGTTTGAGATACTCTAATCTTCGTAAATTCAAATTTAAATCAAGGCGCATTGAGTTGGAGATTCATCGTCAAATGCACAAACATACTAATCAGCCAATAAGAGCTTACCAAGCAGCATCTGCATTCTCATTGTCCTTGCACATAGGAGGAACCTTCTTCCTTCTTAATTTATAAATTTCATTTGATTCTGGTTTCTGGTATATTCTAACACCAATGTCACTGACATCATCAGTTTTATGAGCCAAGATGTTCCAACCAATAGAGGCGGTCAACTTCGACATGGCTGGAAAAAGACAAGTATCAATATATAAAAATTATAAACAATGATCTCCAGATGATGATATAAAGCATATGTGAAATTAACATGAAACAGATTGACGCTGAAACAAGAAGAAACTACAAAAAATTTAATTTTAAAGTTCAACGATTTTTGTAGAAAAGAAAGAAGAATAACTGAGTAGATTTTTAGGAGAAGATAAAGAAACTAAACCTTCATCATCTTCAATACTATCATGTTTACTTGATATGATCAGGTAGCCGGCAGGTCTTAAGATTCTATTCATCTCTATAAGCAGCTTACCACCTGAAAAAGTTGTAAGAAAACGACATAGATGAATAAACAAATAAGATAGAAGTTTATTGCCTATGGAAGAATATCCAACAAAGGCACAATTTGGTAAAGTAATAGAAATTTGAAAAATAACATAACACGAACCATTAGCTTGCCAATGAATTTGACATTCTCCACAATGTATAGTATCAAAAGTGCCACTGGGAAAAGGTAGCCTCCGCGTTCCAAAAGAGCTAACTACAGCAGGAAAACCACGCTCGAGGGCCACCTGAGCTAGGTCCACTAGGTCATCTTTCAAGCCTAGTGTAAGTGTGAATACGTTCTTCTCGAAAAGGAATGCTCCAAAGCTTGAGTCAATACATCCAATGTCCAGTATTGTGCGAATATTTCTTCCCCATTCAATGTCTGGTACTGTCTATCAATTCAATCAATACCACGAGAAAGAAAATAAGAGAAGTGTCAAATATGATGCATGAAAACAATTTTAATAAACAACATGAAAAAGTTAGTAAATCAAACTGCGGATCCCTAAAATGGTTTCAAAATAGTACACTTTAGATTTTTTTTTTTCCTTTTTTTTTAAGGCACATTTTAAAATTTGGAACTGTGGATCCCTAAAATGGTTTCAAAATAGTACATTTTAGAATTGGAATGGGTAACAATGGCAGTTTTTGAAGCAAGTAAATGTTCATAACATAAAGCAAGAAAAGTTGAAGTACTTGCCTCTTCAATAGATTCAAGATAATGAGCAATTCCACCTGCCACCTCTGATTGGTTTTGTGGGAAAGTTAGAAATTCACCAGATTCCACCACCCAACTTTGTGTCTTAACAAATTGAGCAAGTTTTGGATGTGCTACATTCTTAAACCATATCTGCAACGATTCTTATCTAGGTTATCACATGACTAAGGAAAACAGAAAGTACTCAGAAAACCTAAGACCAAAATCGTTTGTTATATAAACATACCTTGTCTCTACTCTCTGGCCAGTTAATGGGTGTTTGATATCCGTTGCGTGGAAGAGGAACAAGGCACATTAACGGATTCCTAGGACAACTCCTCTCATGATGTCGATAACCTTGAATTCGTTTTGAGGTAGCTTCAATGTCAATACAAGGAATGTAATTATGCTTACTCCTCGTACTACACAATTTCCAATGGTACTCGGCATTTGGATCAAATAATGGACCTGTAAACTTCTGCTTCTTTCCCAGTTTAGCCTTTATTTCTACATTCTCATCTACCTGATCCACATCAACCCCAGTACCAACTAAATCAGCATCCACTGTGTTTTCTTCTCCTCCTTCTCCTTCTCCTTCTCCACCTTCTCTTTCTACTTCGTTTTCTTTCCCATTTTCGGTCTCTGCCTCCATAATCTCAGGTCCTTTCACTTCCACTTGTTTCTCCTCTTTCTCACCCTCTTTAACAACCATCGGTTCTTTTTCTGCTTTCTTATGATCTTTGTGTCCATCAACAGCATCCAATCCTAATGAACCTTTAATCCCTTCCTTCTCCTCACCTTTTCCCAGATTCGAATCTGATTCATTCTTAATCAAACCAAGAGAAGATTTGGTATTTCTTAATTGCGCTTTTTCTGAAATGGGATCAGCAATTTCACCAAAGGTGCTTCTTTGATATGTGACAGAAGAAGCTGAAGGAGAAAACATATACCAAACAAACACAAAACACAAACCCAAGATTGCCACCGATGCGAACTTTATACAAAACCCATACGACCTTTTCGCTTGGCGACCAAATCTAGCTATAGGCAAACCTATCTTCTTAAAACCCATCGACTCAAAAGGCAACAGAAAAACTATATATCTTTACTAATCAATCAAATATTTCAATGAAGAAGCAAACGAACAAACAGGTTGTGGGTATGAATGGTTAGTGAAGTGTTAACTGTAAGAGAAATGATGTACAGATCAAGAAGAATAAACAAATAGTTTTTAAGTTAATTACCCACTGAATCCTTGATGCAATTGCATTGAAATAGTGATACCCATGTGGGTTGTTAGCCTCGTCGCAGCTTGATTCAACTTTGTTTCGAAAAGAATCTCATAACTTTCTTGTAAGTGTAAAAATTAGAAAACTAAAGGGAAGTAAACAGTCGTGGAGAAGAAAAACAGGGGTTTGGTCAAGCTTAGTCCCGACAACTATAAAAGGATGCGTTCACTTCTGAGATCCGCATGCGGGTTTTCTACCATTTCTCTTAACCCGCCCCAGGTCCGGCTCGTCAGCTCTGCCCCAGCCCAACCAAATTTTAAAATAATCTGTAAACCGTTTCTATAAACCCCCAGAAATTAAAAAATGAAAGAGCGATCGATCGATCGATCTGAAGATAACGAAATTAATCATGATAACTACATTTTACTGAGTTTAGGGTTTTTCATCGACATTTTTTTGTTAGAATTAGGGCTAAGAGTTTTTGGTTAATGGTTATAATAAATAGGATTAATTGATGTGAATTTAAATACTATACTGTTGATTAGCATTAAATACTTACGAAAAGGGTATATATTAACATGATCAACTACACATCTCATATAGGTTCATCAACGATTAGCAAATATATACGTATAATATAGATAAAATTTATAAATTTTAACTAATTTTAATTATCCGTAATAGTTTTTGGTAAATGTTGTTTCAAAATTGCATAAAAATAGAATTATCAAATTTTAAAACGATCTTTGACATATGCGTAAAATATAAACAATGTTTTATAATTTTATTGGTTTAAACAATGGGTGAAATCATATAACTCGTTAGTTACTAAACTCAATAAAAATTTATGACTTTGTTCGTACTATGTGCATGTATTAAACTTTGTTTCAAAATAATAATAATAATAATAATAATAATAATAATAAAATATGTCATTTCAATTCTATGCATAATGCATTTGTCCATGATTAAATAACAAAGAGACTCTAAAATAAATACAGATAGCTTTACCAACAAATCGTGTTAGTTAATGTAACTCGTATTCTGTATTCATTATCGAGGAGTATTAGGTTTGTTAGAAATCTATATCTATATCTATATTTTATATATTACAATAAAAGAGAACATCTGATTGTCACGTGTCATTATATCAACAAATTATTTTTTTTCATTTTTCGTTCTTTTTCTTAATTTGGAAAAATTCAATAATAGATCTAACTAATCTATTCTATCTATACTATTAAAAGAGTAACTATACTCAATTCTGGTGAAGCCACGTGTCATCACCATGAATCGACACGTGGCATTTATAGTTTTTAAAATAATAGAGATCCTAGTTTATTACCCGCGTATTACGCGGATATTTTTAATATATATAAAATATAATGAATTAAAAGGTAAAGGTATAAATATTATTTTTTTTATAACAAAAAGTATATAAGAATGATATTATTATTTAGGGATAATTGCGTAAAAAACCTTAAAGTTTGACCATTTTTGTGATTAAAACCCTTAACCATTTTTTGTTGCACAAAAAACCTCTTACTGGTAAAATTTTTTGAAATTAGGACTTGACCGGTTATAATAGGTTGCTATGCTTACATGGCGCACACGTGGCGTCCACATGGCAAAGCCGACTTACGTGGTGCCTACGTGGCACTACATGTACAATTCTTAAACTGAATTTTTGCATAAAAACCCCGAATTGGTGACTTTTTCGATTAAAACCCTTAACTATATTTTTTTCACCTCTAACCAACAATAATTCTCTTTTTTCTCTACCTCCGGCAACTCCGATTACTCTATCTCCTCTTTATGTTCAGTGCTGTTTATTTTATGTATGTATGTTCGATTAACTTTTGTCGTTTGATCTTGAATTTTAATGTCAGGATCTAAACTTAACTACCTAAGATTAACTGATTTGAATTGATCAGAGTATAAATCAATAATCTTGTATTAAATCAAAGTCTAATTAAGAAGTTTGCGGAATAACACTTAATTACTTTTAATAAAAGCTTTCAGAATCCATAACAGATAAACATAAATGAATAAACAAAATTGCTTGTATTGCTGAATCAGAATGATTACAATCACCTCTAATCTGTTTGATTAGACGAAGAACACAAATTGTTCTTAGGGTTTTACAACCTTAGAGGCTTATGAAAACTTAAACAAAAAGCAATTACAAACTTGAATGTGCAGAAACTTAATTACAATAGAAAAACATATTCTATGTATTTATAATGCTTTCTGATTTGTTTCCTTGAAGGACTCTGACTTCTCTGATAGCAGATATGTTGGAATCTTCGTGTAAATATCTTTTCCTGAATATCAGCACTTTCTGTTTATGAAACTGTTGAGCAGCTTGAAACACTTAGCAGCTTGAGCAGAACAGCTTGAGTGAAATTACTCTGGCAGCATGAACTTTTATACTAGCAGCTCGAACTTCTTCAACTAACACCAAGAACTTTGTACTTACATAGAAATTCTACTAACAGTCTGAGAAGTATAACTAACAGTTTGAACTACTTAGAATATTTCCCAACAATTAACTTCAATTGTGCCGATGGAATCGATTTCATTTTGTGTTCACGAGTTGCATTTTTTGGTTCAGCTTTATGTTCAATTTCATTTATTTATATTCCATTTTAGCATCTGAATATGATCAGCTAGAGCAGTGAGGTTCGCTAGCCTAGAGGGTGAATGTTTCATTGGGAAACGAATTCTTGTTTGATAAATAAAAGTTGAATAAATATTCATGTAATCAAAATGCAATCAGTGAATACTCAATTTTAATTATCTTTGTTGGTTGGAGGTTTTTTATCAAATAAAATTATTTGGGGTTTTAATTGAAAAAACTAAATAAGTTGGAGGTTTTTTATGCAAAAATCTATTTAAAAGTTTTACACGTCATCAAGTTGCAACCAGCTAAACCGGTTGCAAGTCAGATTTTTTGAAAAAAACCCAAATTTACAAAGTTTTAACCGGTTGGAGGTTTTTTGTGCAATAAAAAATGGTTGGGGGTTTTAATCGTGTTAGTTTAAAACACCATTTAAGGTATCAAAAAATTTTACCGGTTAGAGATTTTTTGTGCAACAAAAAATGGTTAAGGGTTTTAATCACAAAAATGGTCCAACTTTAAGGTTTTTTACGCAATTATCCCTAAATAATAATATCATTCTTATATACTTTTTGTTTTAAAAAAATAATATTTATACCTTTACCTTTTAATTCATTATATTTTATATATATTAAAAATATCCGCGTAATACGCGGGTAATAAACTAGTGAAATAAATATATAAATAACATTTTATCTTTCAATCCTAATTTATTTTCTTAAATTAATCGCTTCAATTCATTATATTAAAAGCAATTAAACAAATAACATTATTGAATAATGTAGAGTTAATTATTTATTAATCTTTATAAATATTAAAAATAATAAATTACATTTATCTTTTGTTTTATTTTAAAAATAATAAAATTTATTTATCTTTCTTGGTGTTATTATTTTTTTTCAAATACATCCAAAAAATAGTCTCTAAGTAATAGTTAAAACCCAAAGGCCCCCAAATAGAACAAAAACACAACCCCCAATCTACTATCACATTAGCCACGGATGGCACCCGCGGGCACGATTACATATCACCCGTCACCCGTGCACACGGGGTATTTTTGTACCCGTCAACAGGTACATATTATCTCTCATACCCGTCACCCGTGGGCACCGGTAAATCCACGGGTTTCACATTTTAAAACAATTATGAACACTTTCTTACACAAAGAAACATATTTTAGCAATCAAACACATTCAAATAACATATAGATCTTGAAAGCACGTCCAAATAATAAAAATATCAAACATACAAACAACATATATACATAACTAATTATTAATGTTTCCAAACCCAAAGTATTTCAACAACATTATAACAATGAAACAACAACATACCAACGTTTTATTAAATGAGAATACATCCACTAAACATGAAAATACTTGGAATGTGACCTTACAAGTTGATAGTAAACTCAAATACACGTGGGCATATCCGCGGGTGAAAGTCACGGGTTTCACGGATACGGTGGCCGGTAAACCCGTGGGTAAAATATTATACTCGTGCCCGCCCGTCACCCGCCAGCGGGTATGATTTTGTACACATACCCATGTCCGCGAGTGTGTTTTTACGGGTTTATCCACCTATAATGGACGGGTATCCGCGGGTTGCGGGTTTTTTTTCACCATTGTCATCTCTAACATTAGCTCAAAATCTTAAAGGGACACATACACCATCTCGACCAATTAAGCTGCAATTTTAATTGCCCATTCGGTATCCAATTTTAATTGCACAATGCACACTTGGGAATATATGTATTAATATTGTATGTTTTTTGTTTCAAATATAATCTTTTTTATTTTAAAATTTTATTATATATTTATGTAATTTTAACTGGTACAGCTTAAGGTTTTTTTTAGTTTAAATTTAGATTAGCTAAAAATTTACAAATGTCAAATAGATAATACAAATAACATTATTGGATTCAAATAATAGGTAGAGTTAATTATTTATTAACGCTTATAAATATTGGAAATAATGAATTGTATTTATCTTTTATTTTATTATAAAAACAATAAAATATATTTATCTTTTTTGACGAAACGTGATGATATCATGTGACATTTTGTATTCACTTTTATTATATAACTAGTTTATGAACCCACATATTACGTGAATAAATTTTGATAAATAAATGGTTATATAAAATTTCTGTATTTAATCGATATAATTTAAAATTTCAATTTATATAAAACATAACGTGTGTGTGTGTGTTTTATTACAATAAACAAAATGTTATAAAATATGTTTATTGTTTACTTATTTAATATTGTTTGTATAATCTTTATTAATTTTTGATATATAACAAATTTATAAACACATAATATTATTTTTAATTAGACATATAGATAAGTATATATAAGTATAAGATGTAATTTGGATGTATTTATATTATATTCATAATAATAACACAAAATATTAGATGATGAGAAATATAATAAATATTGAATGATGATAAATGTTATATATAGTTAATGATTTATTAATATTTATAGGTTCTAAAAATAATAAATTGTTTTTATATTTTATTATGTATTTGTATTTATCTTTTCTGATTAAACGTGGATGTGACATATGTCATTTATATGTTCTCTTTTAAGTCGTGATCAAGATTTACACCAGTGAATGTTTAAAATCTGTTTTCACAGAGCCATAAGGAATTCAATATATTCTACTTTAATCCTATAAGCCACAAGATGTCTTCAACAAAACGTGATGTGTTGCTAGCACACTTTGGTTTTAATATAAAATAAAGAACGCAAGACTAAGTAAACTGGAACTAGCGGACAAATAGGCAAGTATTACATATCGTTTGCTAGCATAGCTTAGGTAAATTCGGGTTGTCAAACTCAGGGACAATTGGTGGATGATGATAGTAAACCGTTAGTTAATGGCTAGTGATGATTATAAGTGGATACCTTTGAAAAGTAAACCTAGATTCAAGAACAAAATAACACACTTCAACAGTCATGATACTAGTGAACCCTTACTTGCTCTTCCGTCTTACCGGGGACAGCGTCGGCTATCTTCTGTTACCTTCCGTCGACATCCTTAGCGAAAGTCACCAATGCCGTCTCGAACAGTTTGTCTTTCTCTCTCGTCCACGTTGAATCTGCCGCGGATTCAATCATCATTTTGTTATTTTGATACATATTATATTCCAGTTGACTGGTTTCATATTGTATAAACAGATCGATCGATCCGGGGATGTGAAGTTTATTTACTCTTGAATTCGATGAGGAATTTAGAGGACCGAAGCTTGAACAACTTTGACACTAATTCAGCAAAGATAAGGGAATACAATTTAAGATAAATACAACTTCTTATTTCAATTTAAAATATATTAAAATAATATAATTTAAACCAAATATCATAAACTCTAATTAAATCAAATTAAATATTGATTATCTTATTGATCATTTTATTTTTTATTTTTAACATATTTATCTGAATAATTTTTATTAGAAATACCCACGTAATTAGATATAACTAAGAAATATCATTGTTCCAAATACTATATCATTTGTTAGAAAACATTGTTCCCTAATGCTACAATCAAAATTTACTATAACATTTATCAAACAGTGTTAAAAAAAATACTACGACAATCAAAAAAATCACAGGGGAAATCAAAATTTTCAATTTCGTTTTTGTGGTTTATTATAAATTATAAATTGGATTGTTTCACTTTAAAAATTATATTGACACTTTGACAGTCATTGTAGTTAGACTTTCAAATGTATAAAAAGATAGATTGATTAGGAAATCTGGAGTTTATTTATTCTTGAATTCAGTGAGGAATTTAGAGGATCGAATCTTCAACAACTTTGACACTAATTCAGTAATCTTTTTATATGAAATGTGATGATGTTATGTGGCAATTTGTGTTCTCCTTTATTATATATATAGATTATATTAACCCGTGTATTTATAAATGTATTTTTCTCAATACTATATAAAATTTTCGTTAATTTAGATATAAGTATCGAAGTTTAAACGCAATTATATAAGCATCATGTGTAACACACGGGTAATAAACTAGTAGTTATAAAAATACAAATTATGTTGTCATGTTACCGACTCTAGGTTTACCATCAGGCATCACTCGGTTACCGCAAGGGGTGGCAATTTGAGTCCATTCAAACAAATGGGTCAAACGGGTTGACGACCAAAACTTATAAATTTACATAGTTTTGAAATTTTTTTCAAATAATAATTATTTTAGTACATCGTTTTATAAATTTTCACTTTAAAAAAAAAGTTATGTTCTATCTTAGTTTTTTACAATGGGTCCATTTAACTCTTTGGCCCGTTTAAGCCGTTGGATCAAGATTGCCACCACCGCCTTAAGTTTACCCGGGTCCCATATCAACATTCAATGACTAGTAAAATTTGTCACATTAAATGACTCAATGAATGATTTTAAGTAGTCGTATAAATGACTTAGTCACTCAACCAACCGACAAGGTTATATATACATACACACACATATAGGTTCAGTGGAGAACTTTTATGTATCGATGTACAAAAAACTTATATCATCTATTAAACAATGTGTGGATTAGATTAATGACAAAAAAATAAATAGTTAAACAATGTTATGCATCTTGTGCATTGTAGAATTAAACAAGGAATGACCTTTTGGGGAATGTGCATAATTCATTAAATTTAATATTTTAACAAATAATCAAATAAAAAATGCTAAATAAATTCAATTGATACACTTCCAAATTTAACAAAAAATACACAAATTTATCTATGCATCGTATTAAAAAAAGACACTTATGTAACAAAAAGAATACACAAATTCATTTATGCATCGTGATCATCTTGTTCATCATCCATCTATGCATCATGTTCATTGTTCATTCATCATCTATTTGTCCATCATCTTCATGTTCATGTTCATCTTCGTTCATCATCGTCTTCATGTTAATCATCTTCGTCTTCATTTTTTCGTGGATGATGGTGGTGGTGAATAGCGGCGGTGGCCGGTGATTGTGATCGGCCGAGAGAAAAGGAGAGGAAATGGAGGCCGAGAGAGGGGGTGGACAACTATGGTGGTGGTGGTGGTGATGAAGGTGGTGGAGAGAGGGAACCGTGATGGTGGTGGTGGTGGCGATGCACAACCGTGGAGGCTAGCGGCCGAGAGGGAGAGAGAGTGTGTGTGTGGTTGAGAGAAAGAGGGGGGAAGAGAACGAAAGCGAGAGAAATTCAAGAAAATCTAAATTTAGTTAATATTGATTTAATTTCCTTATTTTTTTATTTCCATATGTTTAATTTCAAATATATTTTGTATTCCTTAAATGACCTTTATGCACCCTTGGCAGATTAGCCGACGCATAAAAGTTCTCAGAAGTTCCTCGATACAAAAAAGTTCTCAATTGAATTGAACCTCTAAGAGAGAGGTTCAATTGAGACATTTTATGTGTATATATGGTCATGAACAAGTCGTTAATAATCACACATTTAAGCATAAATAATTTTCAATATTTGACAAATAACGATGCAATCAACAATTGACAACAATAAGCATAACCAATTAAGCATGTCAATACGAATGATCAAGTAACATCATGATAATAATGACAGATAAACAATTAAATATGCAACATTATTTTACATCAATTTTAGAATTCACAATGCTTTAAAACAATTAAGCTTTGGTTCCTGAACCAAATCACGATTATGCAAGACAAGGATAGGCCTTTTTAGGTAGACTTCATTGCCTCAAGCCACTATATATATATATATATATATATATATATATATATATATATATATATATATATATATATATATATATATATATATATATATATATATATGTATGTATATATATATATATATATATATATATATATATATATAAGGGTTAAAGTCATAGAATAGTTGTGTACTTTTTAAAATGTATCGATATGGTACGTGTACTATTTTAATTATTCATATTACACGTGTACTTTCTGAATCGTTTAAATTTGATACGTGTACTACATTTTTTCATACCAATATGATACCTTTGGTAACCGGTTACTGGCTATACCTGTTAAGAGTAAAATTTCTCTTTTTATTAATGTTCAAATATCTATAATTGAAGTATCAAATACACTCTCTCGTCCTTGTGATAACCTAATAGGAGAAATCACATAGCACAGCCAACTTCAAACACCTACAGACCTCTGTAGAAATCTCTAACGACGATCTTCAACGTCCAATTCGAAGAACTATGTGTTGCGAAGCTTCTCCTCAAATTTCACACAGATCCAACGGTGAACAAGTCCGTATCGACGATTCTCTCACAACTGCACAAAGCTAGACGAAATAACCGCTCATAAAAAGTAAATGTATGATATTAACAATATAAAAAGTACACGTACTATATCGATACACATTAAAAAGTACACTGCTATTGTACGACTTTAGCCCTATATATAATGTATACATAAACCCTCATTGCTTATTAAGTCCACAAAGTTTTACCAAACTTGTCTTTGGGGTGAAAACTAAAGTTTCGGGGTGTTGTGACATCTTACGAAACATTAATTTGTAATTTGACTTTAAAACCATTTAAAACCTTGTTACTAAAGGTGAATTACAAATATAAGATCCTAGCATAGGCCGCCAATGCTCAAAACTCAAATGCTGGGATATAAGGTTTGTTATAACGTGACCACTAGTTACAATGTGACCCCTTTGTACCAGTGAATGTTTTTCTTCTTCGAACTCATTGAAATTCATACCAAATCATAAATAATGTCTATGGAACATTAAATGAATTTAACCAATTCATATTTTTGATTTTTTACGTCATCATTTAGCCTTCAAACACATTAAGACAATATTCAAACCAAGAATCTTAAGAATTTATTTGATCCCTAATATGGGTTCTAACCCAAAACAACATTAACCAATAAACCATTACATTTTTAGGATCCAAATGACTTTTATAAAGGCATACTTGTATATCGTGGTAATTCTCAACCTATTAACCAAAAACCCATTTGGGTTCATCTATTTCAAATGGAGCAAGTGAAAAATAAAATGAAGAGGAACAAGAAGAAAAGGCATATACATCGCTTAGCTCCTTAAATGAGCAAGAAAACTTATGTTTGAAAGAAAACTATATTATGAGGTAAGTTGCCAAATGAACTCTCCCTTCCTCCACCAACACCCTTCCATCAAACACATTATTTCACTTTATACCCTACTCACAAATCACAACATCTTATATTTAATAAATACAAAACTACATTACTAATATTATCATTTTTATAATCCATATCATAAACAATAATATTTATTATAATACTTGATAATCAATCCCCCACACAAATGATTAAACACAATTATTCTCATATTAACCCTAACAACTCACCAGCATTTAACACCTTTATGCAATGTACAAATCTTTATAGCAAGACTATTGTACTTAGTGAATTCATAGCATTTGAATTAAATCACATGTCAATAAACTTAATCACATAATGACCCCAAATTAGATCATAATCTAGAATTCATATAATTTTCTTTGGCATAAATAATAATCCATTGTTCTAATTTACACTAGTTAAAGATCATTAAGACAACTTACCTCACAATTGTT
Organism: Centrapalus pauciflorus; assembly: GCA_020465985.1. NCBI lineage: Eukaryota > Viridiplantae > Streptophyta > Magnoliopsida > Asterales > Asteraceae > Centrapalus > Centrapalus pauciflorus. The sequence goes on along the minus strand of JAANYP010002798.1, from coordinate 580,059 downwards.
CTAAGTTTAAACTTTTATATATTGTAGATTGAAATATAATTATTGTATGAGTTGGTAGTAACGTCAAATTTCAATAAAGTTTAACTATTTATGGTTGTCATCAAAAGTCCCAAACAAATTAAACTTCAATTCCATTAAATTTGTATTTCACAAACCAAATACACATTCGTATCACCCAAGGAAATAATGTATAGTAAAGACTTAAGACTCGAGTTTGTAATTTCACTTTAGATAATTAGTGAAATATATACACATTTAAAATAGGATTTGTATTTTGATTATTTTCTACCGATGAAGCATTTCATGTTGAAATTCTATGTAAAAAGCCTATGAAAATAAATTAAACTAAAAATACAAATTATACACACATTAAATGAAGCATGTCATGTTAAAATTTTAAATGAGATTGAAGATTCTATGTTTTAGGGCGTGTTTGTTTTGTTGGATGAGTTTAAAAATAAATATAGAGTATAGGCATAATCACATAAGTATTGGTTTGAAAGAAAAAAAATAAGGTGAGACAAAACTCATAAGTTTATATATATTTAAGTTTTTAGTGATGATTTTCATATATTTGGTTTCAACAACTTAACCAAATAAAGTTTACAAATGCGAACCCATTTTATACGTTTAAACCCCATTAAACAAACACCAATAAACAAAGTCAAGTACTATATATATTCCAACAATAATTTTTGTAACCCCCGTTTGGATGTTTTATGCTTATTAGTTTACCCAACTTAGTGTGTCCGAAGTACTAGTCCAAAAGCCATCTCGAGATGCCACCTCAGACCGGTTCTGATGGGAACACCATCCTGCCAATCACGACCTCGCTCTACCTCACCCTGTTCTGACTTCTCCCTGTCTCTCTTCCTCCCTCTCTATCTCTCCGTACATTAAAATACTTATTATGAATATTAAGATAAAAATATTTTTTAGTTAAAAAGATGAAGATGATAAAGAGAAAAAGCGGATGCGATGATAAAGACGATATTAAAGAATGATGAGTATTCCCACCACCCTTTTAAGTTATTTTCATTAAGCAATCCTATACATCTACTTATACCCTTCATGTCTCTTTTGATTTTGTCATATGTCATGATCATATTTTATGATATTCTTTTATACATAAGAGATGCTTATCAATCATTTCTCTTTTAAGAACCCTTAATCAGATTGAAAAGAGGAAAATTTGTACAAAAAACCTCTAAGTTGGATCATTTTTTTGGATTAAAACCTCCAACTATTTTTCATTACACAAAAATCCTAAATTGACTAAAACTTATAAAAATGAAATTTTTCCCAAAAAAAAAATACTTACAACCTAATGAATCGATTGCAATTTGCTTACCAATCCTTCGTTTCCGACAAACATTCTCTCCAACGAACTCACTTGTCCATGCTTTATGATTCAAATCCACATTTCTTGTTGATTTTTTATTCAAATGTGCGTGTTTTTGTTGAAATTTACTTTTTCGGTGATATTTCAGTGGTCACTGGTGACTTGTCGACGGCGACCTGTGAGTTTCAACCGGTAATATCTTGTTTTTGTAAGATTTTACCACTTGAGAATTTTTTGTGCAATGAAAAATAGTTGAGATTTTAATCTAAAAAATAATCCAACTTGAAAGTTTTTTTACACAAATATCTCTTAAAAAATAATAGTTTGACGAGAATAACATAGAGATTTAAATAATACCATCTATGTTTAATGTTATCGAGAAATTGAGAAAATCAAAATTACAAATGAAGTGATATAACATGCTTAAGATTGTCAAATCCATCATTTTAGTCGATCACTTTCTTCATGTTTTCTATTGCACCACGTTTTTTTCATCCAATATGATTTTGTTTTTATTTAATAAATAAAAAATAATTTCAACCACAAAATAAAATTGATAAAATGATAATTGTAGCACATACGATGATACGATCATTGTCGACCACCTAACCATCTAAAGATCTATTCCCAATTATTGGAGAAAATTATTGTCAAATGGACATGCATAGCTTCCGATCATATCTTTTTAAATAAACATTATAACTTATTATTAATAAATAATAATAATAATTTTATTTTTTTAATAAATAATAATAATAATTTTATTTTTTTAATAAATAATAATATACGTAAATATAAGTTCAATTTTTATACATTCAAATTCTAAATGAATATTATACTTTATTAATAATAAACTAGTTTAGCAACCCGTGTATTACACGAACTGATTTTATTAATTAGAATATTTAAACATATAAAAAATTATAACAAATGAGATGAACAAAATATACAAAACGGTGTGGATGTTAATCACATGAGAGGAATAAATTAGGATAGCAATTTTAATGACGAACTCAATTTTATAACAGATATGACAGAATCAATAGAAACCCTATATATTTATTAAACAATTTGAATGATTTTTAATAACCCTTGAAATGGATACATATAACCTGTAACAAAGTTCCTATAAAATAGATATAGTTAAGTTACATGTGGAATTTATTTACTCTTTTTTTTGAAAATCTTCATAGTTAGATTAGTTTACCTGTTGGGAAAAACCCCAAGATCCGTCTCTAGTGAGGTACCCGGAGGTAACAACCCTCCCCAAGCCCTTTATGGAAACTTGGTGGCCACCAGGACAAGTCCTGATGATTATCTATTTACTCTTTTAATAGAATCAATGGATAATAATTTTATTTACCAAACGCATCCTAAAATCAATAGGGCAGAAAAGTTAAAATATCATACCAGAAGAGGACCAAATGAAACACTATGAAAACCGTAGGGACCAAACGTAAAATTACAACTCTACTCCCCTTCACTCCACAGTCCACACACATCAACCACACACAAGTTACCGCCAGGAAATTGTATAAAAACGGTCATCACCACCGGCATCGTCCGTTGCCGCCGCCGTCTCTTCCATAGCCGCCGTACAAGCGTCATTAACCACCATCTCCGCGGGTATTTAAATTTTATCCGTAAAAGTCGAAGAATCTATTCAGAAGAATTTTGATTCGTCCCGAAATGAACGATCCAATCCGAATTGTAGATCATGCCACAATAGAATTATTAATTACTAGATTCCAAATTTGATTGCGTAAGCGCAATTTAATGAATCTTGCTGCATCATCATCATCGGCATCAACAGCGCTGCTAGGTTACGATAGAACTTCCTTACCAATTAACACAAAAACGTTGCGGATTCCCGTATCGGATTCGCCTTGTCACATTGATCTGCTCTTATCGTTACCTATCCCCAAATGTCTTTATAAGACCAATAATAATAAGATGCGTATTCCCAAGACACTCAACGTTTCAGTTTGCTTCTCCCTTCTATATTCCTCGCCTTCTCGATTCCCCCACTTTCATTCTTTCGTTCCAGATTTAGGTTTCTGTTCTTCCAGAAAACTCTTCACCGCCAAAACGATTCAAGGTTTGCTCCATTTTAATCTTTCAATCTAAATTGATTTGCTTTGTTCATTTGTGTTATGTATTTTGATTTGATTCATAACTTAACTGTTACTGTTACTGTTTTGCTTTTTTATTTTTTTACTGCTTAATTAACATTTGACTTGATTGGTTTCATGAATCATGTTTTTGCTATAAATATAGTTTAAGTGTTGGACTGTTTTTACGTTTATTGTTTTATGATTTCTGAACTTAGTGGTTGGAATCTATTATTAAGATATTATTATTTTCGGTTGTTAGAATATGTTTTACGCACATGTTTCGTTTTTTCGTATTTCTTAAGGCCTCGTGTGGTGGACTCTGATTCTATCTTCAAGTTAAGGACTCAACACTCAACCATTGTTCCATTGCTTCAGAGCTTCTCACATAAATGAGTTGTTTCTTTGGTTTAGGGTTTATATGTTAGTGTTGAATGTTACCTTGCATAGATGTTGCTAGCCTTTTCTTTTGGATTTGCCCAGGTTTTTGGTGGATTGATTAAGTTTAGAGGTTGTAATCCTTTTATTTGATATTTAGGAGGGTTTTTTTTGGGATTTTAGGTGTTTATCAACGCATATCTGAGGAGTTTACATTTAAAGATTTGAGCACTTACACAGTCGCTTTGTGTTCTTTCAGTGGTCATTGAAGGTATGTCTCCCAAGGTTGTTGGTTTTTTTTTTGGGTGGGGGTGATGCTCTTTGCTTTCTGTTTTTCCAGTAAATATTTATTTTCACTCATTTTTAAAGCCACATTTTAGGGTTCTGTTACTTGGATTCTTTAGGTATAGCACTTTGATATTCTTGTTATGGTCTTCCATATGTTCAATTATCTTTGATGAATCGACCAGCTGGTGTTTTAAAAACGTGCTCACTAAAATTAGACATCTGGTGTTGTGTCTTCAATTTAGCGTCTGAGTTTCTCAAATTCCCCCAATTAAGTGAATATAGGATCTCTCGTCTTCTTCCTCCACCTTCTGAGTTTTGATGTTTGCTTAATGTATACTAGGTGGTTTGTAACTTTGAACTTCTGTTTGCTAATGAATGTAGGATTTGTATTTTAACCATCATCTAAGAAATGCAGTTATGTCTTTTCCTCTACAATATAGTTTTAGTTTGTGTAAAGGGTTTTTTAATAAACTATCTTTATCAACTCAAGGAATTTTTGCTGTCAAGAGATTTCTGAATGATCTTGTGCAATTTAAAATGCAATACACTTTTATGATATGGTATTGCCACTGCAGCTGCTCATGTGCTTTAATCACATATATAGCTGACTTCAGCTATTATTGGGTTGGTTTTCTTGATTATTTTCTCTTCTTATATTACGTCACTTGTTGATCATGTTTTGCAGCATACCCTTTTTTCTGGTTTTTTGTTATATTCTCTAAAATTTTCCGCCTTGGGAGGCGTACTTTTGCTAAACAGTCTAAACATAACATGTTACTGATAATTACTTTTAATAGTGGAAGCAGTTTTGCGAGGCCGTTGTTTGATGGTTTGCTATATTTCTGTTTAAACCAGGTCCCTTTCAGTTAGAAGCACATTTTAAAATGGATGCCCCTGGTGATGGAGTTACATCATCAGAGATACAGGGAACTAATGGCTGTGAAAAATCTCAGGTTTCATGTGTATGGGCATCTCCTGAAGGAGGGCAAAAGATTGATATTGGCAAACATATATTCTGTAACAGGGCTGTGAATATGAAAAATATAGTTGCTGTTGGCTTTGATATGGATTATACGCTGGCACAGTACAAGCCTGAAACTTTTGAGTCCCTTGCGTATAATGGCACTGTCAAAAAGTTAGTGATTAACTTGGGATACCCTAATGAGGTTTGTTTATGACGATCATGCAAAACCTGGGTGAATTATGGGTCTGAATTATATTTAAATTAGACAAGTATTAGTTTATAAGCTAATTGAGAACATACACCGATACACTCGATGATGTGATTGCAAAAGATGACAATTACTATTTGGCTGTGAAGTTCAAAAATATGATTGAGAACAAAGTGACTTGAACTTGGCTTTTCTTTTTTCATTAAAACTCAAAAGTTCATATGATTCTTGAACTGATGTATGAGTCTGAGAAAGTTCACTCCTTCTGATAGTTAATGTGAAGCATACAACAGAAGTTTTATAGTATGTATTTGTTACACTAACTCATTGGGTGGTTTGGAAATTGATAAAAGAGTCAAAGATTTTACTTTTGGTTGGATGGGGGGCATGCATTCCCCACTGTATCATTCAATCAACATAATTTATTAATTCATGTAGAACAACAATATCCTCTATAATGGATATGCTCTATCCATAAAAGCCATTTCATCTTACCTTTGGGAAGAGGTTACCAAAATACTACTTTTTAAGAGAAGCATTTGGTGATTTGGATTCACCAAGAAAACCACTTGAGCACTCTGTCCAACCAAACATACCTGATTAGTTCAAAATAAATAAGTTGCAGGTTCTGTGTTCATGTATTAGGGGAGTCATGTTGCCATGTACAGTAAATGAGCAACCATGCATACAAGGGATATATCAAATTGTTTTCTTTTATTCTTTATTTTATGTCAACCTTTTGTTGTATTGAGTTAGATTAAGGTAACTAGCAACATAATTTGTTTTTGTGTTTTTAAGATATTTGGATTGTGCCAATTCACATAATTGTTTCTGTGATGTTTTGTAGAGTGATTGAACCCATCAAAATGTGAGCAAATTGAACCCTAAAATCATCAAGCACTTACTGAAATATGTTTGAAATCACTTGTTTTCTTAACATCTTATGCTTCTTAATTTTTTATCCTGATGCAGTTACTTGATTGGTCTTTTGATTGGACGTACATGGTCAGAGGACTGGTTCTTGATAAAAAGAGAGGAAATATATTAAAGGTTTGTGTTACCCATTCATAAAAAAGTAACTGCTTATTTCAGCATAGTCATCTATTTGACTGTGTATGCCAAATTACTATAGGGAAAATTATATAGAAACCCCAAAGATTATTATTACAAGAGGCATGACATAACATAACACAAAGGATGAAAGTATAAAGGCTGTACTAATTGGATCCAAACAAGGAATTGTTACGTAAAAGAAAACAGCGACTTTATACATAATTGAGGAAGCATATTGAATAAAGATGGAAATGTTTTGAAATCTGAATTATTCGAAGAGGGAATATGCATTTACACGGCCATAGAGCACACAGTAGCAGTGCTGATAGCCTAATAAGCAAGTTTCATATTCATTTCAATTACTAGGTTTCCTCTATTTACATGTATCTATTTTCTGCTTTCACAGATGGACAGACATAAGTATGTGAAAGTGGCTTATCATGGATTTAGGTTGTTGTCGAAGGAGGAGAAGGTTGCTACATATGGCAACACCCTAGTTCGAGATGCATTTGATGAGCCTGATTATGCACTCATCGACACCCTTTTCTCGCTAGCTGAAGCTTATTTATTTGCTCAACTGGTTGACTTCAAGGATAAAAATCCTGGAAAAATCTCGGAAGAAAAAGAGTAAGGGTGTGCTGATTGGTGAACCTTTATGTTTTACCATTATAGGGAATGTTTTCTCAATATCTGATGATGCTTAGTAGACTAGTTGATGTTGGCCTGACATCTGACTCATTGAAAATGTTTTGTTCTCCCACATAAAGGTATGTATTTGACATTTGGGTGTCAAATGGGTACTTGTTAACTGCAAATGTATGAATTGTTTTGGTTTGGCAAAACATTTTCATTCAACTGCAATAATTGACGAGGATTAAGGTAGAAGTTTGGTGGAGCTACTAAACAGGAAACATATATGTCAGTTTAGTTTGAACTTAGTTGGATAATTTTTTAAAACGAAAAATAAAATCCGTTTTCAGGCGACATTTTTTCTCTGTTGAAAAAAGATGAAAATAATTTTCTCCTGGGCATTCACTCATTCATATTTAAATGAAAAACCTTGAATCCATCATGTGGGGAGTGAGTTTGCTGATATGATTCTATGTTGGAAACTTGGAACTACTAAAACTTTGATTATTATAGTTTGCTGGATGGTTATCAGAGATGAAATAATGGTATTGTCATTGATTAGTGACAGTGCAGGTACCATGTGTGAAAAAGGCTTTCTTTCTTCTGATGGGTTAAAAGTAGAAAACAAAATAATTGAAGGACCTGCAGAATTTTGAATAACCGGTTTCACAAATATGATTCAGAAACTCACATCATGTTTGGAATTATGTGGGCGTGGACTATCTCTCTTATTCCTACTTTGGAGAACAGTAGAAATTAAATGTATATGTGCATATATGCACCAAATGCTGTATTCATGTGATTGTGCCCCTTCTGAATTTTGTGATTTCTAAGTCCACTTTGTCAGTGTTTTTGTTTACTCATAGAAGAAAGCAATACATATCATGTCATAGGCCAGATGTTTTCGGGAAAGAAAATAAAATTCAGCACATGAAGGCCATGCCTATACATTAAACCCATTTTGTTTTAGGTTTAGGAAAAGCTATAAGTGTTATGGAATATGGTTACATGGAATTCATGCTGAGCATACGACAGAAAGTTGTTACCTCTTTTCTGAGAAATATCAAAATATATAGGCCAGCTTATTATTTTGTCCGGTGGTGGAGTATGTGCAGATAATTTAGGCTTTCACTACATTGCTACATTACCTTAGTTACAAATATCTTTTTGCAGCTACTTATGCATGTACAGAGATGTTCGAGCTGCTGTGGATCTGTGTCATCGGGATGGAACTTTGAAGCAGATGGTTGCAAATGATCCAGGAAGGTACAAGCCTCCTGGTCATATTTTACTACGTTAGTCTATCTGGAATGTTGCAAATGTGACTTTCAAATTAACACTACATTGTGTCAGGGACAGATCCAATTTTGGTAATGTATTTACTGGGGTAAAAAGACTGGTCACCTGATTTTATGATTGTGACGTAATATCTTGCATTCTTGCAAAAAATTGCATTGTTTTGCACAAAAAGTTTGATTTTATATGGATTAAAGTGTAATCTGTAACTATATATGTGAAAGGTTTAAAATCTCAACTTCATAGAAAGCATTGATTTTGTATCTTTTATATTCTTAAAGTTGTTCAATTTCCCAAAATTAGGTACATCAATGAAGACAACTCAATAGTCCCAATGTTTCAGATGCTTAGAACTTCTGGGCTTGCTGTATTCTTAGTGACAAACAGGTTTGTCAATACACATAATCTGTTTCTCATAAGGTGTATGCATGAACTTGTTTGCTTGACACTCTTGCTTAATCAACTTTTTTCTCATATATGATTTCTCAATTACTTAAAAGTTCAATGTTCCTAAATAGTTGCCTTAATGGATGTTATACGCACGTTTGATGCTTGATAATGATGGTTCTGTGCCCAGTTTAATTTAAATCCATGAACATCTTTTATACAAGGATATCTAATGCATGATTTCACATATAAATGTGTCTCATGTGCATGGGCCATCCTAATCTTGGTGATAGTTACCTTGGCTGTTTTCATGTCATTTGTATATTAACTGCATGGATTTATATAATTGAAGTTCTGTTCATTTGATGCAGCCTTTGGGACTACACAAATGTTGTGATGAATTTTTTATGCGGGCCCCAAACGCATGTAGGCAGCTCCTTACTGACTCTTGACTGGCTCCATCACTTTGACGTTGTAATAACTGGCAGGTCCAACACTTCTAGTCATATAAACAACATTAATGATGTTTATATTTTTGGAGGATGATTTGCTATGTTGAATATGAGAGGTTATCTTTTTCGTCAATGTTAATAGATTATATATTATATTTTACAATCATGCTATATGTGCGGATGCAATCTAGCGGGGTACTTTTTTTAGTGGATGTCTATTAGCTGAGTGCATGTCTCACTTTCTTTAGCAGATGTCTATTAACGATGCATTAATAATTTAATTCTTGAAAAATGTTGTGTATGGTTTTATTAGAAATCTGTTTGTAAATACAGGTGGGTGTTTTGACTGTTTTAAGTAAGCAAGTATTTGTCAGACCTTTTAACTTAGTATTGGTTAATACATGGCTATAATAGTTTTTCAGTCCTCTTTGTTGATGGTGTTTTTGTTATTTTTCTCATCATCTTCTTTGCGGTACAAAGAAAACCAATTTTATCTGATTTTTAACACTGTTTGGATGATAAAAATGTACTCAATGCAAGAAGTCTTAGATTAGTTAAAAGTTGCTTTCTTTTCCTCATAAGAGTTCAGATGCAAAGTGATGAAAACATACTATGTTTAGTTTATATAGTATTTGCTTACATGAAGTTCTGAAATTTTGGTAGGAAAATTTTTGTATTGCCGTGACCTTTTTGAGGGTTATTGCAATTCAACAAATATATTTATGTTTGGCGGAACTCTTATTAGCATATATTTATCTTTTTGTGCAGTGCGAAGCCAAAATTCTTCCATGACGAAAATCGTGCTAATCTTTTTGCCGTGGACACTGGTTCTGGAATGCTTATTAATACTGATAACGGTAGCCCTATGGCTCAGGTTTGTAAAAACATGGTCTTTCTACTCTCATGTGCAATTCATATGTTAATTGAATCAATATTGCATTTAGGTGGGTGGCACTTGTTTGGACTTGTCAGATCAGATCCCAGATAAACCTTACAAAGTGTTTCAGGTAATCAATATATCTGAATAGATGGGTAACAATAGTTTTATCTTGTGCTCTTTCTTATGCACCCTACATCCCATGATAAGTGCAACGGTTAACTCACTAGACGAGAGAATTGTTGTACATTTATTACTGAAATTATGAATACGCGTCAAGTTTGTAGGCCCAAGAAGACTATATCATCAACTTTATGATGATAACTATGGTGAAGTAGGTAGTTTTAGTTTGAACAGTTGAAGTGTTTCAATTTTTTTAAGATGTCTGGAATGGAAATTGTTGCAATTTTCAGGGGAAGAAGGGAATACAATTAGGATCCTTTCTGGGTATATTTTTCTTTGAAATCTGACTCATCTTGGATTACTGTTTCAGGGAGGCAGTGTCGGCCATCTGCATAAGTTACTAAATGTTGAATCAAGTTCACAGGTGTTGTATTTTTTTATTGCCATAATTTTCAGTTTACGACTTCTGAGTAGGGGTGAACATAGTGTGGCCAAAACCGGCCAAACGGGTTAGGAGAGTATTTCTTGCCCTGCCGGTTAGTGAAATTTTTTAAATCGAGGTTATTGGCCGGCCAACGGTTTGCAACTTTATTCTGACTGAGATATACACAGACACACAAGATTGAAAAATCCTTTGCTTTCTGCTTTTTTTTTTGTTTGTTTTGTAACTGTCCAAAATATAAAAATGAAAATGTAAACTTATGATAAATTTTGTTTATCAGTAAATCAATAATTGTTTATTATCAATTTGGTTTCGAAAAATAAGAACATTTTATTATATTAACAAATTATTGTATTTAATTTATATCATCCATTTTTTTATTTTGTGTGAGGTAACTAGTAAGTTAATCATGAAAATGTTGTTCTGTTTTGACTATGAACATAATCATGAAAATGTTGTTCTGTTTTGATGGTAACTAGTAAGTTACATATTCAATAATTACCAGTTTATTTAAATGACCTTGAATATTTTTATATCAATAGATATAAAAATAGTTAAATACTGTTGTGCTAATGGGCTTTTGCTTCATGAATCAAACCATACTTAGATACTTAGATTCAAATCATGAGATTGTGAAATTTTGAGAACTACCAATAAAGCTATATCTTCACCCAACCATTGATTTCTTATTGTGTACAAAGTACGTGAGGACCATGTGCTGTTTTAATCTTTCATTATTTCCTTGGTTTTTTGACTTTTGCATATAAACATTTTCCCCTTGATTTATTTTACATCATGCAATCTCATGAGTTCACAATGTTTCTGCGTTTTTTTATTTTGGAACCTAGTTTAATGACTAAGTGAATGCAGTCTAGAGTGGCATGGCATCATCATTTTCACCACTACCATGACCCCCACCCCAAAAGAAAACATTTGGCGAATCTAGTTATTCCGTTAATATGGTCTTGCATTTATCTAATGGCGCCAATATACATTACTCATATTACTTAATGCAGCAAATTTGTCGTTGTTCAATATTTTTAGGTTCTTTATGTTGGAGATCATATATATGGGGATATATTACGCAGTAAAAAGGTCCTTGGTAATAACTCATTATGCTACTCTTGACTTTCCAGAATCTTACTTTCTTTTGTTATGATGCTTTAGCAATCAATTTCTTATGGCAGAAGTTTATTATTATTTTATATCAATAATCTTGCTAAGCAATTTATATGATGATGACATTATTTGTACTTTTTATATCATCATGTTGGGGCAGGTTGGAGGACAATGCTTGTTGTTCCAGAACTTGAGAAGGAAGTTAAACTTTTATGGCACTTACGGGAAACTCGTAAGGTAATCCTAGGTTTTAGATATTAATGAGGAATAATGATGCCCACCCGTTGCGGCAAGACTGTAAATTTATACATTAATTTAAAACAAAATAATTTACGATACTAAAAACAGAAGAACCTAGGAATTCAGAAACAAAAAAGGAATGTCATTTATGACAGAATTGGGACAAAGGGATGAGCAAAATAGCTATTTAGTGAACATGTTAACCCTGTTAAGGCCTTCAAAAGAACCCTGTCAATTTTTGTTAACTATGAGGGTAAAGGAATGTGATTATAAGTACTTTTGTATGGCTTTCTGATACTCGTAAATGGGAGTGCTGTACTGTTTTCTTGTTTTCTACTGAAATATATACATTTTTTGTGCAGCAACTTATATTGTTACGGAGCGAGCGAGATCAGATAGAAGATAAAATATATCACTTAAAATGGACCCTTCAGTAAGTAAATGCTGAAACCGTTGCTAAATAATTGACTCGCCCCTCTCTATCTCTCGCACACACACCACACCGTCTTTGTAAGCACACGAGGATAAACATGGAGAGTCAACGTTTTTGTACCATAGCTTTTGGTATTGGATTTATGTATAAAATCACTGGTGGGCTATGCTGTTGTGGTCCAAGTTCTTGTCACTTTCCAGGATTTGGTCATTTGCTTGAGTGATAACTAAAACGTCTGATTTAACATTTCAACTTGCACTTGTTTGTAGGTGTGAGTGTTTGGATGCTCATGAATTGGAAAAGGTGTCGTCAAAGCTTGCATTACTTGAGGTTGGTCTAAATAACATTTGTTCATGCCTGACAGAATATTTCAAGTATCTCGTACCTTGTATCACGAATAGGCTTATGTTGGCATTCTATATGAAATTCTGTGTTTGGGCACTCCTTAATAGATGTGGTAATTTTGGGCAAATTTCGAAGCGTGTGTCCGAACATGTTAGGTTGCCCTGCCAGCAACCATTTTGAATTTAATGTCTTTATTATAAATAAGAAACTATGTTATTAAAACATAATCTATTTTTTATGATCTATATTATTCGCGAGGTGGAAGCTTTTGAATTCAGAAAGACGTCTTTTGCCTTATTTTCTTTATAGCTACGTTTTTGTATTCTATATGTTTGATACGTTGTCATAACCCTGCATTGGCCTGTATTCGTATAATCCCTGCAGTCCTTTACAATATGAAATTGGAACTGATGAAGTATTCAGTTAAAATTCGTAAATAAATCAGCATCAATTCCAGATCAAATCTGCTGGTATTATGCTCCCAAACTTCCACAAGACGTTTCATTGGCATAAAATAAAGGAATTTTTTTGAGTATTCAGTGTGCTAGTTTGATTGTTTGTTATTTATGACATTGAGTCGACACCCTCATCTGGTTGTGTGCTTACTTAATGTGTATCTAGGCACTGTTGAATTCCTTGGAATTATCATGTTTACAGATATACTACTCGTATAACCTTACTCCACTTAAATTTGCTTTTTGGGTATAGGTGCAACGTGAACATGTTCGGGTAACGCATCAGGAGGCTCAAAGAGTTTTCCACGAGAAGGTACTTATATTTCTAAAATGAAGAAGCTGTTGGAGACTCTTTCAACTTTCAAGTCAAAATAAGTTTGTTACTTTGGTATCTTACACTGTCTTGTTAAGGGAGATGTTTCTTTTCAAATGATAGTTCCACAAGGTGTGGGGGCAGCTGATGAAAACCGGGTACCAAAACTCGCGCTTTGCTCACCAGGTATTAAAGCTGTTTTTACTTTGTACTGATATTTCTTCTTACTTTAAATACGGATGTGGCTTACTTTTCGTTTTTGTGATGTAGGTTGAGCGATTTGCGTGTCTCTACACAAGCCAAGTTGGTAATCTCGGCCTCTATTCTCCTGCAAAATACTATAGGCCAAGCGAGGACTTCATGCCACATGAGTTCGACGTCCTCTCTCTATGAACTTTGCATATTCTTTGTTAGTTTTGAGATGATGCAAACCAGAAGCATCATGTTATTTCTTTTTTTTTTTTTTAAATGGGAAAGGTATAGGTTTTTTTTTTTTTTTTTTTTTTCTGGGGGGGTATGATATATACAAAACCGTATTAACAGGATAGTTTTTTTTTTCAATCATGGTGACTAAACAACCGTATGTTAAAAGTGCCCAGCCCACATTTGTTTGGCCTTGAACATCAGCACTATTTAATAGCAATGAAAATAGGTGTTCATTTAGCGGTTTAAATGGTTCGGGTTTTTATATAAGAAGAAATCCTTATAATCCAATTAAAACACACGACGGCTATTTTTTAAATCCATTTCTTCTAACGCTTAAATAAAAGACTAGTTGATATGGTCATATAATAGCATATGTACGAATGACTACCTCTCGGAGAGAATGAATTACTTGATGCCATGTGTCAAAATGATATAATTTATTGGTATATAGTTATTCAAAGAAAAAAATAACAATTAGTTTTTTTTAAGGGTAAATTACAATTTTTGTTCCTCTGGTGATAAATTATGGTTACGATTCTTTTCACGTTAAATTTACAATGTTAGTATATATGGTTGTCATTTTGTTATGATTCTAATCCTTTGACCAATCATTTTTTTTTTAAATTACCATTTGGTCATTTTAACCTTGAGTTAATTATAAAAATGATCCATGTGGTTTGTCCTAAAATTTGGATTTGGTCCCTGAACTTTCAATTTTGCAGAAACGGTCCTTTATTTCATAGTTTGTTTGCAATTTTGGTTTCTCAACCTATTAACTTTTCTTATATGACCAAATTGCCCTTATTTTGATGCAAACTATAGGGACCATTTCTACAATTAAATTTTTAAGTTTTCTTTATTCTTAATTAAATAAATTATTTTTTAGTGTCACTTAAATTTAATAAACTATAAAAAAAATTTAATTATTTATATTGGTTCATAAATGATTTAGATATTTTTAGTCTTAATTAATTTTAATTTACTATAATCTAAGTGTAAACCAATCAAAATTTATAATCAAAAAAATCATTTATGTTTAGAAATTATTTTTAAAGGTTTCATAAATAAGAAATTTTTTCTTTATAATTATTTATATTGGTTCATACATTTATAATAAAAAATATTTATGTTGATCAAACCACAAAGACCATTTATGTAATTGATTCTACTTTATTTTTAGTATTAATTAACTTTAATAAATTATAAAAAAATTATTTATGAGCCAACAGTTTAATTAAAGTTAAAAATATTAAAGAACTTAAATAAATAAAAGAGTAAATTACACAAATGGTCACTGTGGTTTGGTACTTTTTGCTCTTTTCGTCCCTCAAACTTTTTTTTTGCACCAATAGTTCCAAAATCCCAAACCTTTAACACAAATGGCACCTGCCGTCAATTAGGATCGTTAGGCCAGTTAAGTCACAAGGGCATTTTCGTCATTTTCATTTCAGGGACCATTTACGCAATTTTCTAATAGTTTATTATTTTTTTGTTTTTTCTATTTCCTAATTTATCATCTTTTATTATTATTATACAACCCAGATCTGGGTTTTCATCTTCCAGAATTATTTCACATTCAAGGTTGTGTCAATTAAAATTCCAGCTCTTCAAAATCAAAGTTCTTTCCCTTTCTTTTGCATTCCAGATCTCGAATAAGGTTTCAATATCCAAAGGTTTCGGGATCTTTTCTTCGCAGTCATGCTTGTTTGGATTTGGGTTTCTATCGATACAATATGAAACATCCTACACATGCAAATTATTTAAAAAAAACAACAATCATTTGGAACAAAAATATTTCGAAGATCCACCTAACATTTTTGTTTGGAACAAAAAAAAAACCCACACTCATTTTGTTTCTTGAAACCCAAAATGATAATCTCAAATCGTCCATTTCCAGAACCTTACATTTGTAACAGTTCGCATCAGAAGTTGTTGCCGTCGTCGCTGTTTTACCGGTCGGTGCAGTCGTCTTGATTCCTTCACACGTAAATCTGATCGGTACCTTTTTAGTCTTGAAGCTTCCCAGCTTCGTCTTGATTCCGTCACCGTCGTGTTCTTTTTCCCCATCGTGAACGCCGGTAGCGATCCGTCACCGACATCGACGTCGTTCGATGCGAACGAAATGGAAACCAGATTGTAGTAGAATATCATCTTCTTGTTAGGGTTACGTGTCGTGATGGTGAAATTGAATTTGGTAGTGAGTTTATTGGATGATGTGAGGTTGATTTGAGAGACACAGCGGGAGGAGACGGAGAACGAGGGACGGTGAGGACGGTTGAGGACGTACACCACTCCACCGGCGATGGCGGCGATAACAATTAAGACTAGTAAAAAAAGGAAGGGTTGGCGGTGGTTGCAGCGGGAGCGGGGCCGGCGCCGGACTTGGAGGTAGGGTGTATCTTCTCTGCTATTGTAAATGTTGACGAATGGTGAGTGGATGTTTGTGTATTTAATTAGGTTAAATTGGAAGAAAGATTAGCTGAAGTTCAAGGATACCCAACAAAAAAAGATCCAGTCAAGAATCTAGTGAAAGAAAAGCTAAAAATTGTGTTTGCTTTGAAGTTCAAGGATGTTCTAGGTATTGATATGGATTTGATGATGATAATAATAATTCCTCAAAGAAAAAGAAAAGATAATGAGATAGAAAATAAAAAATAAATAAATTACCTAAATGGTCCCTGAGATGAAGAATGACGGAAATGCCCCTGTGACTTAACTGGTCTAACGGTTTCATTTAACGGCAGAGACCATTTGTGTTAAAAGTTTGGGATTTTGGGACTATTGGTGCAAAAAAAAAAAGTTTGAGGGACGAAAAGAGCAAAAAGCACCAAACCACAGGGACCATTTGTGTAATTTACTCTAAATAAAATTTAACGTTTAATTTGACCGAGTTAAAAAGAACTTCCAAATGGTCTGAGACAACTCAAATTTTTTTATTTAACGTATCAATTATTTTATCGTTTTAATTTTTAGTTACACCGAAAACGATTTAAAATTTTAGGTTGTCTTTCAATTTTACCTTTCATTTTAATCCGATTAAATCGACACCTTAAAATTTGAAACATTTAGATTTATCACTTTACCATTATCACCTTGCTTTGATACAAATGTGAACGGATTATAAAATAGATTCTTTGGCCGGTTTTATTTAAGAAGAAAGTAAAATATATTTGACCAACAAACATATTTTTATTATAAATTTATGAATCAACACAAATAATTATAGAGTCAAATATTTTTATAATATTTTATATACGAAACCTCTAGAAAATAGTTTCTAAACATAAATTATTTTTTCGGTTATAAATTTTGATTGATTTACACTTAGATTATAGTAAATTAAAATTAATTAAGACTTAAAATATCTGAATCATTTATGAACCAACATAAACAATTAAATAATTCTTTTCTTTTTTTTTTATAGTTTATTAAATTTAAATAACACTAAAAAATAATTTTTTTAATTAAGAATAAAAAAGACTTAAATAATTAGTTGTAGAAATGGTCCCTATAGTTTGCATCAAAATAAGGGTAAATTGGTCATATTAGAAAAGTTAATAGGTTGAGGGACCAAAATTGTAAACAAACTATGAAAATAAGGATCGTTTCAGCAAAATTAAAAGTTCAGGGACCAAATCCAAATATTAGGACAAACCACAGAGACCATTTTTGTAATTAACTCTTTAACCTTTGTTTCAGTTTTAGTCTCTGACTAATTACTTTCTTTTTATATTATTTTAATTACATTTATCCTGTTATTATTTATTTTATGTATTTATTTTTTTTTCTTATTTTTACAATTTAACTAAAGTATTATTATCTCACTATATTGTCTATTATTATTATTATTATTATTATTATTATTATTATTATTATTATTATTATTATTATTATTATTATTATTATTTGGTTATTTATTTGATACGTAATTTTTTATTGATTATTACAAGAATTTAAATAAAATAACTTTTATATATATAGATTTGTATATAAGTAAGTTGTATTATTATTATTAATACTTATATTTAATTTATTTATTTTGTTAAGTGAATATGTTTTGATTTCTTTTAGAATATATATATATATATATATATATATATATATATATATATATATATATATATATATATATATATATATATATATATATATATATATATATATATATATATAGATTGAGGTTCTATGGGGCACCACGATGCATTGGGAACCGGTGGGAACCAAAAATGCATAAATGACAATATTGGAATAATTAATATAAATATAATTTAATTAATACATTTAATTTAATTTAATTTATTCTCCTTAAATTAGGAAACCCAATCAAATTAACAAACTTTCACTTATCCTTCCTACTTTTTCTCACTCACCATTGTCTCTCTTCCCTGCTCTCTCTCTCTTGAAGTCTCGCCGGCGGCAATAATTTTGAAGAAAAAGATGGTGCACTCCTAATCTTTTAATGACTTTTGCCACTGGAGGGTACACAACCATGCAAATGTTGAACCAATGGAATCCTGATTTCATTGAAAATAGCAAACAAGGTGATAGGTAAAATAAATTTTTAATTAAATGGCCCTTTGCAGTATGCTTTTTTATATATCACTTATTTACATTTTAGATATTTGTATATGGGTTCTGCATATTAGGGGTGAGCTCGGTACCGTACCGAACCGAACCGGTACCGATCCCGAAAATACCGAAACCGAATTATTAGTTTTGGAAGAACCGAATACCGAACCGTATAATTTTATATGGTGTCGGTTCGGTACCGAATACCGAATTTTAGCTAATTTAAGAACCGAATACCGAACCGAAAGTACCGAATACCGAATTTTAGCAAATTTAAAAACCGAATACCGAACCGAATATATTAATTCGGTACCGGTACCGGTTCGGGTTCGGGAAATGGTACCCGTTGCTCACCCCTACTGCATATCATGACTTTATCATGGAGACATCCAGTAGCCAAGCCGATTTATGATTTCATATTAGAATCCTCAGAAAAACCATGGTTAATGGTAAAAAAAAATGAGAGGAGATGACTGCATCATGTTTATTGATGAATCCGGTGAAGATGCATCATGTTTCTTGATGAATCTGGTGAAGATGTATCGTGTTTGAAAATATATCCGATGAAAATGCATAATGTTTGAAGATATATCTGATGACTACATCATGTTTCTTGATAAATCCGGTGAAGATGCATCGTGTTTGAAGATATATCTCATGAAGATGCATCGTGTTTGAAAATAAATCCGATGAAGATGCATCGTGTTTGAAGATGAATCCGATGATGATGCACTGTGTTTTGAAGAAGGTTTTAGATAAATAATATTTGTTTAATTTTTTTTCTTTTGAATTTGTTTAAATTTGGAAATGTATTATTAGCATTTAATGTGTATTTATTAGTTGAATTATTCTATCAATATAAAATTAAAATTGAGTTGTCTAGATATACTATTTTTCCCAAAATACCCCTATGCATACCAAATACGTGCATCGTGTGATGCACCAATGATCATTTAATCTAAGGGTTGTGGTCGGTTCTTTTTTTGGTTCTCGATGCATATGGTTCCCCATAGAATCTGACCCTATATATATATATATATATATATATATATATATATATATATATATATATATATATATATATATATATATATATATATATATTCAAGATCAATGGGGCACCATGTTAGACTGGGGTACCGGGGAACCATTTATAGCCAATCATTTGTCATTAAAATTATTAAAATATAATATAAATTTTGCTTAAAATTATTTTCCACATTAATTAATGTTGGGGTTAATGGTATTTAAAACTTTAAATTAGTTACAAAGATTCTGTATATCCCATGAAAATCTTCATTTCAGTTAATATCATTCCTTACACCCATACTGAACATGTGCAATGATGACACTCCATAAACCACAATTGAACATGTTCAATACCGTCAATATTTGTTTATCACCAAAACGGTTAACAGCGAGTGAAAACACAATAAACACCGATTGCACATGTTCAATAACGTGTAAATGAAATTGAACATTCACGAACGGTTTGAAGAAAATAATAAATACCTTTATTTGACACATCCGGTTGAACATGTTCACTAAAACCAATTGCCGAATCCAAATGAACGTGTTCACTAAAATCTATTATCGAATCCGACAGGACATGTTCACTATAATTCATTGTCGAATCCGATTGAACATGTTTACTAAAACCCATTGTCGAATCCAATTGAACATGTTTATTAAAAGCCGTTTTGAAATTTATTATAGATTTGTTATGGAAGTAAATACCTATAATTATGGGATCCATTAATTTATTAGTTGTCATCTATTATTTAAGATAAACTTTTGACTATATTACCCTTTTAAACTTATAACCAAACATGGATGGACTCCGGTTCCCCAGTCTAATATGGTACCCCATTGATCCCAACCCTATATATATATATATATATATATATATATATATATATATATATATATATATATATATATATATATATATATATATATATATATATATAGAATATGGTTCGTGTGAGTACCTAAAAAATGCAGAGTACCGTGAGTACCTGTGAACACACGGGTTTTAGATGTGAATTTGCTCCGAAAAAAGTTTTTTTTTTGAATTTTTTCTTCATATTCATTTAGATACAAATAATATAAGGCTATTCGTAAAAAATTATGTACATTCACACTTTCTAGCATATTAAAAGTTATGTGAACGTGAAAAAATTCATGTGAACATGCTTAGTTGTGAACACACGTTCACAACAGCAGAGTTCATGTGAACAAACACGTTTCACATAGTTCTAGTGTGTGTTTATGTGTGATTTTTTGCAAGTAATCTTGTATTATTAATTTAAATATGATTATGAAAAAAAATTTCAAAAAAAATGATTTTAAGCGAGGTACCTCCGGTACTCCGCAAAACTAGTGGTACTCATTTGAACCCAAATCTATATATATATATATATATATATATATATATATATATATATATATATATATATATAATGTTTTAATGAAATATATAATTTTTTTAAACTAAAAATATTATATGTTTATAAAGCGCATATGTTTAAATATGGTTAAACTTAAGAAAATATATAGATTTGACATAATATATAAATTAAATTAATTTGTTAAATTTTGTTATAAATTCGTATGAAGCATTTATAATGGTTAATGGATAAATACATTGAACATATGTAAATTACATGAATATTAATTTTATGAAATAAATAAATTAAAATGAATTACATGTTAAATATTATATTTCGTTAACTTAAATTAAATTGAACATATAATGTTTATAGGAATATAAAAAATTAAAATATAAAATATAAAAATTTAATACATATTTGTATAAATTTGGAAAAAAATAGACTAAATTTATAATTATTTATATAAAGTAATATAAAAGAGACAAAAGATAAATAAAATAAATGTATAAATAGTTGAAAACTTTTAAATGAAAAGTAATAAAATAAATAAATACCCTTTTAAAAAATAAATATATAGATAGTTCAATATATATTTAAAACTTATATGTAAAAGCAATAATATTAATATTAATAACAATAATTAACAACAATACAATAAGTTAAATTTAGTTATATACAAGTTATTTTCAATTACTACTTATTCATGTAATTACTTAAACTATAACAAAATAAATAATAATAGAAATAATAATGCCAAATAAATAATGAATATTAAACATATTAAATATTTTATTACTTCGGTTAAATTTTAATAGTGACAATAAGATAATATATTAAAAGAATAATAAATTATTAAGAAAATGAATATAAATGAAATACTTTGATTAGAGACCAATAATGAAAAAAATAAAGGGTAAAATTGTCATTTCTAAAAAATTATTGGAGAAAAGGACCAAAAGCAAAACAAAACTCTAACCATAAGTACTGTAATTGTAATTTTATCGTGAAAAAGACAGTAACCATAATTTTAATATAACCAGAGGGATGAAAATTGTAATTTACCCCTTTTTTTTTTAATGATATCATCCGTATATCATAACTCTTTGGTTAAAGAAACCTGTTAATAAAACAACTAGCATAAAAGCCATTTGGTAATAATAAATAGTTGTGTAGAAAGATGGATCTATTTCAAAAGAATCAAATCAATTTGCATTGTGCATTGTTGGTTTGGTTTGTAGGTGCTTGAACAAAAAATTTAAACACTAGGAAACAAATAATTCACACATGCAAAGGACAAAATAATTGAAGTTGTAGGTATCAAATAATTGACACGTGTGGCTTATGCGGAATTCGAGAGTCCGAATGACAACTGATTTTATTGGATTTGATAATTTGGAACTTAATTTTAATAGGTGCATTAAGGGTGTGCTTGTTTGACACGTTTTCGAAAGAAGGAATGAGGATAGGTTTTGTATACTTTGTTTGAAACACTCGTCTACCCAAACCCATGTGACGGGTGACTTGGTGTTGCCTTGATGACAAGTCTTCCTACGAGGATTAATAACCGACGTTACCCTCACGTGAGTGATTCTGAAACAATTTTTTGTGCATCTTTTTCTCAACTGTAAGTAAATTCGTTGTCACTATGAGATGCCACCGTGATTTCGAGAGACAAAAGGTTTATAAGAAACTAGGGTTTTTAATTGTAAACCTTATGGAATTTTCACGGTGGCATTTTCTTACAAAATGTACAATCTCAATAATGCATTTCTTTGATCTTTTTCCCATAGCTAAGCGAATAATAGATTTGAACCTAAACTACTGTACACAAATTATCGCTGATTAAACTCATTCAGAGCCAAATCTTTGACTCGGTAAGGGTGTGTGATTAGTTACCGAAAATTTTCATACTCACTCTTCAAACAAAATGAAAACTTGTTTGCTTAAAAAAAATTTCATAAACTTTCGTTTCACTTTTAAAATGTCACTTTTCATACTCACTCTTACTTTTCTGTTACTTACCTATATTTTTTTTTATAATACTCTCTTTTTTGCTTTCTTACTTTATAATCACTTATCCTATTTTTCTTATTTTATAATCATCCATCTTATTTTTCTTAAAACTAAAACTTAATCATCTAAACAAGTTTTCATTTTTATAGATACCCTTGTTTTTTTTTTTCCCGAAAACTAACTTAAAATTTGAAACTGAAGTTGACTATTTTTCGTTAACTAAACGCGACCCAAGTGTTCTGGATGTCTTGGTAAATACATAAAATCTTTTGAAATGAATCCTTCAAAGTTTAACATGGTGAACCATTTTGAACAATAATTTTTACTTAAATACCCCTGCTGCTTTATAGACGACCATCTCTAACTGCTCTTAAACCTTCTCCAATGGTCAGTTTGGATGGGTATGGTTTTACATTTTTTTTTTCTTTATAAAAGTCAGAAAAAACTAGGACCGGACCAAACCAAACCGGTACAGATACCAAGCATTGGCATATGAATCACCAAAAAAAAAAAAAAAAAAAAAAAAAAAATACTAACCTTAGTAGCTAAAGCTGCTTTGTCTAATTGTCTTTATTTCATTTCCATTGATTTTGAAAATTCCATCAGATGAAAAAAAAACTTGCAGTTAATGATTCCACTATATAAAAATTAATAAATTATCACAGCTTTCTTCTATTATATTGCAATATTGCATGGAAACCACATAGATTTTGGGGTTGTGGGGGAGGGCAAATATCATGCAAGTTTCTTCTGCATACAACGAAGTTTTGTCCTCCAAAAAACATTTCATACCTATAAAGTAATAAAGTATATATAAACTACGCCGTTTTAAAGAATCGCGTCATCGGAAGGAAAACTGAATCTCTTCCAACGTTTTGCCCTTGGTCTCCGGTACCAAAAGGGCTGAAAATACAACAGTTATCGCGCTCATAAGCATGTACAGAGTGAAGGTGCCTGTCAGAATTGATTATGGCTGATATTAGTAGTATACGACAACCATTTAGGCAATCATCTAAGCATAAAAACTTGTTTTGGATTCAACAACTTCTGACAGAAAGCGCGAAAGAGAAACAAACCTCCACTACTCCATGATAAAAGCAAGGGTGCCGTCAATGTAATCACCCAGCATACAAACCAATTGGCTAATGTTGCTATACTACCAGCGAGTCCTTTTATATTCACAGGAAGAATCTGTAATCTCACCAAGGAAAAAAAATGAAAATACGCAGACAGAAATATATATATCGCTCAAGAAGATTTAACTGTAATTACCTCCGACATAATAATCCATGGAATTGGTCCCATTCCCAGAGAAAAACCAATGATCATACCCTATGAAAAAGATTAATTAAACCGTTTGAGAAACTTTCAGCAGACGCGTATTAAAGATTGCTAGTACTAAACAAAAATATAGACGTACCACAACTCCAATCACCGATAAGATTGCCATTACTGCATACACTGAGGAACCATCCTCAACAAAACCCTGGGATGATGCATTTGACTGTTAGTTACAAGAATATGGAACTCAAATTGCCACCAATATTTTGACCAAATTTAAGGGAACCCATTTTCATTGTAGGTTTGTCAAAATTACATCGGGGAAATAAGCAATTACCTTGATGAAAAAGGATGCTGCAACAAGTATAAGACTGATAGTCATTCCAGAAGAAGATACCTAGAAAAGATTATAAATTCCTTTTTAGGTCCGTCAAAATAGAAATATCTCTAGTATGAATTATATCCCTTACAATAAGCAGCATCCTGCGGCCTGTTTTGTCAACCAACCACGTCGAAACTGCAGTTGCAATGACCTGCATTGTGCAATATTCTTGACGAGGATAAGAAAATCATAGATGACAGAATAATGAAATTGGAAAAGGAAAACAGTTGGGAGTAGTTGACACTTTACCTGGATAGCACCAAGTCCGAATGTAGCAACATTACTATTAGAAATTCCTGTTTGATAAAAGAAAATTAATTACCTAGTTATCTTGAATCCCTTCTTTTTCAGAAATTTAATACCTATTGCAGACACAGTAAGTTCTGAATGTTCCTAAAAGAAGGTATGCCTGACTATAGTCTCCAAATAATCATTTAATCAACCATTGGACATATAGTGGTGTGTAATCAAAAACTTCCCACAACGATCTTAAGCCATTGTTTTACGATCTTACATGAGATAGGATGGGAATATAGCTATAAAATAATGGTACTGTAATTAATAGTATAAAAGGTTCCAACAACAGACCTGCAGATTGGAAAATAGTACTGGAATAGAAGAGAACACCATTGGCTCCAGTTAGCTGTTGAAGCATAAGTAAGCCAATTCCTATCTGCAGCAGCCAAACCAATACAAGTATTAGCGTTGCCAAAGGATCACCTCCAATATTGAAAGTAAACATAAATAGAAGTTTTGTGTGTGTGTGTGTGTGTTTAGACACACACACACACACTCGCACACACACACACACACACATACAGTTTCAGCTTGATTTCTTGGCTACAAAACCCCAATCAAACAATAATCTCATGTTTTCATAAGGTTAAAAACCAACTATCAAGTTTGGTTTTTGGTTTTTCTAACAACTACATACCATCAAAGGAAACCAATATCTTCTTTGTTTGAGATCTGAGAAACGAATAGCAGTTCTTCTGTTTGATGATGCCAGAGACCTCTTCAATATGTAAAAGAAAACAAAAACATATATCACCATTAGCTTTGAAGTAGAAGATTTAGAGAAAGAAAAGGATGGTTCATACTTCATAGTATGGTTCATACTTGTTTATATACATGTAAATTATGATGAATTATACTGACACGAAAGGGGAATAATGAGGCCTAATGCAAGTCAACCTAGAATATTAAAGGTGTATTCTAGAAGGGTAAAAAGGGGAAATGACAACAAAGGGAATGAGGCAAGTGGCTGAGGTCAGTTAGAAGAGAGAAGAATAAAAAGAAGGAAGATCTTATCATCAGCATTCGGTTATTATTACTCATGTCTGTTTGGGCTTCAACTTTATCGGTGTGAGAGAGGCATTGTCCCTGGATTTTTTTATTGTAATTCTGTTCATTCTTTTTTTTTTTTCAATTCAACTCACCTTCTTCTGCTTGTGTTCTACGTGCAATTGTTAATTGAAGTTTTCAATTCCGTAACATATACACACATCATATATGCATGTATTGATGTTCATACACATGTACATAATATGTGTATGAGATTAATGCATGCATGTATATGTACAGCCAGATATACGTATAGATGCAAGAGTGTAGGCATATTTGGGTGTGTGTGTGTGTGTGTGTTCTATGCTTCTTATATACATATACTAAAACAAGTATTCGAGATGTTAAAATCTTTTTTTTCACAGCAAGTCAAATAGATTTACCTTAATTTCATTTACTTCCTGTGTAATATCAGTATCAAAACCACGAAGAACTTGCAAAGAAGCTTCAAAATCATCCGTCATTCCCATTTTTGCCTGGAATAAATGGTACCTTACTGCTCATTACTATTATTAAAACAATCCAAGTAATAGCTAACGTTGAGTTCAGTAAGCTTACCAACCACCTTGGAGACTCTGGGATGAAAAAGAGGCCAGGTATAAGAATTAAGCAAGGCAACGTTCCTGCAAAAGGAAGTATGAAAATGCTCATGCCAGTTCTAGTTTAGAGGATTATCTGCATGTGACCAGATGCCACGAAACTATGATATGACAATTGACATGGCTTGGTTTCTAGAGATGGCAACTTTGACTTCAACTATGGTTTTGGAGCTGCAAGCAACTGAATTGACAATGGGAATCCCAAGCTTATAAGAAAGCATAGATAGCGAAAGCCAAAAGAATGTAAAACAAGCCCAACTCAAAGATCACTTTACGTAGATGTAAAGGTCAAGTGAAGTTAATCCACAACCATAACAATGCTGAAGAAAACCAAAACATGAATACTTGCACTTTTCTAGGACTCCTTTATATAATAAATGTACATTCTTAACTTCTATTAGTTAACCAGATCACTTCTCATCTTCAAACTAGATGATTTTATAAATTTAGAATGAACTGTAAATTAAGGTACATTAGGCCATTAGCACTGAAAATCATCTTCTTGGCTTTGCTCTCGAAGTTCCAAATGATAGACTGTTCTTTTTGATGGTTCACATTCCATGCAATGATTGCCATAAAGGTGACCACATCAGCAAATGGAGCCTGAGTCGCCTGCCAAGCTCAACGGCGTAAATAATTATTCATGTTTAATTATGTCCCAAGTTTGAAGATTAGCAGTTGACCACTTTATGCTGGCAATTACCGGATATGAGGTAAACTGGTCCTTGAAGTTTTCATTTGTAGTACAGACTCCAGACCTGTTTTCCAACAGGTCCGTTTTAAATAACATAGAGCATTAAATATTTCTGTCTTGGTTATCTTAAAGCTAGAAATACAATTAAACACTGTACTTGAACATGTATATTATAATTTGAAAACAAGATACGTTATTGTCAAACATTCGTGATGTGTCAGTCTCCAAACGTTCATGATAAAGTTTAGAAGGAACGCATCAGGATCAAGTTAAGAGGAGAAGACTGTGTATATTAATGCCTCGAAAAGGAAAATTCTTGAGGATTACCCAGAATTGCAAGTACTCTCCAATTAACAAAAAGTCCCAGCAAATAAGAGAGCATAATTCCAATTGTGACAGACAGCTACAAACAAACAAACAATAAAGGAATTACGACATAAAAACCTTTCATTGTACGAAGTTAACTGAATCATCAAATTACAAGATTCACATTTCTAAATAAAATTACCTGGTTGACAGAACCTAGGCCCCCTCTCATGTTTTGAGGCGCTATCTCGGCAATATATACAGGAACCTTTGTAGACAAAAAACAGTTCTATTAGAGTAATTTTTGCAAAATGTTTATATCTAGAATAAGCATTGGAAATTTTCTTTTTTTACCGTATAAGATATAATCCCAACACCAAATCCTTCCAGTAACCTTCCCATGTAAAGAAATGATGAATCCTAAAAAAACACAGCCGATATGATTCGATGAAGACTTCTGAGAAAACGAAAAATGCAATTTGTAATTGAAGGACACACTGCCACAGTATTAGAATTTAGAAGCTAACTTTGGCAAATGATATAGCAAGCCAGCCAATTATATTAGGGATAGCTGCAATCATCAAAGACTGCAATAGAAGGATCCCAAAATGTCAGTTATGCAAAACAAACCAATAAATAAATAAATCCAATATGAACAGTAGTGATTGCCTTTCAACGTCAAACTTCAAATCCTTTTACCAATTTGCATTGATATAATTCTGTCACCTTAGAAAAATAAATTTAACATTAAAAAAAAAAAAAACAAAACTGAGGGTAAAGAGCATTACCCCTTTTCTGCCAATATACTCTGCAATTTGACCGCTAGCTATTGCGCCAACCATGGCACCCACATTCGATAAAGAACCAAACAATGAAAACTACAAAAACACAATACTTAGATCAATTCGACATTCATTACAAGAAAACAAAACTCGAAAAACAAACAAACCTCAGAGACTGTAAGTTGAAGATCTCGACTGATATCCGATTGTGTAGGTGAAGAATAGCCACCCTGCAAGAAATGTTATTACTCATAAAACTTGAGAATTTACTTCAAAAACTGGTACTTTTCAACAAAAAACTTTCAACCTTTGATAAAAAAAAAAATGTCTTAAAGTTGAAACAAATTTCATATAAATTAGCATTCATGAAGTACGTTTTACTTACAGTGAAACCGAACTGGATAGGACCTAAAGCAACGATGAGGACACAAGCAAGCACAGAAACAGAACGGTCTCTGATGATCTGGGACGACGTCATCATACTGGATTGTCTAGAACCCATTCGATACCAACTCCCAGTATGAAGAAAGGGTTTTTTAAGATCCCCCCTTCCATCTTCATTTTCATCCCTGAAACTCATTCTTCCTCCTCGATCTATTATCAATCTAGATCCACCTCTCTTCTCTATACTACACAAAACAAAAACAAGATTTTTTTTTAAAAAAGAAAAAAAGAAAGCGGGTGTTATTGGTCACAAAGTGTTGGATGAATTGGGTGAGAGAAATAGATTAGCAGAGGAAGGAAGCAACGGACAGCAGCGAAAACAGGTGGAGTTGAGAGTTGAGAATTGACTGGTGTGGGACTCGACTCGTTCATGGACGTGAGATCTTCTTGACCATACGAGGAAAACACCAAAAACATGAAAGACTCCGTTTTTTTTAAGGAAAATAAACCAACAACCTCCGCTGTCCAGCATTATGTGTTTCTTTCGTTCGGTGTCCACATTAATAAAATATCTTCTTCTTTTTTTAAACAAAAAATATATTGATTTTTTCTATCTTTTCTCTCTTTTTCCAAGAGCCATGGAAAAAGGAATTGAGACAAACAATTTTTAAATGGATAATTATAAAAACAGTCATTTATTACATTTTTATTAATTTTTTAGCCATTTTATATACATTTTACCAAAATAGCCACACTTTACGTTACCACATTTACGTGACAGCCACAATTTACGTGATTTGTACTTTTTTTTCATTTTTTAATGCATTACGTTACAAAAGGTGTTTGATCACGTAAATTGTTGTACTTTACGTTACCAATTTTAAAAGTTTGCTCATTCCCAATAAAAAATGTAATCATCACTTAAAATTTTTTTTTTTTAATCTTTCCCTTAGAAAACCTATTTACCATTTCGTGATTTGTCATGAAACCATCAAGTCTCCGGCGATTTATCATATTCTCCGGCGACCACCATTTTTCCACCATTTGAAAAATAGTTGGAATTGAAGAGGAGAGAGAGAGAGAGAGAGAGAGAGAGAGAGAGAGAGAGAGAGAGAGAGAGAGAGAAGGGTGTGTCGTGTTTATAGAGGGAGAGGGTGGAGAGAGAGGAAGAGGAAGAGGGCCGGCAATGCAGACACAAACACAAAACCGTGAGCAGGAGCAGACGGTGGCAGCTCCGTCGGAGATTTCCTCGGCTTCAAAACCGCTCACCTCCCAGTTCCACCTGTTGACATTTATTGATTCTTCATTCCAACCAACAACACCCGCAAACCGCCACCACCTCCACCGCCGCATCCACACCTTGTTGATGCCTCTCTTGCCATCGCTACTAGATCCGAAGCTTTGACAGATCTTACGAAAGAAACTCCTCCTCAACCGGTCACCACCGTTACTCCCAAAAGGTCAACTAAAGACTGATATCGAAGAGCACCATCATCTCTTAAGCTTCCTTATTCTGGAATTTTACCACCTTCTTGAAGAAGGTTGCAGATGATTTCCAACACTAGGAATTTGTTTCTAAAATAACTGAATAAAATCCATCAAAATACCAAAAAGCCACATGAGTTGCGATGTGGCTTGATGGTTGGATATGGAAATAGGTGGTAGCCGGAGAAGATGACAAATCGCCGGAGAAGAGCGTCGGAGAAGACGAGAAGTCGTCGGACTCGATGGTTTCGTGACTAATCACGAAATGGTAAATAGGTAAAATAAGGGAAAGAGTTAAATTTTTAATTTTAAAAGTAATGATTACATTTTTTTTGGAAGGAACAAACTTTTAAAATATGAATAAAAAGTACAACAATTTACGTGACCAAACAACTTTTGTAACGTAATGCATTTAAAAATGAAAAAAAGTACAAATCACGTAAATTGTGGCTATCACGTAAATGTGGTAACGTAAAGTGTGACAAGATATCCCACCAAACATTCATGGGGAAGGAGCAAAAATGGTCACGTAAAGTACAACAATTTACGTGACCAGACACCTTTTGTAACGTAATGCATTAAAAAATGAAAAAAAGTACAAATCACGTAAATTGTGGCTATCACGTAAACGTGGTAACGTAAAGTGTGGCTATTTTGGTAAAATGTATATAAAGTGGCTAAAAAGTGAATAAATACGTGAGAAATGGCTATTTTTGTAATTAACAAAATACTAATTATCTTTTAAATAGAGTTTTATGACATTAAACTGAACTTTCATGTGGTGTCGGTAAAGACATCTTAAAATATATTGCATTCAAACAATTTGTTCTTTTATATATATATATATATATATATATATATATATATATATATATAAAATACAGATTCAGCATAAAAAAAACAGATTTATTAATTCAGTAATTAGTAATCAGCTTCAATCACTTATCAATCAGTACTTACAATCAGTTTTCAGTCCATTTATCACTTATGCAAAAGAACAACACCTTAATTGATTTTGCTTAAAAATGTTCTATTTTTGATTGATGGTTTGTCGAGTATTTTTAACTAATATTATTATAAGTAAATTATTTTTAGATATATGAACTTGAGAAAGTTTATAAACTTGAACAATATAATCAATATCTTATAGTTGTTGTTCTTTGAGTTTGACATAAAATCTTACTAACATCACTCTTACATTACGACGGAAAATGATGGTCTCAAATAGACATCATATATGTGACAAATTTGGGTTGGATTTTAACAATGGATTTCCATCGGTCATATTTGCTTCGGATGATTTTATGTTTGATGCGTCTGCCTTTTATTATTACGGATTTGTTTTGTCTGTTAATAAAGATAACCAAGGTTGTAAAGATGAATATCTTACCTAGGATCGTTTTTGTCACCGCAAGATCTGATCGGGATCATAAGATCGTTAATAAGAATACTAGTTTGTAATTTTTTTTTCCTAGACACTCTAGTTTATACTTTTATATCATGAATTAACAATATAACACTTTAAATAAATATTTATACATTAAATTAAATATATAACATTCACCAAAGTAAATGTTACTAATCCTAAACTATTCATAGGAATAGTAAAACTAGAATAACAATATATACATCCTTGTGTAATAATTTAATGAAAAAATTTGTAGCTCAATTGGTTAGTGCATGGCATATAATGAAAGAGGTCATGAGTTCAAATCTCTTGACTTCATTGTTATTAATTAACTTGATTGGTTTTTTACATTTTGAGTCAAAACTAATGTATTATTATTTTAAAACATTACTTTGACGTAAATTAAACTAACTTACTATTAAACATATATATTTTATTATTTTAAAACATTACTTTGACGTAAATTAAACTAACTTACTATTAAACATATATATTTTATTTCCTAAATATATTTTAAGAAAATATGTATTCTTTCTCCACGAATATAACTTTTTTAGAAATATTTAGTATTGAATATATAATTTATTTTATAACAAATATCTAATATTATCTACCATATATTTTGATTTATATTAATTTTAAAATAGGTTATTATAAAAGTAACACATATATATTTTTTAAAATAAACAAATAAATAGTATATATAATTTTAGCACATTAAGCAAATTTTTTTATTTTAGTTCAAAAAATATGTTTATATTTTATGTTTTTTATATATTGAAACTTGATAAAATGATGTTTAATGGGTAGCTAGCAAACATTCCATGCTTAAAAATAATAATCCTGTTTTTTATACATCAACTCAAATACAATTGCATAATAATCTTTATTATTTATATTATTTTTATAGTTTCTCCAAACTCCAAAGCCAATTGTATGTACATAAGACAGATAATGTGAGACAAGGATTAATGTCGATGAATGATGATTATGATTTATGAGTATATGGAATTCTTTTTACATATATGTGGCACCCTTGCCACAACAACCACCAATTACAATACACCCAGGATTAATCACCAACATACAATAACATAATGATCTGATAACCTAAATTAAGTGCGGAAGCATTAAAACATAAATAAAGTGGTGCAACAAGTATTAAACACCCTACGGTGCTATCAGGTACCAAGTCTAGGTCTACACACCCATACATTTATTACAATCATCCAGAATATATTACAACATTTTTCCCACAACATAATTACCGATTAAATAGCAGATATCTTCCAAATCTTCCAAATGACCTAACTAGAAGGTCCAGCAGTAGATTTCCCCTTTCCTGTAAAATAAAAATCAACAACTAAAACGTAAGCGAATGCTTAGTGAATACAAAGATTGCGCACATTATAAATCTTTATGAAGCCCAAGAGTAACCCCGACGACAAACGTCGTATACTCTCTTCGTACACCAAGTACGGACCAGAGCCGCAGCCCCTTCGAGCCCAAAGCTCGGCATTTACACATACCATCTGAGACAAACGTACGATCGGGGATGACATACTGCCTACCGGACCTGGAGGGATCAGCTCCAGCGTCGTATAGCACAGTAACATCAGAGTTATCGATGCGACCCACCGGTCCATCACTAGATGCACAACAATCGAACGGACATGCAACAAGAAAGAATGTGCATCTAAATCTACGCAAGTTAGTAGAATTCCAACCAAACAAATGAAACAACAGGTCTCAGCAGGCAAAGCTTAACATAAAACAGATATAATCATGCGAAATCTACTGTACTCACAGTGGGTGCGTATTATCTTTAACCAATTTTATTTCTCTTCGGGCTTTCAACCGGATCCACCAAGTACCCCACTGTGGGTTAAACAACACCACAAGGGACCTGTTATTATCAATTACAACAATTCCTCGTATCATTATCCATTTAATTCCATAATAATCAAGTTTCGTAAATTTGACGATATTTTCCCCCGTTTCGGGTCTATATCCAAATTCGAATTACAACTAAGTTTGTACCCATTTCATGTTCATATACTGACCTTTATATAACTCATGACATTTTATGTGTTGTTTATGAGTTTCATTCAAAATACACAAGTCTAGGGAGTAGTATTCTTAATTTTAGGCATTAAACTCGAATTTAATGGGTTAGATTCGAAATCAAGCATCAGATTCGATTTTTACACATCAGATTCGAACCCTTAGCACAGATTCGAACCCCCCCATCAGATTCGAATTCATCTTCGAATCTAATGTCAGATTCGAAGCCTCCCCCTTAGAATCTAATAGTACAACTTCGAATCTAGCACCAAACTCGAGTCTGTTCTTACATTTCGACTCTGTTCTTGACATATTCGAGTCTGTTCATCATTTCAACTTAAATCCTTCATTTCTAAGGCCTAAAATCAGTGTTATATCATGTATGATGCATATATTCGATTCTACTATGCATATAGTATCATAATCCAGCAACATTTCAAGCAAAACAAACTTAAATTTGCATAAAATGATAGATTCGAGATTCCTGTTCTTCAAAACCAAAACCATAACTTAAAAAGGTTCGATTCTTACCTCAATTCGTATGAAATCTGAAATCCGTTTGTAGATTGTTGTTGTACTCCTCGATATCTTTCCGATGACGTATAATTCTCGAAAATCCGACGGTCGGTTTGTGATTTATCTTAGAGAGATGTAGAGAGAGAATTCTAGAGAGAGAGAGTCTAGAGAGAGAGAGAGAGAGATGGTGAAAATGAAGCCCTTTTGCTCTTTTATTCCAATTTTCACCATTTTGCACATTTCTCCCCTCGACTTAACCGGTTCCATAAAATACTGTTTTAATTTTAGAATTATCATAATTAACTTTTAATATTCATAATACTCCATAAAATGATTCCGTGTTCAAATTTCTCTTAAAATAGCAACAAACTTCTAAATAACCCAAATACATAATAATTGCTTAAATTTTAACTTTAATTATAAATTTTCCACTTAATTAGTCAAAATACATCAAATTGAATCCGTGGATGTTACATATATTGTATAAATATTTCTTTATCTTTAATAATAATTATAATGCAACTGCAGTTCTATTTTTATTTGTTATTGTGATCACTTTTTTATTTGTACTATATATCTTAAAGTAAAAAAATTTTAAGTTACACTATATAGGTTTTTATCGTTATTATTAATAATAGTTTACTTAATACATTAATTTTAAATGATGTTTATGATTATTACTAAATGAAGCTGTGACAGATAACAAATTTCGAATGTACAGAATTGTATGGATGTGAAAAGTTAAAAAAAAACAATTAAAATAGAAGATTTTGTTGATTTTTATTCATTTTCATTTTTTTAATTGGCATTGATATTTTTTTAATCTTTTTCAACATACTTTGGAATCGAAAGTTATATTCTGATGGTGGTGGTGTGAACAATTTTGGAATCGAACGTTGTATTCAAAGTCAATAACGCATAATTTCAAAAATTGTAATATATTTAATAGAAATAACATAACATTTTGCTTCAAATATCAAATATGCATGTTAATATGTTAGTTTTATATATTTTAATATTTTTCGTATGACATTAAACTCCGCCGCGAAGCGCGGACAAATACCCTCGTTGGGAACAAAGTGTGTTTATGCTTCAAATGTTTATGTTGATCCAAAAAAAATCAATCCTATGATCTGAGTAAAATTATTGGATCTGAGTAAAAGGTTAGATCGGATCTGTAAACAATCCTATGCGAAAACCGGTCAAAAGGGTCCGGAACGAGAAAAGGTAGGATCGGATCGTTGATCGATCCTACGATCTCACGACCGTTCCTACGATCTCACGACCGTTCCTACAATCTTGCTACGAAACGATCCTAGATCGTTCTGCTCGAAATCAATTGGTGGGATAGTAGGATCGACCGATTCTATAATCTTAATCGCGATTTTAGCAACTATACAGATAACATATATGCAATGTTATATTTATTTAGATGATTTAAATAGGAGTTGTTTAACTTTGTGTGAAGGGGTGATATATCTTGGTTAAAATTTATAGGTCGCTTTTAAATCATGAAATAAAAATTATTTTTAATTATAAATTATAGGAAAAATTTCATATATACCTTTCCAAAACTTCATAATATCATATATATATCCAACCTAAAATTTTAATATCATATATATCTATCCTAAACATCATAATATCATATATATACCCAATTTTAATTATTAATATCACATATATCCCTCTTAAACATCACTAATATCATATATACCTAAATTCATTAATTTAATTATTTTTATACCATTTAAAACTAATAATTAATATTGTTTACTAATTAATGACCATTATACCCTTACTTATTTCTTCTTTCAACTAAACTTCAAAATATCATATTTATCCAACTTAATTAAATTAAAATATCATATCCCTTTTAATAATTTTATATAATTTTTTTTTGTAAACTTTACTAAATAAATTCTTTAAACTAAAACAAATTAACATTAAAAATTAAAAAAAAATTATCATATTTTTGCTCGTTTGTAATCAAATCGTATCGTCTTATTATATTTTCTTATTTGTTTCTTTTCTACGGTATTCTATGTATAATTAACTGATTACATATTATGTTCTTTCTTTCCTTTTTCCTTTAGATTTTTTATAGTTGTATCACATTTTGTTTTTTTAATTTAGCATATATTTTTTGTTTTCTAATACATTAGTTTCAATTTTTTTTAAGTTTGCTTTCGTTTTATAACTATTGTTTATTTTTATAAATTTCATATTTAATCTAGTATATGAGTTATAACTTGTTAACCGATGTAATTAGTTGTGTACATTTTGTGTTAACGATAAGATTTTATATATATATATATATATATATATATATATATATATATATATATATATATATATATATATAGGGAGAGGTTCTTTTAAGAACCTTAAAGATGGTGAGAACCTAAGAACCTTTTAGAGCACTTGGATCAAAAGGGTATTTTTGGAATAAAAAATATTATCTTTCTCTCTCCATCTTTTTTTATTGTATGCATCTTTTTTTCACTTTCTCTCTCTTACTTTTTTTTTTCATTTTCATTTTCTCTTTCTTTTATGAGAATTCATTTTAATATTTAAAAAAACGCATTTTATAAAAAAATAAATTTTTTTCTATATAAAAAATTATT
The DNA here is from genome assembly GCA_020465985.1 of Centrapalus pauciflorus. Classification (NCBI taxonomy): domain Eukaryota; kingdom Viridiplantae; phylum Streptophyta; class Magnoliopsida; order Asterales; family Asteraceae; genus Centrapalus; species Centrapalus pauciflorus. The sequence goes on along the minus strand of JAANYP010002798.1, from coordinate 543,330 downwards.
TAATTGCTAAAAAATTAATGTATTCTATATAGAAATATTATGTGTCTATATAGAATGTTATACAATTCTATATCTTTTTATGTAGATTAACATTACTATTCATAATCTATGTAGAATGTTATTTTTGTTATATATTTCATATATTTTTATGTTTATTATACAAATCTATATCTTTTTTGTAGATTAACATTACTATTCATTGTGTTTTTTGGTATATTTTAAATCAGTTTCATACCAAGTGTTCGATAAAATGTCTAAATGAAATCTTATTTTTTTTGTTTCAATGTGTTTTTGGTATATTTTGTCATTTAATCTACGAAGAATATATAATACTTGACATTCTACGTAGATTGCATGCCATTCTACGTAGATTGCATGACATTCTATGTAGATTGTACATAGATTGAATGTCATTCTACGTAGAATATATTATACTTGACATTCTACATGACATTCTACGTAGATTGAATGACATTCTACGTAGATTACATGTCATTCTACGTAGATTGAATGACATTCTACGTAGATTGAATGTCATTCTACGTAGATTGCATGACATTCTACGTAGATTGTACATAGAATATGTTCGTCGATACTCTATGTACGTAGATTGCATGTGATTCTACGTAGATTGAATGTCATTCTACGTAGATTGCGTAACATTCTATGTAGACTATCGACGAACATATTCTATGTATAATCTATGTACATTGGACAGATTCATTTTCCATATTTTATAATTAAAATTATTTGTAAGATATTATATTTATAATGAATGTAATAGTTATTAGATGTTTTACATGATAATCTATGTTGATTACATGACAATCTACGTAGATTACATCATAATCTACATAGAATATAATACAATACTACTTGTAAAAAATCACACATAATCTATGTAAAATGTTATGTTTCTTATATATTTAATATATTTTTACGTTTCTTATACATTTCTATATCTTTTTATGTAGATTAACATTACTATTCAATGTGTTTTTTTGTATATTTTATCATGTAATAATCTACGTAGAATATATGATAATTGACCTTCTACACGACATTCTATGTAGATTGCATGTTGTTCTATGTAGCATGTCATTCTACATATATTGCATGTCATTCTACGTAGATTGCATGCCTATCTACGTAGATTGCATGTCATTCTACGTAGATTGAATGTCATTCTACGTAGATTGAATGTCATTCTACGTAGAATGCATGACTCTACATAGAATATGACAGATTCATTTTTCATGTTTCATAATGAAGATTATTTGTAAGATATTATATTTATAATGATTGTAATAGTTATTGGATGTTTTACATGATAATCTACGTAGATTAAATGATAATCTAAATAGAATATAATACAAGACTACTTGTAAAAAATCATACATAATCTATGTAGAATGTTATGTTTCTTATATATTGCATATATTTTATTGTTTTTTATACATTTCTATATCTTTTTATGTAGATTAACATTACTATCCAATATCTTTTTGGTATATTTTATATTAGTTGCATACCAAGTGTTTGATAAAATGTTTAAATGAAATCTTTTTTTTTGTTTCAATGTGTTTTTGATATATTTTATCAGGTAATCTACGTAGAATATATGATATTTGACATTCTACACGACATTCTACGTAAATTGCATGTCATTCTACGTAGAATGCATGACATTCTACGTAGATTGTACATAGAATATGTTCGTTAACATATTCTTTATTGAAAAAAATATTCTATATAGACATATAATATTTCTATATAAAATACGTTTTTTTAACAATTAAATAATTTTCTATATAGAAAAAATAATTTTTTTTATAAAAAACGTTTTTTTACTTTAAAAATCAATTATAATAAAAGAAAATTGAAAATGAAAATGAAAAAAAGTAAGAGAGAGAAAGAGAAAAAATAGATTTTTTTCTTCCAAAAATACCCTTTTCACACATTTTCAAGATTCTCCACTATCAAAGTTTAAAATAATTACAAAATTGTCATCCAATATATCAACCATTGATTATCATTAATCCAAAGGCCATAAAAAGTTCTTAGGTTCCCACATTTTTTATGGTTCTTAGAAGAACCCTCCCCTATATATATATATATATATATATATATATATATATATATATATATATATATATATATATATATATATATATATATATATATATATATATATATATATATAAATATAATTCTATATATTTAGAGTCTATTTTTATAATAATTTGTTTAATAATTAGTAAGTAGAAAATATTTTGATATTAAAATTTACCGGATGAAATTTGTATATTATTAGTAAATTTAGTTTTTTATTATAAATATATGATTATTTTCATTAGTAAAAAATTTAGTTTTTTTAAACAAACCTTTAATATTAAAATATTTTCTAGTTACTAATTATTAAACAAATTATTAAAAAACTGGACTCTAAGTATATAGGATTATATATAATCTTGTAGTTAACACAAAATATACACAACTACTTACATTAGATAATTGTTATAACTCAGTTACTAGACTAAATATAAAAATTAAATAAGTAAACTAAATAAACAATAGTTATAAAACAAATGCAAACTTGAAAAAAGATTAGAAACTAATGTATTAGTGTGTGTGTCTATATATATATATATATATATATATATATATATATATATATATATATATATATATATATATATATATATATATATATATATATATATATATATATATATATATATATACACACACACAAAATTTAAAAAAAAATTGCGATGCAACTATAAAGTTTGAAAAGAAAAAGGAAAAAAAGAACATAAAATTTAATCAGTTAATTGTATATAGATTACTGTAGAATAAAAAACAAATAAGAAAATATAATAAGACGATACGATTTGATTACCAACGAGCAAAACATAATACTAATTTTTTATTTTTATTTTTAATGTTAATCTGTTTTAGTTTGAAGAATTTATTTAGTAAAATTTACAAAAATAAATTACATAAAATTATTAAAAGAGATATGATATTTTAATTTAAGTTGGATAAATATGATATTTTGAAGTTTAGTTGAATGAAGAATTGAGTAAGGGTATAATGGTAATTAATTAGTAAGCAATATTAATTATGAGTTTTAAATGTTATAAAAATAATTAAATTTGAGTATATATATATGATATAATGATGTTTGAGAGGGATATATGTGATATTAATAATTAAAATTGGGTATATATGATATTATGATGTTTAGGAGGGATATATATGATATTATAATTTTAGGTTGAGTATATATGATATTATGAAGTTTTGGAGGGATATATATGAAATTCTCCTTTAATTTTAATCTTTGATAGGTTATAATGATAAATTTAAAATAAAAATTAGTTTTATTTATTATTATAGCTTATTATTTTATTACAGTACAACAAATAAAAATAATTATTATTATAATTTTAACTGAATTTTAAAAATTATGTTTAAGTTAATTATCTAATACATAGTTTAAAATATTAGTTAGTTTTATATCACTTCAGTCTTTCGTAAGCAAGAGCAGTCAGCAGTGTCCATTCAAAAGTGTGTGGTTGTGAACCTCAAGCATGTGAAGTTGTGAAACCATTTTTATCTTACGGAAAAACAGCATTTCAATTTATCATTTAATTTTCAGGTTTTAATTTTTTTTTTTTTTAAATATTTTCCATCAACTGGTGATTATTATTTGTTATTTTTTTTTGAACAATTTATTATTTGTTATTATTAATCACTTTAATTTGGCGTTCAAGTTTTTTGATTGTCTTCATTAAAATATATTTCATATATTAATTTGTTTATGTTGTCTTTACACGTCTATAAAAAAATAAAGAACGAAACCTTTTCAATTAAATGCAATAAAAAATTCGTAAACCCTCCAAGGATCATTGTGGTATACATAAAAATAAACAAGAACTCAAAAGAGAATTATACATCAAAATAATGATCTTGACACATAGAATTCGTTTAAAACAACTTCAGAAGTCCACACACATTGCACATCATAGAACCACGTCGCTAGACAACATTGTTTGATCGAAAAAAATGATCAACCCTAGCACAGGATGCTGGAAATCTCACTAGGATTTAATGGCTTGAAGTTTGCTTGAATGATTAAATCCCTTTTTATAACCAATCCAATAGGTTAGTTATGATAGAATTCAAAGTGATATTATTTTATTCTTATTATTATCCAACAATAATAAACCTTAATATTATCTTTTTAGTTAACCTACAAGTATTAAAAAATTAATTTCCAATAACAATATTAAAGTACTTGAATAAATTTATAACTAATCCATACAATATCATATGTTTCAATTTGGTCCTCTACTATGATTCTTAACCAAATAATCATCTAATGATTATTACGTCATTTTCAGTGTACGTATGTATACCCATCATAATATTTCATCGCGGCATTCCCACCTAATCCTACCTTGGTATATTCGATTGCTCATGCTTTCCCAATCTTTCTTCAAACACCCCATATAAACTCGCAACGCCTTTCGCACCATGCATCTTTCTTCTTGACTATCACCCCATCACTAAGGCTACATATGCTACAATCTCTCCACAAATCAACTCATTATGTCTCAACATGTCACATTTAATGGAACATAAACTAACCAATTTAAAGAAATATGATTACTCAATTCTTGATGATTTCGAACCCGCGCCATACATCACTCACACAATACACTCATTCTCACACACTAAATAACTCCATATTTCAAGATGGACAAGTTATTCTTATTTCATATACATGATATCTCTTAATCCACAACTATATACAGGAAGCTATATGGAACACGAACTTTAGAACTCATTCTGTCGCTGAAATCACATGTGTGACATTTCTAGTTTCTACAACTTAGGACACTCATTTAAAACCCAAAAGATCTTAAAAATGAAAAAAGCATTTGTCTAACGTTATTATTATGCTCACAAAGAGTATGTTAACATAACTTCCTCATTTCAAAGCATGTTATCAAATCATGGCACTTACAATGATAAGAAATGACATCTTAATTAAAGAATATATAATGAAAAGCACATTATTATAGAAACTCCATAATAAATTCCGTTAAGTTAATGTTGAATACCAATTAATTCCTTATATTGTATTTATATATATAGGAAAAATTCGATTTTTGCAAGGTCATCATGGATTAGCTTGAAAACATATAATTAACTCATACATGTCTCTGTAACCATCAACTATATGTAGAATAATAATATAGGACTCACCTGGTATGTCGTTTGCCTCTATACTCTTCACTGGTTTTAGAACAATTATGGATTCCATTTTACTGTTCTTGAATCCATTTTATCACTTCTTTACACATGTTTTTATCAAAGTTTGTTACCAATTTAGCTCATTTACTCAATTGCTATATTTTAAATAAGTTCCATGCTTTCCTCAGGATTCATAGGAAATTTCTTGGAGTCACTTGACTCTGAGATAACTTTTCTCAAGGTAAATGGAGTCTGAGAAATCCCACTTGGTCATTCATAATGCCTCCCTTTGGTGTTTTACTCTGAGATAAATTTTCTTGAGGTGAATTAAGTTTGGTAACTTCCACTGATCACCCTTAGATCCTCATAAACAGTTGACTACGAGAATTTATTTCTCGGACTCAACATCTGTAACACCCCAAATAATTAAAAGGCAATCAAATATCTTTAATAACGTTTGATTTGTATAATTATGGAATTATGGAAATTTAATTAATTGGGTATCAAATAAACCATATTATTGAAAGTAGTACTTGCATTTATGTCTAATGTAAGTTAATGATAAATCTAGCAATATACTTTTGTAGTTATAAAATGAAAGATTTAAAATGGGTAGTGGAGGGGTGTTTTCTGTAAAGGTGTGATAGATAGGGGATGTGGGGTGGCCAAAGGCCAAACCCCTCACCCTTTTCTCTTCATAATCGACCAACACACACACTTGGGGTGTGTGTGTGTTTTGCTCTTTCACTTTGGAAGAAAAGAGAAGGAAAAGAAGAAGAGAAAGGAGAAGCTAGGTTTTGGGAGATTTATCTCCAAATTTGTGAAGATTAAAACTTAGGTTTCTCAATCATTGTTATCCTTGAAGGTATAATCATCTTCCCCATCTCCTACTTCATCTCCTTTCTTCTCCATTCTTCATTTGAAGAATGAAACCCTAAATGGGTATTTGTTGAAATGTTTTGTAAAGGCTCCAATCTTTTAGTATGTTGTTATATGATCAAAATGGAGCCATAATATGTAATTACCTTGGTAGTTGGAGTTAGTTTTGGTTGGAACCCAATCTAGGGCTCAAATGAGCTTTAATGGGTTATGGATTTGAGTTTGACGTTTTAGTAGGATAAATATGCTAAAGTCTTGATTTAGATATGTTAAATATTAACATGGAATCGAATGGAAGTTAATAGATGCTCATTTGGAGCTTTAAAGTGGTGATTTGGGTTTTAACCCATTTGTGAACTCAAAAGAGTTCATACAAATGAATGAATGGTCTTTCACGATTTAAATGTGTGTGAATGGTGTAAAATGGTCTAAAGATGTTATATTATTGATTTCAAGTATTGGTTGGGGTTAAAATCGAGCAAAGGCTCAAGTTGGTGTTTTAAGTCGAAACCGCACGCCAAGTGTTCGGTGAAATGCCACAATGAGTTCTTAATCGTTGTTGGTTTGGGTTTAATGTTTGAATATATTATGAATACCTAATAATAGCCTAAATATGTCAAATATTGCTATGGAATTGATTAGAACTGAAAATGAGCTCAAATGGAGCTTAGTGTTGTCGGTTGGAGCTTTCGGTCATTTTCGGACTCGTTCGGAGTCCGTATGAGCTCCATTGAATCATGGAATGTTATGAAATCATTTTAATATGTTTAGAGGTGTCTAAGTGACCTTAATATGCTATTAATATTGTTGGTAAAGTCCCTCCAAAGTTACGAAAACGTTTATGGGAGTTTTGGGGGTTTGGTGTGCATTTTTGACTCAAAAATGAGCTGAGAGCTGTCCAGGAGGTGGGTAGCGGCGCGACTAACTCCTTGGTCGCGCCATGACCATGTTTCTGGCCCAAAAATGGATTTTTCTTGGGTGGGGGTCGATGCTTGGGTCTTATACATTCGTTGCACCTCTAAATTAGGTGTTTAAAGGGTTTGAGGGCCTTGGATTGAGTCCGGAACTCCTAAGGCCTCATATGAACTTAGTACTTTCGGTTTGATCACCCAATACCCTTAGCCCACTCTTAGGGGCTTATCTTGTGTTCGGGGGCTTACGTATATGCGTTATGAATGCTTCTAGGTGAATTGAGTCGAAAGGAGCTTGATTGCAAGTTTTAGCCATTCTCCGGGCTATTGTGGCTTTATTGGAAGGCTTTGGAATCTTCTTAACCAATCACTGTGAGTTCTAGGACTAATGTAGATGAATGATTACATGTTAATTGTTGTTTATGCCTTTGTTGATAACATGCTACTTGATCATGCATATTCACATGTTATAGATGGATTCATTGTAGCCTTATTGAACATGTTGTCATGCATCATGAATTGAAAATGAATTGCCATGCTAGTTGATATTGTTGTGGATTGGTTTGTCGTGCATCTCATATAGTATGCTTAACTACTTATCTGTATGGATAACAATGATTGGAAGATGGCAATTCGTGTTGGTTAGCCTAGTAGGTTGGACTATTCGCTTTTGTGGTGGATTAATAATAGTTGGGATATATGCATGACCCTTTTAAGTTGTATATTGGGTCGCATTCGTGGAAATCTAATTGATTATGATTTGGCATAAAAGACTATTTAACCGGTAGGCTTATTAGTAATGTCAAACGACCCCGATGATATGTTGGAACCATTATTGAAGAACGGTTAGTAGAACCACATGGGTGGTTTCTTTAATTGGTCTTATGGACCATTATAGACTCTCATGAGTCATCTTGAACCCTAACATGTTGTGGAATGCATTTTGAACCCCTTGTTTGTCCATGGATCATTCCTGGCCCTTTGGGTGCCGGATGCCGACGTACTTGCATTGTCGGAAGTCCCGTACTTGCTAGGGACAGCCTCGTACTTGCTAGAGGCAATACCACTCCCGACTTTGACAGGGAACCCTAGACGACCATGGGGTATGTGGTAGTTGGATTTGGATGAGATTATCTCGTGTGAGGACGGCAACGGGCCGCCTGCGGGCGATGATTATGACACGTTGGGCTGCAAGCATGAGTTATATCCTAGTGGCGGTGTTGACATCATGTGAGGACGGCAACGGGCCGCCTTTGTGGCGATGATTATGACACGTTGGGCCGCAAGCATGTTTGTTCTCACCTTTGAATTGGAGTCATTAGTAGTACGTACTGTGGTAATGTAACGTGCCGATTTGGTAAGGCAGCTTTGTAAAAGCGTTACAACGTGCTACTATGACACGCGTTGGAATCCCCACTTTGGCTCGACTATGTCTAGCGGTGTAGTGGTAAGAGTCGAGTTGATTCCCCACCTTGACTCGGCTTGGCCGGGCGGTGACGGTGGAACATGTGACATTGATAAATGTCGAGAATGCTAATAGTCCTCAGTGAGATGAGACATCTTGTTGTGAATTCGAATAGATAAATAATTGATGTGGGACACCGATAATCCTCAACGAGGATGAGGTGATCCCATTCTAACTTGGCATTGACCATCATGGGCCCTATATCTTTAGTTGATAGAAATTATATGTTGGATATACATGGTTATCATGTTAATTGTTATTTATATTAATCTTAGAATTCACTAAACAACTTTTGTTGTTTACCCCTTTTAGTTGTTAACCTTATGCAGGTTTAAGCTATCGAGCGGGAAGTTTATATTCTTCCTCATTATTCAGCGGGTAGACTCGAGACTAACGGTATACTTTGGTGATTGTGTTGGGTTTGGGTTAGTCGACCTCTCGGCCTTGACTATTCGTTTGCAGGATCATGACCTGTAACCTTATAGATTCAATAGTTGTTATTTAGATGCATCACTTAAGATGCATTAGTTGTAAAAGTTTTAATTCTACCCTAATTCTGCAAGTATTGATGTATTAGTTATTGATTAATTACACTTAAATATGTTTTATTGTTGTATGGGTGTTTCAACATCCTACGCGATTTCTTTTATTAAACATGAATTTTCCCTTATTCAGTTGGTTTCGAGAAATTTATTTTTCAAGGTCTTCATACTCTAGGAATTCCACTTCAACGTTTTTTCCTTTTTGTTTGCTCAAAAATATATATTTTTTCTCGGAGTCTTAGGGATGGCTTTTTTTTTTTTTTTTCTCACTGTATATGGTTCAGAATCATCGTCTACAGTTCATATTACATTAGACGTTGTCTTGTAGTGCCTTTGTGGACGAACATCCACCAAACTCCAATGACTCTTTTTCGTTATAATATTTAAAGTTTAAAACACATTTATTTTGCATTCAATAAGAATTAGCTCATTTTCAATGCCAAGTTTGTATTTCGTTGTATAAAGATAATCATAAATATTAATGTCTCACTATAAAATATATGGAGTCTTAAACTGAATATGAGTTTTGCCAACTTTGATTCTCCAAAGTTAAATCGCGTAACACATCACCTTTTGATGCAATGGCAATCACAATTTTTTTTAAGTAAAATATATTAAGCCCCTTTTGAATTAAAAAATATCTTTAATATCGTAAACTCTTAATAAAAAAATTAACAATTTTTCTTTCTGATTTGAAACCAACAACGCAATGACCTCTTTTACTTGTTTGTTTATATAGGAGCCAGCCCACTTCATCGTAGTTATGAAAGTTTATGTCACGGTTATAAGATCATCGCATAATTTGATTGCGTATTCATAACTTTTTTTTGAAAGACAAGTTCATCTTAAGATATTAAAGGTTACGAGAACAAACGTATGTTATCCTATAAGGCAAAGTGAATATAACACGTGCTTAGTAGGTTGATTTTAGTCTTTTTCACAAACTAAATATAAAATATACGTATTTATCTTTTAATTTTTATGAAAAACAAGCATACTTTCAAAACCAACATTTTCACTTTTTCAGTAATCTGAGTTTGGCTGAAGAGACAGACAGACCAAGAAAATCCTGGACCATTTAGGCCTGGTCCAATTCTCCGTTCAAAGAGCAGTCTGAAGTCTGCGTGATGTGGTCCATATTCAAACTATGATTATAGTCCAGTTCAATATGAAGCCCAAAAAACCCATCTTAGCCCGGTAGCACTACTTTTGCAAAAAAAATTTAAACCCGCTAATTTTATGGCAAGATTTCTTAAAAGAAATTAAAGTTTAATCCACCCCAATGATTACCTACTTGCTGATTAATTTTTTTTTCAAACATTCTAATTAACATCTTTACATATTTAATTAGTTAGTTTAATTTTTTGTTATATTAGTAGACTATTGATTAATTAGTTTTCCGATATACATAGGTAATATGAATTGTGCTGATGATTATCAAAATTCAGAGAATAGAATACACACACACACACACACACACACTCTCTCTCTCTCTCTCTCTATAATTTCCTATCCTGTTCAATTGTCCATTTCTAGATCAAGTATTATAATATAGTATCAGAGCAAATACTTCATACTCGTATATCAGAGACTAATTGGTAGATTGATTTATCTGACGAGCTATCAGTAGGCTAGAATCGGTTCGAAAACTCTGCCAGTTCATGAGTGCTCCGCGAGTTCCACATATGCAAACAACTAATCACTTGCTTCAGTATCTCAAGAACAATCCTCGCAAAGGTATTTCCTTGTCAACATGCTTTTGAAAATTTGAAAATTCATCACTACAAATGAAAGGCTTTTTTTTATTCATATTGGACAACTTGTCTAAAACTTGACGATTCATCGTAGGTTATTGTGTTGTTCTAGGCGATCCATTGGTATCATGGCATTCCAAGAAACAATAAGTTGTGTTTCGCTCATCTTGTGTGCTTAAACCATTTGTTGTGAGATTTTGGAGTTCTTGACAATAGCCCAATACTAAGTTTTTGTGACAACACATCAACTATTCAACTGGCTAATAATCCGACTTTTCATGAGTGTACAAAACATATAGAAGTTGATTGTCACTTCATACGAGAGAAAGTAGCCTATAATATAATCAAGCTCATACCACTTCGAACTCAGCAACAAATAGCTAATATGTTTACAAAACCACTGCCTTAGTACAAGTTGATACCTTTAACGTCCAAGATGGCTCTCAAAGACATCTTTGCAAGCTCATCTTGAGGGGGAGTTTTACATTTTTAATTAGTTAGTTTAATTTTTGTTATATTAGTTAGACAATTGGTTAGTTAGCTTTCCAATATAAATATGTAAACAAAAGTAAATACTTGAAACACTTAGGGGGTGTTTGGTTCGCGGATTTCCTGGGATTCACTGGGATTTGCATTTAAAATCCTGTGTTTGGTTCACAGATTTCAGTAAGGATTTAAAATTCCAGGATTTCATAAATCCCTTCCTTCTTTGTTATTTAAAAACCCAGCCTCCCCCCTAGGATTATAAATCTCAATTACCTTGCATTCTTCAAATTAGCAAATTTTATTAATAAGATAATGCAGAATCTTTGACAAAATTCTAACAAATGCAAATGTTGCGTAATGCAAATCTTTTGACAAAATGCAAATCCCAGAGAAAAATCCAATTAGGGGGCGTTTGCTTCGTGGATTTTTTTTAGATTTACTGGGATTTGCATTTAAAATCCTATGTATTGTTTGCATATTTCTGTAAGAATTTAAAATCTCAAAATGCATTAAATCTCTATATTCTTTGTTATTTAAAAACTTAGGGGGCGTTTGGTTCGCAGGTTTTTTTTATCTGGGATTTGCATTTTGTCAAAAGATTTGCATTGTGCAGCATTTGCATTTGTCAGAATTTTGTCAAAGAATCTGCACTATGTCATAGAAAAAATTTGCTAATCTGAAGAATGCAAGGTAACTAGGATTTAAAATCCTAGGGGGGAGGCTGAGTTTTTAAATAACAAAGAAGGAAGGGATTTAATAAATTCTGGGATTTTAAATCTTTACTGAAATCTGCGAACCAAACACTGGAATTAAATGCAAATCCCAGTGAATACTAGGAAATCCACGAACCAAATGCCCCCTTAGCTTTCCCCATAGGATTTTAAATTCTAGTTAGCTTGCATTCTTCAGACTAACAAAATTTCTCTAGATAAATATTGCAAATTATTTGACGAAATCTTTGATAAATTAAAATGTTTCATAATGCAAATTCTTTGACAGAATGCAAATCCGAGAGAAAAAAATATGCGAACCAAACGCCCCTTGATAAACTAGAAGATGTATGTGACCCTCAAAAGCAAACGAAGTATGAAACTAAAATGAAGTGTTGTTACCAACTTAACTACAATACATTAAGTATGAAGAAATAAACAATATTGATGAGTAAAGATTTATCACTCTTGAATACGGAAGACAAAAAACGACTTTACAATTGAAGAACAAACTTGTGAGATATACTAACAATTACGATTGAAGATTTAACACAACTTTAAAAATGAAAATTACGATTATATTTTGCAATTAATTAATAAAATTAGTGCAAGTTTGTTGGATACATTTTTAAATGTAATTGTTATAATAAATAATGAAAAAGAAATTTAAATCCGTATATTCTGTTATAGTAAAAGAGAACATCTATCGCTACATGTTATTATCACGTTTCAGCTGAAAAGATAAGTACATTTTATTATTTTAAAAAAAAAATAAAAGATAAATACAGTTAATTAAGTTTATTAATTGTTGACATTATCCAATAATAATAGTTGTCATGACTATCTATGAGATATTTGTTATATATTAGCTAATCTAAATCTAAAGTTTATAAAAATCTTAAATTATATAACCTATCTATAAACTTCAAACAATATTTATAAAATAAAACATCTTAAATTATATCAATTAAATATAATAAAATTTTAATATATATATTTATATGAAAAGAAAAAAATAATACAATATTAATAAAGTACATGTATCATAATATTTTTGTTTATGGTAAAATTATTTATAATGTATCAGATATAACATTTATAAGTATAAATTAAAAAAATAAGCGTCTTTATATATAAATAAAAAAGAATAAAAATTGTCACATGGAACTCTTTCCGCGCATCATATTTTTATTTTATTCATAACTTTGTTATCTTTTTAATCTATATTAAATTAATATATAATTAAATCTAAATAATATATTATCATCATTTGTTCATATTCTATAGTAAATCTACATCCAAATTTGTACGACTGTATCTATATATATAATAAAGGATAATACAAATTGTCACATGACATCATCGCGTATTCACGTTCATAGGAAAAAATAAATATCCATATTTTTTTAAATAAAATAAAAAGAATATAAATAAACAACACCAAAAAAGATAAATAAATTTTACGTAACCAACTACTTATTAAAAGTTATCCAAATAATACGTGGGTTCATAAACTAGTAACTTATAAACTAACACTTTAATGATATATCATTTTCAACATGTCCTTTTTTAAACTTGTTTGAAATAAAAGAATAATTATGAAGAATAAAAAAAACTAATATTACGAGAAATCTGGTCATTAAGTTATATGTCATAATTAATAAAAGAAAAGTTATATGGTCATGTCTTATTATCTCATAAGAAAGTATGAGATATTAAATGTCATGATAAGTCATAAATTAATATAAAAATTGATCGAATAATAATACATATAAATGTAGATTAGTCTCTAGAAAGATATTCAGTAGTTATAAATTTGAAAAGTAACAAAGTGGATTAAATTATTGACTTAAATGACTTGTCTGAGTGACTCATGGTTGACCTTCTAGAAAAAGTGAAATTGTTGATTATGATTTAAAAAAGGGATTTGGTGTCAATTTGATTGAATGTAGGGCTTACTAAAGTGAGTTTAAGATAGATAAGTTTTGAATTATTAATTAATGGTTTGAGGAATCTGGTTTCAACATTAACTTTTAGTCAAATATCTAGTTAGGCCAAAGGGACTTGTTGCCATGGATGTCACCCAAATCTGTCGTCACGTCAACGCCACGTCAGTTTTGCCATTCTTTGTCATTTTGATGTCATTCCGAGGGTGTGGTTGCCATTCGATTTATTTTTATTTTTTTGCATTTAAAACTTAAAAAAAAAATATTGAAATAAAAATTAACATTTAATTAATAATATTAAAATTAAACATAACATAATTAAGACATTAAAACTAAAAAAACAAAAAATATATACTTAAAAATACTTTAAAAAAACATTAAAAGACTTAAACTACAATCCCCATTTTTTTTTTTATTTCTTCCTTTTGTTTCATCGCGACTTCGAGTTGTCTTCCGGTCAAATGACAAACGTTTTTGAAATAAACTCTCAAGTCACGAGCTTTTTGTCTCGCGACAAGATCTTGTTTTTTTAAATCCAAATATTCGCCTAAACGATTTTGTAACCCAGCTATATTTGTCGTCATGGCTTCAAGATCTTGTGAACCCGATGTTGGCGTCGTACCGGAACTTGTTGCCGCTTTACCCTCACGTTTTGTTGCGTTCCTTCCAATCGGTCGTGTGGGTGGGGGAACCTCAAACGAGTCGTCATCGCAAGACATCGTCGTTAAGGTTTATTCTGATATGTGCATCCGACGACATTGTGAACTCGTTAGAGTCCGTTGTTTTTGATCGTTTAGACCCACGTTCGATAAAATCGTCGCCCGTCGCAACACGTTGCCAAGTTGGAGAATCTTTTACGACCGACCAAACTTCGATATGTCGAAACGGATACTCATTCGCGTCTTTAAACATTCCAAGTGCTTTTTTTTAGAATGTTAGCGTCGTTTTGACCACTTTCCCATTGGATGGAATGAAATATTGCCGAAAATTGTTTAACGACGGCGTTGACATTCCTCCATTTTGTGTATAGTTGATCTTTCGAACGGTAGTCATTTTTCCCCATTTCTTGGTGGAACCTAAACCGAATTCGATTCCAAAAGTCTTTCCTATTTTGGTCGGTACCAGTAATAGGATCTTCAGAAACATCGAGTCAAGCCCATGCCAACGTCTTCTCTTTTTGCAGGGTCCAATGTTGAGTAGGAGGCCTCGTTGTTGATTTCTTTTTTTTTATCTTTCGTAGCCGGATCGGGTTCGGGATCCACTTCGACTCCGGGCTGTGTTTCCGGAACGACTTCGGGGTTGGGTAATATGTTGAGATGGATGGGTGCCGAATGGGGATAAGGTTGGGGAAGAGAGTGGTTGGTACTCCGTAAACGGATTAAATTGCGAATATTCCGGAGGCATGAAATTTAGTCGAGTAGGCGTGATGACATACCCTCGACCGAAAACGGGTTACGGAACCCCCGCAAAGTTCATAAAACTCGCCGAAGAGAATATTGGTTGATACATTTGCATCGGGATCGGGCGATAACCTTGATTTGTCGAGGTTGGTGTGTTCGGATTGTTCGTCGAACCGGAACCGGAACCGGATGCCATTTAAATATTTGAAAGGTTTGAATATTTGAGAGAGAAGAGAATGGTGGTTGAGGGTTGTGAGAAAGATTTGAATTTCGAAAGATTTGAAAATGGGTGTATTTTAAAAAAATTATGTGTGTGTATATATACACACACACACATACGCCAACGGTCGGAAGGGAGGGAGAGAGACGTCGCTCGGCATTGAGATGCCGATGCCGAATTCCTATTTGCCGATGCCGAGGTCTCGGGGCGGTGTTCCCCCGTTGCCGAGCTCGGTACCAAGCCGTTGCCGCTCCCACTCCATGAAGCCTTAGTATTAATACAAGTAGCTTTTCATGAACTTAATCTTTAAAAAAAAATTCAGTTTTTGACATGAGACTATTTTATGAAAAATTTCAACTTTTAACATGAGACTATTATAAAATAAAAAACTTATCAAACCAAACCATTAATATTTCATGAACTATTTTAGATTATACCTGGTACTGGTATGTTTCACATGAGACTATTTTACCCTTAATGTCATTTTTATCAATTTTACATTTTAATCCCGTATAGTAAGGGTAAAATAGTCTATTTTTAGTGTAATTTATTTGGTATGAATTATTCATACTTAGTGATAATCATGATAATAATACTCAAGCTCGACTCGGTTAAATACTCGACACTATCGAGCTTGGCTTGACTCGACTCAAATATGTAATATTTATCATGTTGTGTAGAATATATACTGATTGCAAAAACACTTGGAATTCTGAGAGTTGTGGAACACTTTCAGATTGAAGTATTTCAATGGTACAATCGAAATCCCAATCGGATAAAACTCAGAAAAACAAACAGAGAATATGAAGATGTTCTGATTTCTTGTACCGTATTGAAATGACCAAAAACAACGGGTACCAGGGGCTGCCGCCCCTGAGACCCCGCTATTGGGGGTGCTGCCCCCGAACTCCTGGTAATTAATCATAAACAATATTGAACAATTGTGCACTCCGCACCATCCTAACTTGTTCAATATGTAATAAGATTATTTTGGTCAAACAAGTTTATTCTATTACACTTAAATTATATTGGTGATAAATCACCAACATGTTGAAAGGTAAAATTTTCTTAGATCGACTCGATATGCTCAACTCGACTCGTATATGCAATATTTTCAAACTCTAGCTTGACTCGGTTAGATAAAGTTAATTTATGTGAGAGTGATAAATATGTAATACTTATATGTTGAAGGGTGAAAATATGTAGGCTCGATTAAGCTCGTGAGCCTATTGAGTCAATTATTTTGAGCCCCGACTCAATAAATACTCGAGTGGCTTGAGCTCGAGTTTGGCTCGATTGATAACCTGTCGATTTTGAGTTTTTTCAAAGTCGACCTCAAGTAGTTCACAGATTGTTTCATCTCGTTTACACCCTTAGGCTCATCGGAAAACCATTTATTCATTGAAAAACTTTGAAAAATCATTGTGCACCACAAGGAAACTAACTGCACCACAAGGAGAGTCGTTGTATTTGATGCAAAACCGTTAATGCGCGATGCATCAAGTTGCAGCAACATGATGCAGCAGTGGTGCATTTGTGGTACACAGTGGGTTTTCAAGATTTTTTGATGCATAAATGTTTTTTATTGAACCATATTATATATATATATATATATATATATATATATATATATATATATATATATATATATATGTATATGTATGTATGTATATCTTATAAAATAGAAAAAAAAAGGTACAAGACCGTTATAAAAAATATGTATCATTTTGATCATCCAACTTATTGATTTGTCTCGTTTAGTCATTAATAGTACAAAATCGAACCAATTCTCAATGATTAAATCGGTAAAATAAGAAGTATAGTGACTAAATATGTATACAAAAAATAGTTTAGTGGCTAAATTGAGACAAAAAATAGTTTAATGATTAAATCAGTATGAATCTGAAAATCAAATAATCAAAATAATACTTAACCTCAAAAAAAAATTGTTGACGTCGTACTTTGACTCGCGTCAACAGATTGAGGTCACTTCTAACCGTATAAAAATAAAATAGTTCACAAATTTAAATTACATAAAAAATAAACATTCGTGTTTAGCATCACCTCTGAAATAACACAATGTTTACAAGAAGTTGTCAACCATGTCTTTCCCAAAAATAAAATTAAAAATAAAAATGCACAAATCAATATTTTTTGTGAACCATCAATTTAAATTTAGTGAACAATTGTTTTTTATGATCCTTATTTATGACGTGTTTTTATTAAAACTTTAATACACATATACACACTGAATCTGGTAGTAGAAATGATAACTCTAACAATTTCAAAGTCATAAATGCTTTCTAATAATCGGGAATTAGTCATTTCAATGGTTTTTGATGGTTATACATGTATCCAAAATACAAATGAAATTGACGCGTGTTGCTTCAACCATTTTTTAAATTCCAAAGCTACTAAACCAAATTTATTATAAAATAGTATTACATTAATCAATATTTATAGAGTACAAGTGGTACACAGTAAATGTTAATGGATCTAAGCCCATTTATATAATCGGGTCAAGTCATCTATAATAATTTATTGCTTCTTGACTTATTGCTTTTTTGTTACTTGGACTAAAATCATTTTTGAATATCAAACTTATATGTATAATAACTTTCGGGTTTTACTTAATTATTAAAATATTATGAACAATTGTCCTCATACATAATCATCTGATGAGATAATTAATGTGTAAATCAAATGAGAACAAATCGTAGATCAATAATAACTAGCCTATAGTATAAATACCATAAACACAAGAGATTGACATTATAAATATAGTGGGGTGTGTTCAATGGAGAGCCTCTATGCTTCGAAGAGCCTTGGAGAACCTCTATGCTTCGGAGAGCCTTGAAGAACCATAATGCATCGTAAGAAAAATACATAGTGCATCACACAAGAGAATTTTGCATCACACGGAAGATATGCATCACATGGAATGATTGTGTATCACACGAGTGGATTATGCATCAAACGGAGCGGTTATGCATCACACGAGAGAATGTTTTACAAAACGACCCCTTTATGTGATGCATAATCCCCCCGAATGATTATATAGGTTCAATAAATTCACACAGGGGATTATGCATCACGTGCATTATGGTTCCCCAAGGATCTCCGATAAACACTTGATTCTCCATTGAAACTCACTCTAAATATAGTTACCAGAACCATACATATATGTAAATATTCCCATATGCTGAAAACAAATTAAGAAGATTCATAAAAGTTAACGGAAAAAACACATCAAAATTAATAATCAGATGGTAAAACCGTTGATTAAAAAAGAAATTGACAAGCACAATCCTTCGTTAGAATTAATTCATATCCGACATCGAATAAAATGTAGTTAGAAGGATTTTATGGGTACCAAACTCATAATGTAATTTAGAAAGAAATGTGGTGTAGTTAGTTGGCTAGACTAGTTGAATGGAGGAATGTATTGAGACATGTCGTGCTGCAATTCAAAGTACAATAATATGCTTCCACAAATATATATTGTTTCTAAAACCAACACTACATTTGTGGTACCATGATAGATCCATTCACTATTATATTTATAAGGACTTTATAGGCATTGAAACTAATTAATGTGTTTTATATTTTGATTTTAACAAGTTTGTTTCATGATATAAACATGTATGTGCCCCTACTAAGAGTACAAGAAGTAGTTGCGGTGTGGGTTTGGGGAACCCATGTGGCTGCGAATGTTTTTTTTGTGAATAGTCTGGTTTTTGTGAATTCGTGCATGAACGTCTAATGAATGGTTATTTTTCTGAAAATCATTTATACATTCTGGTTTATTTCTGACAAAGGTTTTAGATGAATAAAGGGCTATTGTTGTGAATAAGAAGTTTTGAATACTTCTCGTTTCGCAATGATGCTAGAGTCAGAAAATCTTTTATCACATTAAAGAAATGCACATCCGCAATTCACCAACTAGCAGACAGAGTTGTTCCTGACGTGTGTGATGAGTACTTGCAGACGTCGGTTAGAACTTGTTGTGAAAGTCTACAGGATTTTTGCAATGGTATTATTCATTTGTATAAAACCAAATATGTGTGGTGACTCACTATCATCGACATACAAAACTTGTATGTGTTACATCAAGCCAAACGTGGACTTCCAAATATGTTTGGTAGCATTGATTGCATACACTGGGAGATGAAGAATTGTCCAGTGATATGGCGATGTCAATATACAAGAGGTGACCACAAGCACCCAACAATAATACTCGAAGCAATTGCCTCACAAGATTTGTGGATTTGGCATGTTATTTTTGGAGTCGTCGGTTCAAACAACGATATCAACGTCATCAGACAATCATCATTATTTAGTGACGTCGTCGATGAAATAGCATCGGTAGTTTCATTCCAAGCTAACATAATAATGTACAAGTTTGAGTGTTACCTTGGGGATGAGATATCTCCTGCTTGGGTTAAAATTGTGAAATCATTTAGCTTTCTAACCGACGAAAAACGAATAAGATTCAAGATCGCACTAGAAGCTGCAAGGAAGGATGTTGAACGAACATTTAGTGTACTTAAAAGCTAATGGAAGGTAATTGACAATCCTGTGCGTGCAATGAGTCCTAACAAAACCAGATGTATTATGTATGATTGTTGCATTCTACATAATATGATTCCCGAAGACGATGGACTAACCGTTTGTCTATTTAACGAGAATGAATTTTCAGTGCCACAAGAAGTGGTACATAAAAATTTACAAGTTTTCCGAGAATTTTATAATCGTTAAACCCATGACAACCTTCGAGCCGATCTTGTGGAACATATTGTTCATGCCTAAGTACCACATATTGACGACTAGTTTTTCTTGCGTATTGTATTTTTTGAATTTATGGTTCAATATTTTATGTTTAGTCTTGTAATTTTCAATAAACTTTTTACAATATTTGTTTAAATTTTAATGTTTGAAGGGTATACTTTCTATGGTATAGGGTCTTAAAAATTTATGGAAATCCATGGATGAACCTGTTCTTTTTCATTGAACTTTTTCATCTAGTGCCACGTCTTTATGAAGTAATTAAATTATATATATATATAGAGTAGAGATTTATAGAGTACAAACTTAGAATGAAATACTTGAATACAATTTAATTGGTAATGATACGATGGTAGATGCATATTCTTTAACATTATAGGTGAAATTTTCATTATATTAGACTAACATGATTTTTTTTTTATCTATATTAACTAGTGCATTAATACAAAATGTTGATACCTTTTTTTGGTCGGATTAATCTAGACATAAGATGTAGTCATTTTTTTGTTAAAATTGAGCGTGAAACAAGGCTGAAACATGTAGATACCTGTTAGAACTGGACCCAGGATGTGAGCCTAGGAGCCACCTCCAATTGTTAAGTCAAAATTTGTCCGGTGATATAATATATTACGGAATGTGTATATATGTACACATGGTAATATGCATTGAATATGAGGGTTTTGATAATGATGATGATGGTTGTGTTGCTTGCTCCTGATCATAGGAAAAATGAAGAAGATGCCTTTTGGTGTTGGAACAACAGTTTCAAAGTGGAAGAGATGACGAATGTCTCCTGATGGAACAAGTATAAGGTGGTTGACGTGAGGAGTAGAAGTCCCCGGCAGAAAGTGTGTGGAGGCCAAGTATGCATCCTTCTTTCATAATTTATAAAAGAGAAGAATATTTATAGGCATAGAACATGTTGATATAGAGTTTAAGGAAATTGGGCCGGCTCAAACGGAGGGGCCCAAAAATTTAATAGATGGGTTACAAGATCACAAAACAAATACAAATTGTAACATCCTCGGATTTAAATTATTGTATTTGAAGTTTATTAAGTTTAAAATTTGTAATTTAAGTTGAATTATGAAAGTTGGTACGGAATTTGGATTAATTATAAAGTTTGTTGTATTATTTGGAAATTTAGAAATTTCAATTTATTTAAGTGAAAACAATTATTTAAGTATTAAGGATAATAAATAAAAGATAGAAATCTTTTATTTTATAAATCAGTATTTAATGGGATCTGATGAGTTGAGGGATTAAAGGTGTTAAAATGGGAATTTTGAAATAAAAGACCAAAGGTCTTTCATTTTCAACCAACACACTCTCTCTAGAAATCTCTCTCTCATCTCTCGGCTCTCTCTCTCTCTCTCTCAAAAATCAAGATCATCAAAAGTTGATAATTGAAGCTAAAAATCCGGATTAAGGTTGTTTGGGAGGAACAAGAACATCTGCTATCATTGAATTAAGGTAAACATTCTTTAAATTTCGAATTTAGAAGCATTTTGGGTTCGGTTTTGATAAAATCTGAATCATGGGATTTGAGATTCAAATGTTAATGCATGTGTTGTATTATTGTGGATTAGTTCAAATCTAGTGTATGAGATGCTATATGTTAAATTTCAGCTTCTGATTCGCATTATAAGTATGATTTTCGAAGATTTGTGTGTGTTAATGTGTGTGTGTGCGACGGCTTGTACAAAAAGGGTCAAAAAGGGATAAATTTGGTATGTAAATGTGTTAATTTAGTGATAGAAATGGTTAGAAATAAGTATATTTATGTTGGCAAGAATTATTTCGAGCATTGAATAAATATGGAAATGACTTAGATTTAAATCTGGAAAATAGTTGAATCAAGACAGATTCGAATGGTCCGAAATTCGGATGTTCGAATTTAAGATGTTTCGAATCTGGCACCATTCGAATCTAGGCTTAGTTCGAATTTGGCATGTAATCCGAAATGGCTTTTAATCCGAAATGTGACAATCAGAAATGGCAAAATTATTTCTAAGTATTGGAATTCGGATGGGGGTCCGAACTCGGTTGGGGACCGAATTTGGATAGGGTCCGAATTTAGAATATGGTCCGAACTTATCATGTTTCGAATCTGTTAAATGGTTCGAATTTAACTAAGGTCCGAATTTAACAATAATTCGAAATTGTATTGGTCCGAAATGGGCATAGGTTCGAATTTGCATGGGATCCGAACTGGGGGTCCGAATTCGGGTGGGGTCCGAATTCGGACATAGATCCGAAATTGGGACCAAATTTTGTAAGAATTATAAAATTAAGTTTTATGAAACCAAACACGTTATTGACACAATGTGTTGTTACAACTGATTTAACAGGTCCCTTGTGGTGTTGTTTAACCCACAGTGGGGTACTTTGTGGATCCGGTTGAAATTCCGAGGAGAAATAATATTGCTTAAAGAATAATAACGCACCCACTGTGAGTACCTTTGATTTTAACATTGCTGCATCTGCATTATGTTTGCATTGCCTGCTGAGGCATGTTGTTTCATATTCGTTTGGCACTCTACTAACATGCGTATATGTTGATGCACATTCATACTTGTTGCATGTCCGTTCATTTGTTGTGCATTCTTTCGATGGACCTGCGTGGTCGCATCTGTACTCTGATGTTACTGTGCTATATGACCAAGAGTTTGACACCTCTGTGGTCAGGATAGACAGTAAGTCATCCCCGATATAATGTCTGCCTCAGATGGTTGGTTTCTTATGCCGAGTGTCAGCTCGAAGGAGCTGCGGCTCGGGTTTGCGTAATTGGAGTACGTGTGGAGTATACGGTATGTGTTACCGCGGTTACTCTGGGTGGCATCATAATGATTTGTAGAATGTGTAAAATCATATGGTATTCACTAAGCTTTAGCTTATCCCTTCAGTTGTTACATTTTTACAGGAAAAGGGAAATCCGCTGCGGGACCGTCTAGCTAGGACGTTTATTGAAGTATTTGAAGATTTCCACTGTTTTAACTTGGTATTTGTTTTATGGAATCAATGTTGTAATAAATATGGAGATGATGTAATACTTTTGGATTTGTAGACTTAGATGTGTAACCTATGTAGCACCGTAGGGTGTTTGTCAGATTTGTATTATTTTATATTGTATTTTATGCTTCCGCACTTTAATTAAGATATCAGATCATTTTAATATCTGTTTGTTGGTGAATAATCCTGGGTGAATTATAATTGGTGGTTTTTGTGGCAAGGGTGTCACACAAATTACCACCGATCAATCTATTGAGAAGGTGTACTAAAAATGAATATATACACAATCAATCTAATGAACAAATATGTAACATCCCGTTTTCAGGGTTATTACGTGGATTTATTTTAGTGGAGATTTAATATATTATTATTGCGTGGGTCTAATGAGAACCCGATTAGTGGATGTATATACGTGTCGGGTTGCGAGTTACGTGTCTCCGGGTTATAAATTAGTGGATTAATTATATAATTGAGTTCGTGGAATTAAATGGGTTAAGTGGATTTTAATTATGAAAATGGGATATCGGGTTCGGGTTAATGGGGTCGAGACCCGTTAAAAAGAGGAAATCATATACGTGTGTTTCTTTTCCTTCTCCTTTTCATTTGAGAACTTAAAGTGTGAAGTGTGTGTGTGTTTGGGACCATTCCAGCAGCAAGAATTCAGCTTTAGTTGGAGAAATTGATTGTTGAAATTGTGTTAATCATCTCCATCATCTTCTTCCTAGTGACTTGGAGCTTGGAGAGGTAAGTTTCATGGTTTTTGGGTACTAAAATTCGTGTATATATGTTGTAAATTCGTGGGTTTAGTTTCTGAAGTTATATGAGCAATTATGGGCGAGTTTGTGGGGTATTCGGAAGGCTGGAATCGAGTTTTTGGGGAGTTTTAACCCCTGGCCGAAGCAGATCAGCGAAACAGGAGGAGGAAGAAGACAGCCGCAGCGCGGCCGAGATGGGTGAGGCAGCGCGACCGCGATCGCGGCGCGGCCGTGTTGCCTGGAGCGCGGGCGAGATCGGGGAGCAGGGCTGTTTCGGCCGAATTTCGAGCATCGGTTGCTTGTTTGGGGCTGTATCCGAGTCGTGTTGGTTCATGGTAGATATATTTGGGTTATGTGATTTATTGAGTCGTGTTTCGTTTGAGATTATTGTGAGTCAGGTTTTCGAGGCTTTCGGTTGGGATTGTTTCGGGGTTTCGGGTCGGTTCGAGGGTTTTAAGAGTTGGGTTCCGCTTGGGATTTTGGGTTATATTTTGTTGGGTGTTCGGGAAATTGTTGGAATTATTTCGGGTCGGGTCTTGATCGAGTTCTCGGGGTTTCATCGGGGTTGTTTTCGAGTTAGAGTTTTGGGATTCGGTTGGGGGTTGCTTTCGGGTTCGAGTTAAGCTCATTATGAGTTTGTAATATGTGTTCGTGGATTTGTGTTAACGAGTTGGGATTTGTGTAATTTCAGGGACGAGTCAGCGAGCTGAGCCGAGTCAGAGATTCTGAGATTAGTGGATCAACCAGGTGAGTACCCGAGTTCTTTCTAAACCGCGGGACAGTTTTTCAGAGTCGTGGTTGTGTGGATAGTTTCGTGTATGTGTGTATTGTGTATATTGTGTATTGTGAATGAGACAGGGACGCGAGCACAGGTATGATTCTATTCCCACATATGTGATATATGTGCATGAGATGAGATCCAGTCCGGGGTCCGTGATGAGTTCCATACGGACGGTGATTCGCGATGGGTTATCGCGCGGGTAGACTGTCCCTAACAGTCCTTGGGGCGTGTATACACGGCAGGGCCTGTAGCCGGTTCGCGCCCGTGCTACAGGGTTGTGGCTAACCACCGGTGTACACGGTCGTTAGCTGGGGAAGGGTCCCCCTTAGTGATATTGTGTGCAGGGCTTCGGATCTCATGTTTTGTGTTCATACCTGTATTGAGATATTGATTGCCAGGGACAGAGATCGAGCTATCGTTGTGTGTATGTGCTATGTGTATGTGTGTTACGTGTATTCTGTGCAGAGTCTAACCCTCGAGTACTCACGAGCTTTCGAGCTTACGTATTCGAGTCTTCTATGTTCAGGGCATCAGTGACAGGATTTCAGCGAAGGGTTCAGTAGCTGAGCTTGTTGACCTGGGATCGAGAGTTATCGGGAAGGCGTGTGCTAGTCTTGTGTAGTGATCTGTTCAGTACAGTTTATGTTA
Source organism: Centrapalus pauciflorus (assembly GCA_020465985.1). NCBI lineage: Eukaryota > Viridiplantae > Streptophyta > Magnoliopsida > Asterales > Asteraceae > Centrapalus > Centrapalus pauciflorus. Next base: position 517,771 of record JAANYP010002798.1, on the reverse strand, counting down.
GCACCTTTTGGGCTTATGTAATTTAGCGGATAATATGTTTGTATAAAAGTTTTAAATTACCAGTGATTTCAGTGTATCCTTCTGACTTATGTGTTATAGAGTTATTGCGTTACTGCCACCTGTGTATTGTATTGACGTGGCATTTCCGGGTTAAGGGAGGGTGTTACAGCATGGCATCAGAGCTTGTGGTTTGAAGTCTGAGTATCAATTAGTGGATGCTTAACTTAAACCTTGTTTCGATCCGTGGGGGATCTATTGCGATTGATTTTGGTGGAATTAACTAACCTGGCTTAGTGTATGACGCCGGGTGATTTATTAGTGGTTCTCAATTGTTTCGTTTTGTGCAGATAGTTATGGCAGATCAGGGCGAGGGATCCGGCGCGGGCAAGCCGGAAGGGGACGAGTTCATTCGTAAGTCAGAGCTTCTGGGGGTATTGACTGAGTTTTACAGGCAACAGAGAGAGCAGGAGCGGGAACAGGATCAGGGTATGGGACCACGTGCTGGGGGTGGTCAGGATACGGGCACGGGTGCTTCCTCATCTATATCGCGGCGAGGGGGTTCGTTTAAAGATTTCATGACTGGGAACCCGCCAGAGTTTAGAGGTGGGGGTGAGCCAGGGACGGCTATGGCATGGGAGCGCGAGGTAGAGGCTGCCTTTCGAGTTGCGCATGTGGAGCCGAGAGACATGGTTGGGTATGCGGCTTATCTGTTGAGGGGAGGGGCATTGCAGTGGTGGAAATCTATCGAGTCGGCTATGACATCTTCTGCAGCTTTTGCGATGACGTGGGATCAGTTTAGAGCTGTGTTCGAGCTGCAGTATATTCCTAGAGACGAGAGGCGGGAGATGGAGCGGCGATTCCTGCATCTGCAGCAGGGTGAGATGACAGTGCAGCAGTACGTGGATCAATTTAATGAGTATTCGCAGTTTGCTACCCATCACATCGCCACCGAGCAGCGAAAGGCCGATGCGTTCATTGATGGACTGCGAGCCGATATCAGGGAGTTTGTCGGGATGCATGAGACGCCTACCTTCGCTAGAGCGTTAGAGATGGCCCGCATCAGAGAGCGGGAGATAGCCAAGCAAAGAGAGGACCCATTCTTACAGCGCAGGCGTGCAAGGACTCCGGAGCGGTCCTCGAGAGACCAGAGGTATTCCCGAGACGATTCCAGGGAACGGCGTTCAGCTCAAAGTTCAAGAGACAGACGAGACAGAGATAGAGATAGAGACAGAGACAGGGATAGGGAGCAGAGGTCCGGTGGTCCGGGGCGGAGCTAGAGATCAGAGAGGCAGAGTCAGAGGCAGAGTTCGAGATATACAGGGCAGAGTCAGAGCAGTGTAGGGCAGAGGCCTCGAGATGGAGGCGATAGGGGAGACAGTTCGGTTGGAGATCGGGAGTGCCCGAGATGCCACCGACGCCATAGTGGGCCGTGTGTGCCCAGGTGCTATCGATGCGGTCAGCGTGGGCATGCTGCCGCCACGTGTACAGTCCCAGAGCCGTTGTGCTTCCGTTGTGGGAGACCGGGGCACAGAGTACGAGATTGTCCAGAGATGGGGCCAGCGATACAAGGTATGAGTTCCAGTGAGGCCAGAGCTGAGCCGTCGTCATCCGGTCGTCGTGATTCTCGGGCGCGGGGTCGGGTATTTCAGGCGACTGCAGAGGCAGCTCGAGATGATGCTGATATGGTTCCGGGTATGTTTCTCTGAGCTTGATTTGAGTGTGTATTAGTGTGGGACGGGTCATTGGTCTGTGTCTGTGATAAGAGTATGTGTTCTGTTGTGTGTGACTGCTTCGTTTTGTCTATGGTTATGTGGCTCTGTGACAGAGGTATGGAATGATTGTATATGGGTTATATGAGATTGTTATATCTGGGTATGTGTGTGAGAGTGAGATATATTGTGGTAAGATGGGTTATCAGAGTTCTGGAATTGGGCATTGTGTCATGTTAGTGGATCAAATTATATGAATAATTATTGCGAATGTGTTTGTGACTGTGGGATTCAGTGACAGAGGGGCGGAATTGTGTATATGGGCTGAATGGGGTCGTTATGTTTGGGGTGTATATGTGGAGTTAATGCGCTAGATTCGGGTTTATTATGATCTGGGCTTTTGAGTTCAGAGTTGTGCTATGATTAGTGGATTAATCATGTTGAGTTGTGTGAGCTATATATGAGTAATCTTTGTGAATGTGTTTGTGATGTGCTAGTGGATTGATCAATTCTAATAGTGGATTATCATATTAATAGTGGATTTAAATTCTTGTGTGTGCTATCCCTATCTGTGATATTGTGCTTTGCGAGGTGCGTTTATCTGGGTGGTAAAAAGAGTTGAGAATTCTGTTGTGATAGTGGATTAATCTATTGCGAGTGGATTTAATCCGTTTATGAGTTTAACCATATTTTTGGGCTTGCGTTTAGTGATTCGATGGAGATATCGTTATGTGATGTGTTAGTGGATGACCTGTATGGAGCTATGTGAGTATGTGATGAAAGGTGCGAAGATCGATGGATTGAGATCATATGAGGATTTAGTGGCTTATGAGGTGACGCCACGTGAAGATTCTGTGAATAGAGGATCTATCAGTTGCCGATATGTGAATTAGGGGATTTAACCGAGTTATTAGTGGATTGCCTAATTGAGTTAAAGATTTGAGGGAATTGATTTACTTCGAGAGTTGAAATAAAGATGTGTATCAGTGATGATTATGACATTCAGAGTTCAAATGCGAATTTGTCAAGAGTATTGATAATTATATCGAGAGTTGTGAGTCGACATTTCGGAGATTTGACATAGAGATGTGTAATTGCGAATGGGCTTGCGATAGATTCCGGGGACGGAATCTTTTTAAGAGGGGAGGATTTGTAACATCCCGTTTTCAGGGTTATTACGTGGATTTATTTTAGTGGAGATTTAATATATTATTATTGCGTGGGTCTAATGAGAACCCGATTAGTGGATGTATATACGTGTCGGGTTGCGAGTTACGTGTCTCCGGGTTATAAATTAGTGGATTAATTATATAATTGAGTTCGTGGAATTAAATGGGTTAAGTGGATTTTAATTATGAAAATGGGATATCGGGTTCGGGTTAATGGGGTCGAGACCCGTTAAAAAGAGGAAATCATATACGTGTGTTTCTTTTCCTTCTCCTTTTCATTTGAGAACTTAAAGTGTGAAGTGTGTGTGTGTTTGGGACCATTCCAGCAGCAAGAATTCAGCTTTAGTTGGAGAAATTGATTGTTGAAATTGTGTTAATCATCTCCATCATCTTCTTCCTAGTGACTTGGAGCTTGGAGAGGTAAGTTTCATGGTTTTTGGGTACTAAAATTCGTGTATATATGTTGTAAATTCGTGGGTTTAGTTTCTGAAGTTATATGAGCAATTATGGGCGAGTTTGTGGGGTATTCGGAAGGCTGGAATCGAGTTTTTGGGGAGTTTTAACCCCTGGCCGAAGCAGATCAGCGAAACAGGAGGAGGAAGAAGACAGCCGCAGCGCGGCCGAGATGGGTGAGGCAGCGCGACCGCGATCGCGGCGCGGCCGTGTTGCCTGGAGCGCGGGCGAGATCGGGGAGCAGGGCTGTTTCGGCCGAATTTCGAGCATCGGTTGCTTGTTTGGGGCTGTATCCGAGTCGTGTTGGTTCATGGTAGATATATTTGGGTTATGTGATTTATTGAGTCGTGTTTCGTTTGAGATTATTGTGAGTCAGGTTTTCGAGGCTTTCGGTTGGGATTGTTTCGGGGTTTCGGGTCGGTTCGAGGGTTTTAAGAGTTGGGTTCCGCTTGGGATTTTGGGTTATATTTTGTTGGGTGTTCGGGAAATTGTTGGAATTATTTCGGGTCGGGTCTTGATCGAGTTCTCGGGGTTTCATCGGGGTTGTTTTCGAGTTAGAGTTTTGGGATTCGGTTGGGGGTTGCTTTCGGGTTCGAGTTAAGCTCATTATGAGTTTGTAATATGTGTTCGTGGATTTGTGTTAACGAGTTGGGATTTGTGTAATTTCAGGGACGAGTCAGCGAGCTGAGCCGAGTCAGAGATTCTGAGATTAGTGGATCAACCAGGTGAGTACCCGAGTTCTTTTCTAAACCGCGGGACAGTTTTTCAGAGTCGTGGTTGTGTGGATAGTTTCGTGTATGTGTGTATTGTGTATATTGTGTATTGTGAATGAGACAGGGACGCGAGCACAGGTATGATTCTATTCCCACATATGTGATATATGTGCATGAGATGAGATCCAGTCCGGGGTCCGTGATGAGTTCCATACGGACGGTGATTCGCGATGGGATATCGCGCGGGTTGACTGTCCCTAACAGTCCTTGGGGCGTGTATACACGGCAGGGCCTGTAGCCGGTTCGCGCCCGTGCTACAGGGTTGTGGCTAACCACCGGTGTACACGGTCGTTAGCTGGGGAAGGGTCCCCCTTAGTGATATTGTGTGCAGGGCTTCGGATCTCATGTTTTGTGTTCATACCTGTATTGAGATATTGATTGCCAGGGACAGAGATCGAGCTATCGTTGTGTGTATGTGCTACGTGTATGTGTGTTACGTGTATTCTGTGCAGAGTCTAACCCTCGAGTACTCACGAGCTTTCGAGCTTACGTATTCGAGTCTTCTATGTTCAGGGCATCAGTGACAGGATTTCAGCGAAGGGTTCAGTAGCTGAGCTTGTTGACCTGGGATCGAGAGTTATCGGGAAGGCGTGTGCTAGTCTTGTGTAGTGATCTGTTCAGTACAGTTTATGTTAGCACCTTTTGGGCTTATGTAATTTAGCGGATAATATGTTTGTATAAAAGTTTTAAATTACCAGTGATTTCAGTGTATCCTTCTGACTTATGTGTTATAGAGTTATTGCGTTACTGCCACCTGTGTATTGTATTGACGTGGCATTTCCGGGTTAAGGGAGGGTGTTACAAAATACACATGTCCAAGTGTGGTTAATCTGAAGAATAGAATTACATATTAAAACAATAACGGTATCTAAGATATATATATATATATATATATATATATATATATATATATATATATATATATATATATATATATATATATATATATATATATATATATATATATATATATATATATATATATATAGGGTTAGGTTCTATGGGGCACCCGTGTGCATCGTGCAACTTAGGAACCCATATACACCGTTAGATCTAGAAAATGAATGGCTAAGATTACAATGGCAAAATGGTAATAAAGATGAAATTTGTGAACGCATTATGATGCACGATTTACATATTAGATGTGCATAAGGGTATTTTCGGAAAAAATAATATATCAAGTCAACTCAAAATTAAATTTATATTGATTGAATATTTAATTCAATAATCAAGTATTAAATGCTAATAAATTTATAAAATGCACTTCTAAACTTAAAAAATTCCAATTGAACAAAAATCCAACATGATGTTTCATCATATTCATTGACTGTGCATCTTCGTATTTATCTTTCCCGGGTTATGCATCATCGTGTTCATATGGAGCACCAGATTATGCATCATCGTGTTCATACTGTGCATCTTCGTATTCGTCTTCTTCACATCGTATACGTTCATAGGTTCATAAGTTCAATGTGATGCATCATTTTCATCTTCATCTCATCATCGTCTTCTCAAACTCGTCGGTCGATTGTGTGTGTGAGAGAGAGAGAGAGAGAGAGAGAGAGAGAGAGAATAATATATGGAGAATGGTTAATGAGATTGATTTAGTTTCCTATTTTAATCCTAATCTATTAATTAAAAGAATAATTAATTTTTTCAAATAAAGTATTCCAATATTACCCTTATTGCATCATTTGTAAACAAGTAATGTATTTTTGGTTCCCATTTGGTTCCCGATGCATATGGTGCCCCATAGAACCTCAATCTATATATATATATATATATATATATATATATATATATATATATATATATATATATATATATATATATATATATATATATATATATATATGTGTGTGTGTGTGTGTGTGTGTGTGTGTGTGTGTGTGTGTGTGTGTGTGTAAATGTATCTAACATACATATTTAACATATCAGAATCAAATACACATGTGCATATAAACTACATATGTGTTTATCACAAATAAAACATATGAACACGACATACAAACCTTAATGAACATGTACATATACTTGCAATAATGTTTTGTTAATTTTATTACTGCTTTAGTTAAAATAAATGCATACGCTTATTTACCCATAATTATTAAATTTAAATCAATGATTCCTAATTACTTTATTTAAACGAACACATTTCTAATGTAATTTGTTTTTTCAAGTTTCCTTTCTAATTTTGTGCTTCGTTGAACTTAAGTCCAAACCCTAAAACCACATATTTTATGAAGTTATTTAAGTCTTTAATCGTCTGTTTATCACTTGTAACGACATAATTTTTTTAGTATATTCTAAGATAGGTTTTTTTTTATTCCAACCATATCCCCACACCATACCCATTTGCTTTCACTTTTTATCTCCCCATCAAACATCGTACAAGAAAAGAAGCACAACGTACACCCACTAAATACATGTGGATTGTGGAGCATAACCATGCTTTTCAGATTGGAAAAAGGGAGTGTACTTGCAAATAAATGTTAGCCCACTTACCCTTTGATGTTCTAAACAACTTTTGTTTAGTAGCTTCTTCATATTTTAAGGTCTTGGAAACCTAAAAGAAATGTTGAAGTTTGGAAGATGAAAATCCCAATGAAATCTACATCAAATTATTAAATAATCGGTCTTTGTTTAATTGGTAGTAATCAAGATTCATAATTTAATTATGATCACTAATTAAGATGCATGTAGATCGATTGTAGAGTTTAAATAAACTAAAAATGACATTGATAAAAATTCAACCCAAGTAGAAAAGAGAAGAGAAGAGAAGAGAAGAGAAAAGAAAAGAAAAGAAAAGGAGAAAATGAAAACACCAAGAAGAAGAAGAAGATGCAATAGGTAGAATGCATCTCTCTATCTAGCCATCTCTCATATACACACTACAACATTGTACCCAAATTTATGCATAATTGGGTTGGACCGTACAATCAATTAATGCTCTCGTTGGAATCTTGAACTTGCTTTTTCCCAGAAGTGGCTTTATTATTATGCATCCAAACCTTGAGGACTTGTCTTTTAACTCCTACCTCTGCGCAAAACCTTTGAACCTCTGGATCATCTTCTCTTGGGATCCTCCAACCAACTTTCTCAGCGAATTCCAGCATTTTATCCTTCTGATCCTGTGTAAATTTTGTTCTGAACCTCTTTTTCGCCACCCCGTAAGGCGGTGCAACCGCCCCAGTCGTGAAATTCAGCTCCTCGCTCGAAGATTCAGTGGCTGCACCTCCACCGCCAACGCTTCCACCAAAAGCCATTTTCACAGGTGGGGCATTGATGGAGGAAGCCCAGTTTGGGTGGTGGTGAAGGGAAATTGTTGGTGGAGTACGGTGATGGTGGTGGTGGTGGTGGAATGACGGAGAAGGAGATGGGGAAGGTAAAGGTGGAGGAAGTTGGAGGAAAGGTCCGGCGGAGGGACTGGTTGTTGGGTATTCTTTACGGTGAAAGTTCCGGTGGCAGTTGCAGGCGGCGCATTTAAGTGCTTCTAGGGTTCCGTCGTCACCTGATGGCATAAACTCGCCACATCCGTCGGTGATATTTCCACCCATGTTAGCAGCATGGTTCTTAAGACATTCTCTGTACCTCGGCATCTGCACCGGCGACTTCAACAACTTAGATCCGACGGATATCGGCGTCACGGAAGCTCCGGTGCCGGGAAAACGATCTGGATCCAACCCATGATCCACCGTTTCCGATGAAGACTCCCTAATCAAGTGATTGTTGTTGTAAGGAGAAGAAGTCTGCATTCCAATCTCTTTCTCACTGCCACTCAACGCCATTAATGTCTCTTAAATCACACCTTAAAATATATGCTCCATTATCAACAAGATTCAAAACAAAAACAAACCCAATACAAGTCTAACTTAAATCTTGAAGACCCATAAACCAAATGTCATGTTATGTGGAAGAACCCTAAAAAGGATGGAAGCTTTACCTGAGAAGCAGCAGAAGGAGAAGATGGAGGGCTTAGGGTTATGGTGATGTTTTCATGGAGTTTAGAGAGAGAGAGAGAGGGGGAGAGAGAGAGAGGTGTTGCAGAGGTTCCAGCAGGACAAGTATGAAGGCAACAAGAGACAGGTTGGTTGCCTAAGATGAAGTTAAGAATAAGATGGAGAGAGAGATAAGAGAGAGAGATGGAGAGAGAGAGAGAGAGAGAGAGAGAGTGGGAAACAACTCAACCCCAAGAGAAAGATGACATAATATGCTTAACTCTACTACATGTGAGAGGGAAGCATTTGGGTTACACATAAATAATCTCTCTTTGAAAAAAGAGACCTATATATCTCTCTTACATGAAATTGAGAAAAATCCATCAATACCATTAATATTTGTATTCTAATAAAACAAATGATACGTTACGATGTTATTTGTTTTTTAAAAAGTTAAATGTCTGAATTATGAAAATCATGTTTGAAATTAAGAGGTGGTGGCCTTAAACTCTGAAATTAAGAGGCTCTGAATTTTAATTCAGACTAGTCTCTTTCTCTTAAAATTCAAAGGGAAATTCAAAGGTTGTAACCTCTTAAGTCTGAATTTAAACAAACAATACAAAGTAGGTTAAGATCTGAAAATTCAGACTTCAGACCAAATTCAGACTCTCTTAATTGAAAACAAACACACCCTATATATACACCATCTAAGTTAGTAAGTTACTTTGTGTATTGCTATACAAAAATTTTCTCCTATTAATTTTTACTAATCATACATCTATCTCTAATATATTTTTTTAAATGATGTGTGATCCAGTGATTAAACTCAATCACTCTTTCACATTAAAAGAAAGAGGTATAGATTAGCATGTGTGTGTGTGTGTGTGTGCATGCGCGCGCGCATATAGGATAGCTCATTTACCAATATGTCTTCCTTCATAATGAGTTTTTATGAGTTACTAATCAAAAGATAAAGGCTTTTCGTTCTCGCAAATTGGTCTATTTCCACGCGATCTTACGTTGAGGTGACTACCGTACGTTCGACTAAGTCAACGCTAAGTGAAAAGATATACAAAAAAATAGCTTTTTACAATCTACACTTTACATTTATATTTATTTAACTCGAATAAATTATATTTTTTTCACATCTACACAATAGATTTACATTGATTTAACTTGTATAATATTTTTTTTTTCTCATCTACACATACGTTTTCATTTATTAAACTCGTACAATTTATGTATTTTTAGGTGAAAGATTTTATTGGAATATACAACAATTTGATAAGTCATCACCAAAGTGGTCAATCCGACGAGGACCTTAATAATACGACAGTCAAACATTACCGGAAATGCTATTCTTGGTCGTATATTCTAAAACATTGTTGGGAAGTTTTCAAAGGTAACCTAAAATAAAGTGTTGTATAACAACCGATGGAGTTTATGACTCTAACAACTAAACAATGGAAGACATTAGTGTTGAACAGATGCACAATCGACTCCGATAGTCACACACTCGTACACAATGAGGCGATCCCAAGCGAAGATGCATTGCACGACCACCTAACCGGTTAGCAACGTCAAATATGATCCAAATAAAACAGAACTTAACCGAAAATATGGGTGTGAGTTTGACAAAGAAAGAAGATCTAAACATTAAGTAGTTTTGATTTTTTAAAGTTAATTGTATTTATTTAATTATGTACTTTTATTTTTATTGTTTATTTAAGGGTTTATTATGAAAAAAAAAAAACCAATATGTGTTTCATGTTTTTTGTATTTTTTTTTCCTTTTATGTTATCTTTTTCCAGAAAAATTCACAAGTTAATTTTTTTTCTTTCTGATTTAATAAAATTTGATTATTGGAACCCAGTTTTCAGTATTTAAAAAACTCGGTTTACCGATTATAATCAGATTCTAATAGTTAAATTTCAAAAAATCAATTAAATTGAAAACATCAAAAGACGAAAACGTAAAAAAAACATGAAAACATATTGATTTTTTTCATAATAAACCCTCTATTTAATCATGTTGTTTAATTTATTAACATTCTAAAATTTATTGATTCTGTTCAATTAAATTGAAAAAAGTGTGAATTCTGATTACCATTTACAAGGTGTGAATTAGGGGTAAGCTCGGTACTGGACCGTACCGAACCGGTACCGATTCCGAAAATACCGAAACAAATTATTATTTTTGAAAGAACCGAATACCGAACCGTATAATTTTATATGGTGTCGGTTCGGTTCCGAATACCGAATTTTAGCTAATTTAAAAACCGAATACCGAACCGAGGGTACCGAATACCGAATTTAGCTAATTTAGAAACCGAATATATTAATTCGGTATCGGTCGGTACCGGTATCGGTTCGGTACTGGTTCGGGTTCGGAAAATGGTACCCGTCGCTCACCCTTAGTGTGAACTATGAACTTTGGTAGGATGGTGAAGCGATGTGTCAGAGGGGTGCAATGTGAAGCGTGGTGACCTCTCCTGGTGATCTAACTAGGATTGTATAGGAAGTTAAATATCGTTTAAAATTATGGGATCTAGGATTATTTAATTATAAATTCTGTGACGACAATTTTCTCACATTCCTAGTAACATTTAAATTTTTAGAGGATCCTAATCATACACACACACGAAACTTTTCACATTCACATAACGTTTAATATGATAAAAGGTGTATATGTGTGTAATTTTTATATAAATAAATTTATATTATTTGTATATACGTGAATATGAAAAAAAAACAACTATTTTTCACGGCATTTTCACATTCAAAAGCACGTGTGTTCACAGGTTCGCACAGTATTCTATATTTTTAGGTACTCACACGAACCATATTCACACACACACACATACATATACATATACATACATACATACATACATACATACATACATACATACATACATACATATATATATAGATATATATATATATATATAGAGAGAGAGAGAGAGAGAGAGAGAGAGAGAGAGAGAGATAGACTAAGTATCTATTGTAAACACATTATTCGTTGTAAATATTGTGAACAACTACAAAATGACTTTGAATCCTTAGAATCTAATTGCATATATTAATAAACTCTTCTATTAACATAAATGGATCATATTAATTTTATTGAATCCTATGAGTTTATCAGATCTTATATTATGTTGAATCCTATGAATTCTATTACAAGTAGTGTTATGAATCTTTTGATTGTTATAAATTTTTTTGCAGACTCTTCTATGAACCATTTAAATCATATTAATCTTGTTACAAACATTTGTTTGTATACAACGAATAAAATGTTCACAATATATATATATATATATATATATATATATATATATATATATATATATATATATATATATATATAGGGTGGGTTCAATGGAAAACCTATATGTATCGAAAAACCCAGTAACCACTTTATAGCCATTGGATCAGGTGATGCATCACGCAGAAAGTCGATGCAAAACGCGAGAATTATTTGATGCATCACGTGGGAATTTAATGCATCACGCGTGGAATTTGATGCATCACGCGGGAATTGTGATGCATTTGTGGTGGTGCATGGAGGTTTTCCAAGGTTTTCTGATGCATGTTGGTTTTCCATTGAACCCCCTCTATACACACACACATACATGTGTATGTATACATGTATATACATATACATAGATACATACATATATATAGAGGGAGGTTCCATTGAGAATTTTTGTTCATCGAGGCACAAAAGAACCTCCACTGACCCTTGGATGAAAAGAATGTGTGAGTCAGATCAAATGGCAAAAGGGTAATCAAATAGAAAGTTTTATGCATCAAGTGCACATAATGAAATTCGCGGAGGGGTAAAACAGGAATTATGCAATCCTTATTTAATTATTACACTTTCAAAATTAACAAAAATAATACAAATTCAAAATACATCAAAATACATGCATATCGTTCATCTCTTCCAAAAATAAATCATGCATATCGTTCATCTCTTCCAAAATCAAAATACATCAAAATACAAACATGAATCGTTCATACAAACATAAATCATGCATATCGTTCATCTCTTCCAAATCAAGATGGGGCTAAGAGAGAGGAGAGAGAGATAGAGAGAAAGAGTGAGTGGTTTTAGGAAAGAAGTTAATGGTGATTTTCATACCAAATTTAGCTATTAATTATCTTAAAAACATTTAAATTCAAAAATAATTTCCACACATTTAATATCACCAAAATGCCATTTGTGCACCATTGGTAGATATTTCGATGCACAAAAATTCTCAATGGTGCCTCGATGCACAAAAGTTCTCAATCGAACCTCAATCCATATATATATATATATATATATATATATATATATATATATATATATATATATATATATGTGTGTGTGTGTGTGTGTGTGTGTGTGTGTGTGTGTGTGTGTGTGTGTGTGTGTGTGTGTGTGTGTGTGGATCAAATGAATAACCAATAATAAACTGAAATGTCATCCATTTTAATTAATTTAAATTAAATTAAAAACATTTGAAAGTTAATTATCTAAATCAATCATTTTCTCACCTCCAAACAAATTCTCTATCATTTTCTTATTTCTCTTTTAATTAAACGGATGAGGAATCACACATTAATGTGATTCAATATCTATTATGAACCATAATTGTGAATTGTGTAAGCCATTAGTCGTGAACCACATGATTGCATGATGGGTGGTACTCTTTCGAACCATGTTCTATATATTATGTATACATGGCATGTGTATTTTATTCTCATAAAACATTATTCTAATTATATATTTTCTGTAACATTAATGATAGTTACAAATTTATGTGATTGAAAATCGTTTTCATTCCGACAACTTTAATGATATGGTTTTCTTTTTTATTTATTTTTTTTCTATTTTCTGAAGTTGATCATTTATATCCAACACCATAATTATAGATATGTATTTGTTCAGGATAGTGATTTCTAAACAACATAGTTTTGCATTATATATTTATGTAACATTTAATTTCATTCTTATTTTGAAGGTAAAATATAAATAAAAATAAAACAAAAATACGTCATGTAGAAAATATTTCCACCCTTTTGTTTAATGTCGTTTCATTTTTATTTTTTGGTTTTAATAAGAAAGTGCAATTGATCCCCCCGGGATGGTGTTTAAGTGTTGTATACATTCTTAAAACTCAACATGTAAAAGATTTTATCATCCGATCATTTAATTTGGATAATAATTGAAACTCATTTTTCTTACATAATTGTTGAGAAATATTTGATTACGTGTGATTAGTAAAAGAGGGTGTGTAACCCCTTAATCTATATCTATATAATAAAAAAGAACACAAATTGTCACATAACATAACCACATTACACCTAAAAAGATAAATACACATTAATATTTTTAAAATAAAATATAATAAAAGATAAATATAATTCATACTTTCTAATATTTATATTAATAAATAAAGACGATAAATACAATATATTATTTCTTAGGGATATTTGTGTAAAAAACTCTTAAGTTGGACCATTTTTGTGATTAAAACCCTGTCCATTTTTGTGATTAAAACTCTAACCATTTTTCATTACACAAAAAAACTCACAACCAGCAAAAATCTCATGGAATTGGGATATTACCGATTGTAATCGACTGAAAGTCATAGGCCGTCGTCGATAAGTCATCAGTAACCACAAAAATTTCACCGAAAAATAAATTACAACAAAAAACCACAGGTTTGAACAAATAAATCAACAAGAAATGTGAATTTGAATTATAAAACACAGACAAATAAGTTTGCTGGAAAAAAGTTTGTCGTAGACGACAGATTGGTCAGCATATTGCAACCGGTTCATCAGGTTTCTAGTCATCTTTTTGAAAAAAAAATCTCATTTAAAGTTTTAGTCAATTGAGGGTTTTTGTGCAATGAAAAATGATTGGTGGTTTTAATCATAAAAATGATCCAACTTGAGGGTTTTTTGCACAAATATCACTATTTTTTATATATTTAAATATTAATAAATAGATAAGATTTAAATCTACAACCAAATTATATCTTATATATACTTATCAATATAGCTAATTACAAAATATATTATTTGTTTATAAATTTATTAACATTTTATAAACAATATTAAATATTCAAAATGTAACATAATACAGTATTAATAAAATCATATTTCATAACATTTTATGTATTACAAAAATATATATAAACATTATGTTTTACGTAAAATTAAATTTTCAAAATATATCGATTAAATAAATATAAATTTAGAAATAAAAAATTATAAAAAATGCTTCTGTTCATGAATTTTTAAAAAGATTAATAAATAGTATATATATATATATATATATATATATATATATATATATATATATATATATATATATGAAAAATAACTGTATATTTGTTTTATTTTGTTATAACAATTAACGGTATATAGTTTAATTTAAAGTTTACATATATTTTATCTAATCAATTATTTATTAAAAGTTATTCACCTAATACATTGGTCATAAACTAATACACACACAGACATACATACATACATACATACATACATACATACATACATACATACATACATACATACATACATACATACATACATACATATATATATATATATATATATATATATATATATATATATATATATATATATATATAGAGAGAGAGAGAGAGAGAGAGAGATTCAATTGAGATTTTTTATGCATCTAGGTACAAAAGATTATATATCGTTCATTAGATCAAAAAAATTGTATGGATTAGATTAATAGCAAAAGGGTAAATAGTTAGAGAATTTTATGCATATTGTGCATTATAGAAACAAAGAAGGAAGAACATTTTGTGGAATGTGCATACCTCATTAAATTTTATATTTCAACAAATAATCAAATAATAAATGCAAAATAAATTCAATTGATACATTTTCAAATTTAACAAAAATTACACAAATTCAAAAAAAATGATGGAGATCGATGCATTTCATCGTTAATCGTGTTTATCTATGTATCGTGTTAAAAAACGCATTCAACAAAAAAATACACAAATTCATCTATTCATCGTGTTTGTCATTCTTATTCTTCATTCATCTATGCATCAACATTGTTCATCATCCATTTATGCATAATCATTTTTCGTTGTTTATCGTTCATCCTTCATCATTCATCTATGCATCGGCATTGTTCATCATCCATCTATGCATTATCAATCTATGCATTGTGTTCTTCATAATCATCATCGGTTGCATCTATTGTTCATATTCATCAGCATCGCTGTTCATCGTTAATCTTCGTCTTCAAATCATCATCACTATGAAAATCATGAAAAACACGATTAGAGAGAAAGGGAGAGAGAGAGAGAGAGATGATCGAGGAGAAAAATGAGAAATGTAGAATATGAGATTTTAATTCAAAATGTAACTCCTAATTATCTTTTAATGATTTTTAGAAATAAATTAATTACATTATTATTAGTTTTCCCTAAATGCCCTTTGTGCACCCTTGGTAGATTATTCGATGCACAAAAGTTCCTCAAGGTTCTCGATGCATAAAAGTTCTCAATTGAACCTCTATATATATATATATATATATATATATATATATATATATATATATATATATATATATATATATATATATATATATATATATATATATATATATATATATATATATGTTCAATGGAAAACCACAATGCACCTGAAAACTTGTGAAAACCGCACTGCACCACTACAAATGTATCAAATTCCCCGCGTGATGCATCAAAATCCCGCGTGATGCATCAAATTTCCCGCGTGATGCATCAAAATCCCGTGTGATGCATCATCTTATTTACGATCATGCCACCGCGTTTTTCATGAAATGCACCAAATCGGACGGTATGCGTAGGTTTCCATGGTTTTCACGTGCATAGTGGTTTTCCATTGAACCCACCCCTATATATATATATATATATATATATATATATATATATATATATATATATATATATATATATATATATATATATATATATATATATATATATAAAATAAATGAGAAAACAATTTGCCAATAACGTTACCACATGTCATCGAAAAAGATAAATACAACATTATTATTTTTAATATAAAATAAACGATAAGTACAATTTTTTTCTAATATCTATAAACATAAATAAATAAATACAACATTATTATTTTTAATAAAAAATAAATACATTAATTTTTTCTAAAATCTATAAATATTATCAAAAAAGATAATTACAATCCTCTTATTAATATAAAATATAAGATAAATACATTCCAATATGTTTACTATTTGTAAACATTGGTAATTAATTAATTGTATCCACTATTTGACATTATTCAATAAAAATATTAATATTTAAAAGTAAATATAATATAGTATTAATAAATCATAATTCATAATATTTTATTTATTTTATATATATACATTATGTTTTGCGTAAAATTAAAATATTAAATTATATCGATTAAATGTATATATAAACTTAGAAATAAAAAATTTAAAGATTGTTAAGAAAAAAGTAAATATTGTTCATGAATATTTAAAAAAAAATAAACAAATAAAAAAATATGATAATTAACTGCACTCTTATTTTAATTTTTATAATAATTAATATTATACGATTTAATTTTAAGTTTACGTACATTTTATCTAACCATTTATTTATTAAAAAATTATTCATGTAATACGTTTGTTCATAAACTAATGTGTGTGTATGTGTATATAATAAAAAGAACATATATTGCCACATGTAATCACCATATTTCACTTAAAAAGATAAATACATGTTATTATTTTTAAATATATAATATATTAAAAATATAGATAACTACAATTTAGTAATTCTAATATCTATATACATTAATAATTAATTAATTTTATCCACCAATTGACATGATCTAATAATGTTATTTATCCTCATTATCTATTTAACATTTGTTAATTTTTAGCTAATCTAAAGATAACTACCATTCACGTATATCTGGAAAAAAAAAATTAGATAAACAACATCAAAGACAAATAATTGTAGTTTTCTTATATATTTTTATAATATATCTTGTAATTATTTTATAATAATCATTAGTTATATAATTTAGTTTTAAGTTTACATACATTTCATATAACTAATTATATATTAAAAATTATCCGGGTTCATAACCTAGTTAATAAATAAATAAGTATACATATTAATTCCGATATCTGTATATTATTTTGATAAAGTAATTAGTTTTCACAATTTAAAATATTCATAAATTGTATTTAAAAAGGAGAGTGATTCAATATTTATGAAAGAGGTCAAAATAATATGGGATGTACTGTACACTACACTTTATGACTTTAATAGTACAAAAAGAAATATTTTGTTAAAGGATGAGACTTGAACATATATATAACATCGGTTACTAGCTTATTAGGGTATGCAACTATTAGTCTATTATCAAGTTGATTGCACCCTTTTGGTTTTGCAACTTGATCTTTTGGTTTGCAAGTAGGGATTCAGTTTAATTTTAGGTTTATATCAATTACATTTTATATGTTTTTGTTATTGACGTTAATTTTTATTATAGTTCTTATGCTATGCTCACAAGATAATTTCTTCTTCTCCAGTGATACACATCGGTTCTTATGGAGTAGAACCCAAGATTTAATAATTCATTCGATTATCAAAAACTTGTAAAAACAGAATCCTAGTTTAATGAACTTCGAACTGAGTTTTGATGAACTATAATTCATTTGATTAAGATAAACACATAGGAGTAGAACCCATGATTGTATCAAATTGATGCAGTTATACAAACGCTATAACCGAACTGAAAGCGAATGAAGTGTAATTCAATGAACAACACAATTGAATCAACAAACACCAAAAATGGAATAGTAAAAATCAAAAGTTCATAAATTCAACAAACAAAAACAACATAAGAACTACAATGATAATAAAAATATTGTCGAAAGATGGAATTAACAAATTATAAAAACATTATTTCTTTTTACAATATACAACCCCTTCAATTTTGTAAGCTATAAACTTTAGTTTGGTGTTCTATTTTGGGGAAAATAAATAAAACTAATAGTTAAAATCAATACAAAAATATGATAGTTTAATGGCTAAATCGGGACAATTTTAAGTGGTTAAATCGGTAAGAAAAAAGTTTAGTGGCTAAATATATATACAAAAAATAGTTCATCGGCTAAATCAAGACAAAAAATAATTTAATTGTTAAATAAAGAAAGATCTGAGAGTTGAATGGTCAAAATGACAAATAAACCTTAAAAGTTAACAAATTAGAATGTATAAAAATTGTGATAGTCCAAATAGAATGAAGTCAAATAATTCTTTTTTAACATTTTAATGCTAAACCTATGTTACTATATTATTCAAATTATTCTTCTCTTGGTGATAGCTTGTCTCAAATGAATCTTTCATGTTACCTGCTTTGCCTTACATTGCAGATAAGAAATATAATTAATATGATAGTGAAAGCATAGCTACATAAGCAAAAAAATTTCCATCTCAAGTTTATATAAATAAAAAACATACAAATAAAACAAAATCTATGTCATTTGTTCCTATTATATAGTTAATTAAAGTGACATATAATGTAATTTAATGGCTATTAAACCCAAAAAGCATCTGAATATTTAAATTGGAAAAAAATTATTGAAATTATATTACGATTGCAAAGGCTAAAAATAATCCAAGTTTTTATGTAATCAAAAAGAGCCTGAGGAAATAGCCTACCTACGGATAGGACACTATTTCATATCCGTAAGTACGCTATTCCCTATCCGTAGGTTTTGTATTTATAATTTTTGATATATTTTCTAATTTTTTTATTGGACAATCCATGTATACAATATCTCCAAAATACACCTTGGCCAAGATACACATACTTACATCTACATGTATGTTTAAAATACGTGGCCCATTTTTCGGCTCACAATCTCAGATCTTACGTGGTAACATATAAATGCATAAGATTTGATTCGCTCATCTTTATTTTGTACACAAATTAAAATGACACAATAGCTATTAAAATTATGTATATATTTATTAAAGACGGAACACAGTAGCATAATTATAACCGTTTAATCAGATCACAAATTGATATCAGCATTCAGCAATTCAAAGTAAAAAAAGTTTGATGACGTGACGCGTTTCCAGCCATTAAAATTCATATTTTTCGATTCTCTACTCATGTGACACGATCATAGCCATTGAAAAAAAATTAGGATTAGCCTTTGAGATAAATCAAAAAAAAAAATAACTAATAAACTTTGAGAAAATAATACACATTTGAACAAATTACTAAAGTTTGTAAATACTTTTTGAGTAATTAATTTTATTTGTTTAAAATCTAGAAAATTATTAAAGTATTTCAAATATATGTTTATTAAAGTGTTCCAAATATCATATTCCATTCCCTTTTTATTTTTATTAGTAAAACATATATACATTACGTTATATATAAATTAAAGGGTTAATGTTGACTTTTACCATCTAAATTTTAGATTTGTCTTATTTAATCATTGAACTAGTTTTTTTTTACACATATCTCTATTAAACTTTAGTTTAGTGTTCTATATTGGAAAATTGATTAAAAGTAATGGCTAAAAGTACAAAATATGATAGTTTAATAGTCAAATGTGTAAAAAAAATATATAATAGTTTAGTGATCAAATGTGTATAAAAGTTTAATGGCTAAATGTGTAAAAATAATAATAACTTAGTAGTTAAATGAGACAAATATGAAAGTTAGATAGTTAAAAATGACATTAACTATAAATTAAAATATCAAAGTATATCAATTAAAATATATATGTTTGTAAACATTTATGTTTTAATTTTTAGTTAATATACATTTTTATAAATAAATTATTAAAAGTATCCAAGTTATACATGAGTTAATAAACTATGGATTATTATTTGGGATATAATTATTATCACATTATTGAATTGTTGGATATTTAAAAAATGATGTGAAAGTGTAGAGATAATAAAATGTTAAAATATTATTATTATATATATAATAATAAATATATTTGGAGAAATTAGATTATCAAAAACCATAATTGAAAATATATCACAAGCAACACGTATGAATATTATATTATTGATGAGCCAGAAAAAGAAAAAAAGATAACATTATATGTGGTTTAAGTATGAGATAAAATTTGAACTATTAAACTACTAATGGGTAATATCATAAATGTTTTTAATTAAAATTTAAATTTGGTCATTCTAATTTTAACTCTGATCTTATTGTTTAATATATATACTTTTTATTAGTTTATTACTTTACAAAATTACTAAAATAAAATAAAAATATATTATAAAAATCTTCACTTTTTATAAAAATAACTTTTTTATTTATCTATAACTAACTAAACATACACAAAATTAAAGATATAGTAAAAAATACTTTAGGATTCAATAAAATATAAATAACCACTACAGACTAAATATAAATGATGTTGACTGATGTAAAAAAAATTAAATTTTGAAAAAAAAAAGTTATACAATGATTTAAGACATGCATTACAATTTTAGAGTGGTGTAAAATTTTGGATATAACCTAAAAAATAACGAACATTACTGGAACCATATCATATTAAATCGTAGTTAACATCATTTTCTTCAATTTTTTATTATAATTGTTTCAGTTTTTCAGCTTAGTTCGTTTTGATTTTGTCATTCTCGATTATAAAAGTAGAAAAAATCATGATCAATGGTATTCGATTTTCAGTTCTCATCTTTTTTTTTGTTTTTCCAATCATTTTCTATATTTGTGCACATTTATTTTTGTAGCTATTACTTAAGAATAACAGTACTTATATCAATTATGAGTTTCATTTTATTATTTATTGTTGGTTAAAAAAATGAATTCTGGTTTATTAAAAGCTCAAGTCTTAAATAATATTTTACGTGTTCATGGATCAAAGATTATTGATAAAAGCTAAAACTCTATCAAATAAATAATTTTATATTTAAAAGAAGCATATTTAAATATACATAAACATGAAAAAAAAACTTAATCACTCAATACCTTATATTTCGTACCAAAGTGTCTAGACATATAAGTTATCTGTAAATGTTTTAGAGCTTAAATTGATTACTATAAAGATAAATATAAAATGTCATAACATTATTTGTACATATTTTGTTATGATTTATTGAAACAATCAATTTAATGTTAATATAATGTTATTTATTTTTAAATCATTATAATTTATTAGTGTCCATTTCATAAAATAAATGTATATATTGATTTAAAAACTGGAATCCAAACAACACATGTGTATTACACTTTTTTTTTTAAGACAAATTATATTAAAAACCACAATTTCATGGCTCCAAGTTGGAGACACAAAATAAATAGTCACAATCATACAACGTGAAAAACACTACGAAACATACAAAAATGGATTATTCTTCCAAACTGACCAATTAAACTTAGATGAATGTATGGTACCGTAAAAGCAATGCTAGTTATTATTGTATTACACTAGTTTAATTTACCGAAAAGATTTGGAATCAGAAAATGGAACGATCATGAAATATTGAATACATTTGAATCTTTGTATATGAACATATGACTAGTTTTCTACTACTAGAATGTTATTCAAAAAAAGTTAAAATAAATAAATAAGAACATAATTCTTAAAAAAAACTTGAAGATTTTTACTTATGAAAAGAAAGTATCATGGGTGTTTGTTTTCATGTATTCTTAAAAAAAATTAAAGTGTGAGAATAAGAGAATAAGAGAAAAAAAAAGATGAACGGAGGAGATCAAGTACATGGAGATCATGGGTTAACGCTTGATCTTCATTTCCATCTAAAATCAAATAGATAGATTACTTTAGAACATCTAATAATCTAAACATATAAATGTTCACAATAACTCCAATAATATACGTTGGATTATATGTATAAAACTTTAGAAACGGAACACTTATTTTGTCATTTTATCAGCTCTATACCTAGCTACAAAGACGTATTGATATTATTGTTGTTTCTACTCGATGAAGGAACTCAATATCGCTAAAGTAAGGAATGATTGATGTATGAACTGATATACCTTTAGAATCACTTGTCCTTTTTCAAATATTATAAACTCATTTAAATATGAGTAAAACCTAAGGCGCTGTTTGGTTCACAGAATATTTTCTGTAGGAATGGAATCTGTCGAAGGAATGGAATTCTGGAAGGAATGGAATCTCCCTAATTCAAAAAATTGACACTTGTTTGGTTGGCAAGAAAGGAATGGATTTCAAATTCCAATTATAATGTTTTTATTTTTTTTATTTCTTCAAAATTACTAGATGTCCATTTTTTAAACACAAATTCATAAAAATTAAAATTAATAGATGAACATATGAACAAATCTACAATATACAGAAAAAGGAAGAACATATATGGAACTCGAATTTGAACAAAACAGAAAAAAGAACAGATTGAACAATCATATATGGAGAACAGAAAGAAGAACATATATGGAACTCGATCGATATGGAACAAAACAGAAAGAACAGATATGGAACTCGATCGATCGATTTGAACAAAAAGAACTTGAATACTTGATCGATTTGAATAAAACAGAAAAACCCATTTGAACCAGCAGTCGCAGATCGATGATGATGAAACAGCAGACCGATTTCAACAAAAGAGCCAAATCAATGGATGATGATGAACAGGCATATCGATTTGAACAAAACAGGAAAATGGATGATTGATGAAGATGATGGGCAAACAGATTGATGTGCAGATGAAGAGATCGATGAGCAGATGAAGATCGATCGATGGGAAAACAGAGAGGTGTTCAAGATGAAGATCAATCGAACAGATCGATGAAGATGAAAACGCGAAGGGATGGACGAGCAGATTGAGAGGAAGATCGATGAAGAGAAGAGACGTACATGTGGTGGTGATGTTGATCGGAGATGCAGCAGATGGAGGAGGCGGCCGATGATCGGAGATGCAGCAGATGAAGGAGGCGGCCTTGCTAGGGTTGAAGAGGAGACAGACGTTGGAATGTAAATTCTTTGGGTATATGGGAAGAAAATAGATTCCCACAATGGAAGGAAAATTTTTTAGGTGAAGGAATGCTCTTTCCTAAGTTAAAACCAACCAAACACGCAATGGAAAGGAATGTCCATTCCAATTCCAATGGATTCCTTCAGGAATCCGCGAACCAAACAGCCCCTAATAAACAATTGATGTGAATCCATAATCAAATGGTCAAAACACGAATTTGAAAAATACTCAAAAAGAGAAATCCCAACAGGATTCTTAATTTAATTATGAACTCAAAATCATCATCCTCTATTACAAAAGAAAAGCCAACTATTTACATGAGAAGTAGAATCAATGTAATTAGAGACTAGACCTAACTTTCCTATGTTCAAAGACTACTTGATTGGGAGTATAACAACCTAATCAAAATAATAACTACTAAACAAATGAAAAGAAAATCAAACACACATTTGACTAAAACTTAAAAATAAGAAAACATAAATTGACAATTAATTTATAAATTATGATATCATCCTATCTCAGCATCCACAATATTAAATGTCCGCTCAAAAGAGATTTTGCTGGTTATTTAATAAATTAAATATACATTATACATACTTTTACTACAAACCATTAATATATATGTGTAAATTAAGCATCAATGAGGCATTGCATTGGTGCTTTAGCAGTTGGAGACATGAATTTTACAAGTGAAGATTCAATTCCAAAGTCTCCTTTTGGTTTGTATGTAACTTTATGTTATTTATCTCATTCATATTAACTAAAGAATAATTTGTATGCATCTATAAAGTGTGGCTTTACATTCTGTATTCATTTAACACTATACTATATTATAAATAATAACCGTTAGATTGGTTGATGGAAGACCGTAAACGTAAGGGTAACAGTCCAAACTTTCCCGAGTCAAGATATTTTTCGCTTTAGCCGAACAAGGCCTCGTGGTTTTGATTCTGGTAGTGTCATAAACACCCCAAAACGCGGCTTGATGGTGGGAGAGGATCTTACCTTTATAAAGGTTTATTGGTTTTCCTCCTCCATTGATATGAGATGTCATAATCATTCCCTCATGGAGAAACAGGGTCCTTGCTGTGCACACTGATCCGACGCCCGACTCTAATACCATTTGTAACATCCAGAACATCCCAAGTCAAGATATTGTCTGCTTTAGTCTAACAATGTTTCACAATTTTGTTTTTGATAGTGCCACAAACACCTCAAAACATATACTGGTGGGAAGAAATCACCCCACTCTTATAAAAGGTCTATATGTTTCTCTTCACTACCGAAGGGAATGTCACAATACTCTCTCCTCTTGAGTAGGGATGACAAAAAACCCGAACCCGACGAGAAAAACCGAAAACGATCTAAACGGGACGGGTTTCCCCGAACCCGATTAAGTTAAACGGGGGATGAGACGGGTATGGTATTGATAATACACGCCCCGTATACCCGATTACATAACCCGTTTAAATCCCCGAATACCCCGATTAATTTTAATAGTAACATGCTATTTATATTGTATAAATGTTATATATAAAAGATGAATATTTTTATCTATTATATATATATATATATATATATATATATATATATATATATATATATATATATATATATATATATATATATATATATATATATTTATACATAAAAATTATTATGTATAATTAAAAAAACTTGTTTATTTACATATAATGTTTTGAAATGATGTTTTTTTCGTAATCATTTGATAGGGATACAAATTTAATTTAATATTAGTATTGTATTTTTAACATACATGGATGTTTTAAACGTAAATTATGAACCATGTAATTAAATTTCATATCATTGATTCATAAATGGGTCACCCGATTCCCCGCGGGTTTCCCTGCGTACCCGATGGTAGGGGTGTGCAGAAAAACCAAAATCCAAGTCGAAACCGAAAAAAACGGAAAAACCGAAACCAAAAAACCAAACCGTTTGGACTTTGGAATGGTCTGGACTCTCGATTTTCAAAAACTGAAAGTTTCGGTTTGGTTTAGGTTTGAACCTTTAAAAAACCAAAAAAAATCCAAACCGAACCGATTTTATATATGCTATATTATAAAATTTAGATTTATTAAATATCTACCTTCTTTAATTATTAAATTAGGTTGTTTAAATTTTTTAAAATTTTATTAAATACCTACCATTCTTTAATTACTAACTGGTAGAATGAGAACTGGGAAAGTGGGAAGCATCAAGCGAACACCGAAAGTGGGAAGCATCAAGCGAATACCGAAAGTGGGAAGCATCAAGCGACGCATCTATGAATGTTTAAATTTATGATTTGAATTGTTGAAATTGGATATTTGGATGTTTGAAGTTTAAGTTTTTTTTTTTTTGTTTTTTTATGTTTGATTAAATGATTATTGTATTGGATGTTGTTAAAAATTTCATATTTTGTCAAAGAAAAAATAAATCTCACAAATCAAAAAAATGGGGTTTCGGATAAAAAAAACAAAATCCCAAAAAACCGAAACCGAAACAAAACTTGAAAAAACCAAATCGTTTGGACTTTTAAGTTTAAAAACCGATATTTTGGTTTGGATTTTGGTTTTTGCCATAAACCGATCCAAAACGCTCAATGCCCACCCCTACCCGATGGGGATCCCCGTTTAAAACCCGCGGGTTTTTAAACGGGGACGGTATATACATTCCCTGCCCCGAACCCGCCCCGTTGTCATCTCTACTCATGACGACACATCATCCTCGTTGTGCACATCGACCCTGTGTCCCGCTTTGATACCATTTGTAAGCATTATAAAGGTCTATTGATATCTCTCTCCATCATCGATATGAGATGTCACAATCCTCCCTTCATAGTGACCTTATTGTGTGCATGGACTCGGTGCTCGGCTTTGATATCATTTGTTCTAGAAACCATCCTGAGTCAATATATTGTCCGCTTTGGCCGGACAACATCTCGTGGTTTTGTTTCTGGTAGTGCCACAAACACCCAAAAACACTTCTTGTTGGATAGAGACAATATTTCATCCTTATATGTCACCCAGTTATAGTTGTGTAAATAAAGTAACCAAACTATATGTCACTAATATCTCATGAATACTCTAAAATATGAATCTGTTAGCATCTATATTATGCAATAGATGCTTTAATTTGTAGAGGACCGATAAGAATTTTGCTTTGTTGTGGTAAATTATTTATTATAAAAAAGTCAAAAACTAGTGAAATAAAGAAATTGGTTGATATTTATCTATCATACGTAGATAGACTTAAGGTAAATAAAATTTAACCCAAAAATAAAAAGAAATGAAAATGGTAAAGGAAAAACGGACAAAAAACCGACAAAGTCACGTTGGGGGTTCTCCCCCACGCCCTGCAAACTTGGTCCCATCCCACAAAACCCCTCCTTTCCTTCATTATTGCCTCTTTTCCCCCTCTCTCTTATTTTCTTTTTCACTTTGACACTTCCCTCACTCCCCCCTATTTATTTATTTTTATTTTTATTTATTTTCTCACTCCACCCCCTCATTTTGATTCTTTTTTACAGTTTGAGGTGACCCATCATCAACTTTTATGATCTTCCATTATATATATCAAATCTAACCCACTATATTGTCTCGTTAACAATCATTGTATCATTTCCTAGACTCAAAATACACGAATATAAATAACAATAAATCTTATTTACACCTTCATCAAAACTAAATTTAGAGAGACTAGAGTGCAAAACATCCAAAGGAAAAGAGAGATAGAAAGAGTAGAGCAGGACCGGTCCAATCATTTTTGGGGCTTGAGACAAAAAATTAAAAGAGACACTATATATATGTATGTATGTATGTATATTCAAATTAAAAAAATTCAAGTAAAAATGATAAATTAAATAACAAAAAAATTATTATTATATAGGGTTTAATATGAAAAAAACCAACATGTTTTTCACGTTTTTGCGGTTTAGTCCCTCCCTGTCATTTTTTTACCAATAAATTTGTTCGTGATTTTTGAAAATTTTACTTATTTTTTCAAAAAAGTCTTCAAGTTTGTGGAACTTTTGGTGAAAAAAATAGTGAAAACATGTTGGTTTTTTGTGGAAAAAGTCAGGGTTGATTATGAAAAAAAAACTAGTCCGAAAACCGGATTGAAAACAATAACTTGAGAACTTTCTTAGGAAAAAAATAACATGGGGGGGCAAAAACGCAAAAAACATGAAAACGTGTTGGTTTTTTTCGTATTAAACCATATTATATAATATAAACTAAAAAAATTTAGCAATTCGATAATCTTATTTAATCGTTAATGGATCTAAGTATATATAATAGATTTTTTGAGAATGGACACATTTGATTAATGGGTCTTGGGCGATTGCCCGTGTTGACTTTGTTCAGGGTCAGTCCTGAGTAGGAGATCATATTTATGTGAATTAATATGCGTAAGGTGTTGTATATAGTAATATCCGGACGTGGATGTCATAGGGATATACATAGAGGACTATAGGAGGAGAGACGGGGAAAAATATGAGTGAAAGTATCAGATCTCGTATGAGATTAGTCAGATTATATAAAATTGTCGCGAGGACGTTGAGAATGTTTATGTATATTGATTAGGTAGCAAAAATGGGCTAGCGTAGGCCTAGTACACATAGATTAGGTGAGAAAAGTATGATGGAGAATTTCAGATGTATAGCATACGCATATTTTGATCATGTTAAAGTATATATCGTGACTTGTATAAACGGGTTTGGACTATTTGTATGTATTAATAATCGGTTTGGTGGCAAAAATACGACCCCTATACACCATGTATGATGTACCTATATTATTGGATTAAAATATCTAAAGAAAATAATTTGTTGCATTAGTTTTCTTTTTCCTATAAATTTAGTGTACAAATATAATGAGGTTTATTATAAAAAACAACGTTTATTGTAATTTTAATGCCAAAATTTTCTTATTTATATCTTTGTTATAATTTATTTTAAATACCAAGTAGATTTATAATAACACAATCTCTTTAAATTTTTAAATAAATTAATTTTTAAAAAAAGTAACCTGTCCTCTGGGGCCACTACCGACCGTTCTTAGTAAATTAGTTAATGTCCTATGACAAATTGAAACGTTTGCTATATTGACATGTAAAGAGATATGAAAGAAAATTGAAGTTTGGACCTAAAATTTTCTTTGTCAAATGATTTAGTATTGAAGTCAGCCGGTCTTCATTCACTCTAGGTCGAATCATCTTCAGGTACATGGACAAATGTCTGGACCGATCTATAAATCCTTGTACTCCGATTTATGCATACAAACCTACTAAAGGATTGTCCATGCCATCGTCAAAAATTGTTTGACAAACCCCTTATTGGAGATGTCTTATGTATATTATATTGTTTCATATATATATACATACATACATATATATACATACATACATATATATATATATATATATATATATATTCAAGATCAATGAACATGTTCAATACGGTAAATTGTTTAATTTCATGTAAAATTGCAATATACACATGTTCAATTGTATTTTGTTATCGACTATTTCAAATCACTTACATGTTTATTATGATAAAATGTTTAATTACATGCAAAATAACAATATGCACATGTTCAAAGGTGTATTATGTATGAACATGTGCATATTGCACATTCGCATGAAATTAAACGTTTATACATTTTTAACGTAATGAATATAAAAATGATGTGAATTAGTTAATCATAATGCAATTTTGAATATATGAATGTTACATTTTAGCATGAAATTTAACATTTTATCGTAATAAACATGTTCTTTTAATATTATACTCTGGTTTTCCACTCTAATATGACACTCCGTGGATCTCAACCCTATATATATATATATATATATATATATATATATATATATATATATATATATATATATATATATATATATATATATATATATATAGGGAGGTTCAATGGAGAACTTTTATGCACCGAGGTACAAAAGAACCCATATCATCCATTAGATCAAAAAATTGTATGGATTAGATTAATGGCAAAAGGGTAAATAGTTGGACAATTTTATGCATCTTGTGCATTATAGAAACAAACAAGGAAGGGCATTTTGGGGAATGTGCATACCTCATTAAATTTAATATTTCAACAAATAATCAAATAATAAATGCTAAATAAATTCAATTGACACATTTCCAAATTTAACAAAAATTATACAAATTCAAAAAAAGATGATGGAGATCGATGCATTTCATCGTTAATCATGTTTATTTATACATCGTGTTCAAAAAAGACGCATTTAACAAAAAAATTACACAAATTCATTTATGCATCGTGTCCAAGTTGTTCATCATTCATCTATGCATCGTGTTCGTCGTTCATATTTTTCATTCATCTATGCATCGTGTTCGACTTGTTCATCATTCATTTATGTATCGTCATTGTTCATCATCCATTTATGCATCATCATTTTTCGTTGTTCATCGTTCATCATCCATCTATGCATCGTCATTGTTCATCATCCATCTATGCATCGTGTTATTCATAATCATCATCGGTCGCATCTCTTGTCCATGTTCATCATCATCGTCGTTCATCGTTAGTCTTCGTCTTCAAATCATCATCACTATGAAAATCATGAAGAATAAGATGTGAGAGAGAGAGAGAGAGAGAGAGAGAGAGAGAGAGAGAGAGAAATGGGGAGAAAATTAGGAATGTAGTTTATATGATATTTTAATTCAAAATGTAACTCCTAATTATCTTTTAATGACTTTTAGAAATAAATTAATTATCATATCTTTAGTTTTCCCTAAATGCCCTTTGTGCACCATTGATAGATTATTCGATGCACAAAAGTTCCTCAAGGTTCTCGATGCATAAAATTTCTCAATTGAACCTCAATCTCTCTCTCTCTCTCTCTCTCTATATATATATATATATATATATATATATATATATATATATATATATATATATGTATATATATATAGGGTTGAGTTCCGGTAAGAACCCTCATTACCGTGAGAACCACTCCAAAATGCACAAATTTGTACATCAAATGCACAAATTTAAAAATTAATAGTTTTACTTAAAACCATTATTAGTCTTAAATATTAATAAATATCATAATCTAACACCAAAATTACATTCAAAAAGTACATTCATTAAATTATAAATTAAATGCACAAATTTGAACATCAAATGCACAAATTTTCTTAAATGCACAATTCGTACATAAAATGGATAAATTATAGCATGAGATACATAAATTTTTATATGAAATGCATAAATTTATCGAAAACATTTAATTTTAGTATCAAATGCACAATTTTATACAATGGATGCACAAATTTTAGAGTGGTTCTCACGTTCTCACGATAATGAGAGGTTCTCATGTGAACACAATCCTATATATATATATATATATATATATATATATATATATATATATATATATATATATATATATATATATATATATATATATATATATATATATATATATATATATATATATATATATAGTGCTCTCTGAACCGTGCAATAAGGTCACCCATAACACGGCTCTCCCATTTGAGTTATCTTAGCCCCCAACCATGCTATTCAATAATATTAGAAAAATGGTGTGGGTTCAATGGAGAACCTTATGCATCGAAGAACCTTGGAGAACCACAATGCGTCGCTAGTAAATTGTAATGCATCACGTAGAAATCGATGCATCACGTGGAAATAATGATGCATTACAGGAGAATTGTGATGCATTTGTGGTGGTGCATGTAGGTTCTTCAAGATTCTTCAATGCATGAAGTTCTCCATTGAACCCACCTATATATATATATATATATATATATATATATATATATATATATATATATATATATGTATGTATGTATATGTATGTATATAATGTATACATAGATTCAGATTTTTTTAAACAGTGTAGGATGGGAATGAGAATATATATGAATAAGGCCATCTCCAATGGCATATTCCAAGAAAAAATTTTCCTCCAAACGAAAAAGTTAAGCTCCAATGCTGTCTTTTATTTTTCAAATATGGAGACTATTTTTGAAGGATTGAATAGTTTCCTTTAAATATGGGGAATCTAAAAAACTAAATGAATTTGGAGTTGAAAATCTTATGGTTGGAGATAGAAAATAATTTGAAAGAAAAGTATTAATTATAAAAAAATGTTAGTTATTTAGAGATAAAGAAATGAAGATGGATGGTTTAGACTTTAGAGAAATGTAAAATGTCCAAGGGTTAAAAGAAAGGGTATGAGAGTAGCTAGCAAGCATTAAAGAGCAAAAAAAGAATTGAAGAAAGAAAAATGAGAAAGAAGTTAATGAAGGATTGGTCCACTGGGTGCAGAGGCAGAAGAAGCAGAAAGAAAGAGACCACTATTTACTTTCTCTTTCTCAATCACACAAAAACTGTGCCCTTCTGTAAAATCTCTGCCAACTTCCCCATGCCATGCTTTTCCTTTCCTTTCCTTTCCTTTGCTTTGCTTTGCTTCCCCCCCCCCCCCCCCCCCCCCCCCCCCCCCTCCAATAACCTATTTTATTTTAATATTTCTTTCTTTCTTTTATTTATTATTATTTTTTTAATATATATATATAAGGAGATTTATTGAGAATTTTTATGCATCGAGACACAAAAGAACCTCCACTGTCCATTGGATGAAAAGAATGTGTGGGTTAGATCAAATGATAAAAGGGTAATTAAATAGAAAGTTTTATGCATCAAGTGCACATAATAAAATTCGCGGAGGGGTAAAACAGGAATTATGCAATCCTACAATTCCAAAATTAACAAAAATAATACAAATTCAAAATACATCAAAATACATGCATATTTTTCATCTCTTCATGCATATCGTTCATCTCTTCCAAAAATAAATTATGCATATCGTTCATCTCTTCCAAAATCAAAATACATCAAAATACAAACATGAATCGTTCATCTCTTCATGCATATCGTTCATCGTTTATCATCAAAATACATGCATATCGTTCATCTCTTCCAAAATACATGCATATCGTTCATCTTTTCCAAAATTATCAAAATACATCCTTTTATCTTTGAAGGTGTTCATCATTCAAAATTGCATCTTTTTATCGCGTTTTTCATTGAAGGTGTTCATCATTCAAAAATTTATCACGCATTCAAAAAATGATGTGATTATTGGTCGTAAAAAGAGAGAGAGAGAGAGAGAGAGAGAGAGAGAGAGAGAGAGAGATGGCCGGTGGGAGGAGGACGGTGGTGCAGCGACCATGAACCGAGATAGGGAAAGGGAGGTGGCGGGTGGTGCGATGATGGTGCAGTTACGGTGGTGTATCGGAAAATAAAGGAGATGATAATGGTGTGGAGAAAAGGTGCACGATGGGGGTGGTGGTTGGTAGTTGACGATTGCCGGTGGTGGTGGTGGTGCTAGGAATTTGCAAAAATCTCATTTTTCTCATCCAGTCCCGGTACCATCCCAAACCCGTCCCGGTACCGGTACCGATTAGCCGAAGATGGTACGGTACTCGGGATCCATATATGACTTAAATCGGAAGTCGGGCTAGCGGGATTCGGGACTAGTTTAATTCGGGAATTCCCGATAGCGAATTAGATTATAAATAGTCATGTTTTTAAAAATTTTAATATAGTCTGTATCAATTCCTAACTCCTAATTATATGCAAAACCTATTCTAAATCCCAATTTTCTCATTCCTCATTATTGAGAAACAATCATTTAACACTTATAAAACTGTTATCAGTTAGATAAAACTGTTGCTATTTTTTTTCTTTGAGTTTTTTGTGTTTTATTTTTAATTTCAGCATTTATAACACTATAAAAATTGTTAATAATTGATATAAAAACTGTTACCAAATTTTTTTAGCATTGTAAGTCATGCATTATATGTTGTATATCGAACAATGGTACCAAACGGGACTAGTACCGATTTCCCGGTACCGAATACGGTACTAGTACCGATCCCGAATATCACAACTTGGTACGATACTCGGTCTCGTATTTTTGTCTAATTCAAGAGTCAGGAAGTCGGGATTCGGGACGGGTCGGTACGGTACTGGTCCCAAGCTCATCTTTAGGCGGTGCTATGGTGGTGTCTGACCGAGGATGAAAGGAAGCAAGAGGGGGGGGCTAAGAGAGAGGGGAGAGAGAGAGAAAGAGGGAGTGATTTTAGAAAAGAAGTTAATGGTGATTTTCATACCAAATTTAGCTATTAATTATCTTAAAAACATTTAAATTCAAAAAATAATTTCCGTACATTTAATTTCCATACATTTAATTTCCATACATTTAATTTCCGATGCACAAAAGTTGTCAATGGTGCCTCCATGCACAAAAGTTCTCAATCGAACCCCTATATATATATATATATATATATATATATATATATATATATATATATATATATATATATATATATATATATATATATATATGTCTTTTCTATCTTTTTTAAATTTTCTTTTCATTTCATTTCATCAATGGATCAATTTCTTTCTTTCTTTTGCGTGTGACTGTGTGAGTGATGTAATGGATGGATGCCTTTTTTCAATTCCTTCCTCTTATTCTCTCATTCTCATTCTCTTTCACATTCACATACTCTCTCACACACAGTAATCACACCCACATAAAACACAGAGAGAGAGAGAGAGAGTGCAAAATAAAATAAAAGAAAATAAAAATGACCTTCCTTCCTCCATGTCTGTGCATTGGTACTTGGTTATTAACTCCTGCGCTGCTGGGCTACTGTGCTACTGCTGTATGTATGTGTGTGTGCCCATTGTACTGCATGCACCACCAACTGACCACCCAGGTTTACAAGCCACCTCTCTCTCTCCTCTCTCTCTCTCTCTCTCTAGGATTACTTACTCTTTGATCCACTTTTTAATTAAGCTAATTAATTATATATATATATATATATAATAATTAAGC
The DNA here is from genome assembly GCA_020465985.1 of Centrapalus pauciflorus. Lineage (NCBI taxonomy): Eukaryota > Viridiplantae > Streptophyta > Magnoliopsida > Asterales > Asteraceae > Centrapalus > Centrapalus pauciflorus. Next base: position 483,781 of record JAANYP010002798.1, on the reverse strand, counting down.
TGTACGTACCAAAGAATTCAAGGGTACGTTTGCTTCCATTCCACATCACCCAGCTAGCATTACCAAGCAAGTTCTTTACTATTTACTGAAACAATACTGTACGTTCTAGATTTGAATCCGATCCCGATTTAGATGTTATTAGTTTCAATTCTTGATTGTTATGTAAATTCATTAATTTAATCTTCAACTTGGTGTTCTTTGCTATTAGGTTAGGATTCAATGATTCATCGTCTGTTTCTTTTAATTGCATGCTTCAATATTTAATAATTACTCATTGTTCTTATTTTTTGGTAATTAATCTTCCTTTTGTACAAACCGGCGGCCTAAGTATTTACAAATAGTAATTATCTTAATTATCAAAAGCAAATATACGATGAATGTCTAAAAGATTATGTTTGATATAAGTCATCAGATAATTAACGATAAATGATGGAGGAGAGTTACTTATTTATAGATTTTAAATATGACATTAGATAATGTAATTTACTCTTATTCTTTTTTACATTAAAATAATTTTACTGGCATTTTTTATTTTTTAGATTAGTTTGTTATTTAATAATATGAATAAAAATAAAGAATACATTAATAATAACTATTAAATAACTCTAAAGGTAAATTTACCATTTTAAATGGTCAAAGAACCAAATTTGTAACAAAACTTCAACAACAAAGATTTTCACTTTAGTTTTTAAGGTTAAAATATTTAATCCATAATTTTTAGTAAATACAAAGACGAAATTTGTAATTTACCATATTATTCTATAAAAACTCAAACTTTTTACAATTTTTTACTTAGAATATAAACAATTTTGAGCATCCATTTTTTATAAAGATTGAAATGGCGGCTAATATTGTATAAATTGTTGGGATTTAGTGGATCACTCTGTATACAATCATGTCTTTCAAAGTTCTAGTATAAAAATAAATTGATTTAAAATTTAATTATTAGTTTATTTTCTCAACTGACAACTGTCGAAAGTATAAGGTGCCACATGACATCATAAAAAGATGACAGTAGCATATTACTTATTCATCTGTTAATATTTATCATAGATTATGGATATCAACCCTTATCGATGAGACGGGAAGAAGGATTAACATATTCTAAATTTAAAAAAAATAACAAAAAAGATACTTTAATAAAGTAATTCTGTATATCCTTAAATAATCTACGTATGTTTGCATCTGTTAACTGCCAGTTTACTCGGCCATGAAGGAGACCAAAGCCTGACCGACTTACATATTTTCGATGTCACATACCAAAGACTACGCAATCGTAAACAATGGCAGAAGCAAATTAATCATAGATTGGCATGTATTATGGGAGCTCGATTTTTCTTCTTTAATCTTAATGTAGTAACATAAAACTTTATATAATCAACCGAGATCATTACCTAATCATTATTATCACCTCCTTTGGTAATTTCACATAAAATAACTTAATTTTCCTCAAAAGAAAGAAAGATCAATGGAAGTATGTGATGGAGGTTGAATGATGATAAACGTAACAAGTGTTTATTGATTTACTTATACTGTGGCTTCATTTGCTTTTGATCCTTTCACGCACAACACCACGTTAAGGTGTTATCTTGAGTTTCTATTTCTTGAAGAGATGGAGGTGCTCGTGAGAGATATATAACCATACTTAGGCCGACTTTAATATCAGATATTAATTTCATAATTAATCTGTAAAGCAACTATTTAAATTCTCGACATGCTGAAAACATTTAATAGTCACAGGACTCCAATTAGAGTTAAAATGACTAATTTCTTAATCATACACAATTTAACTCATAATGCCAATCAACTTTGTCCATTTAGACTAATTCAACTAATTAAAGTTTGCCAACTTAAACTAGTGTAAGTAATAATTAATAGAATAATCCACATACATGGTGTTATTTTCCGGATGCTCTATTTTGCTGGAGTCTAGAAGTAGGGGTGAAAATTTATGAGGACGAGGAATCTCAGATTTAAAATAACGAGAATGAGATGGGAATTGGGGATGCTTTAATCCTCGACTACGTTTCTATTTTATTTGTTTTAATATAAATTATTATTATTATTATTATTATTATTATTATTATTATTATTATTATTGTGTGTGTAAATTATTCATTACATTTTATATGATATATTAAATAAGACTTTCCATTAATGGGGTTTAGCTCATTTAGTATGATGGGTGATATGTAAGTGTGAGATCACGTGTTCAACTTCTGCCGAAGGTAAACTGAAATTTAGGTAGACAAGAAACCTGACAAAAAATTGATAGGAAAACATGATACGATAATAAACGTTTTGCAAACCCTTTATAAAAAAAGTGTTCTACTAAAAAATATAAGAAATGAAAAATTGGGGTTGATTTACTACGGGCGGGCAATAAACCAAAAAGGTGGTTTTTTTAAATCTCTTGTATGAATTGTATCTAACTAGGCTTTTGGTTTGCATTTATTATTTCTTCAATTAAGGATTCGACCATATAAGTTCATTCCCTTTATCTTTCTAAAACCCCAAATTCCTTGATGTCAAATCGAAAGAAGAATGTTTGATGATAGTCCATTAATCCCTTTAAATATATTGGGCTCTAACTGTAAAATAACTTTCTCTTGGGCTAAAATTTGTAACCATTAGGCTCCTTTTGAGTTTTACTAACACAAACCCGTAAATCTTTATCGGCCTTAATGACAAAGATAACTGGCCCAATTAAAATTCTGCTACAAATATGAAATATGCAATTACTATAACATTATAAACAATTAGCTTTGTCAATCAAGTTGTGTTTCAAGTTGTTATGTTCGTGTTAAAACCGTGTTGCTATGTATTTTGTGAATTTTTTGAACCTCGAATCCATATATTTTCTAATTTAAAGTAGGACAAATTATCAACAAAGGTAATATAAAATGTAAAAATTGACAATAAAAATAATGTAAACTTTTTTATGCCAACTAAAATAACATAAATTTCGAAGTTGACAAAAAAGAGTATTGATTACCAATTAAAAATGTAAAGTTTTAATTTTATGTTTCATTTTTTGGTAAAATAATAATATTTGATTATTTTTTCTTGGTTTAAAATTTGAATTTCATGTTTTTTCTGGTCAAAATAAAATTTTAAATTACCTTTCTTGACAAAAATTTACAATACATATTATTAAATTTTGTATTTTATACGAGCTTTCTTGGTTTTTTTTTTTTTTAAAGAAACCCAAATCCCAATAACACATGTAACCGACCTATTTAATTGTACGAGAATTGGCTTCCAACTTTCAAAAGTTCGAACAAGAGGGTTAACATTTAAACAGAGGGTGTTCTATGCACATGTGAAAACCATAGGGGTAAAATATGTAAAGTTTTTATAAGACGGCAAGAAAGAAAAACCCTAGCAAAAGCCTTTCACTAGTGTTCTCTGGACTCGACGAAAACGAAGCTCTCTGCTTTAAAGGTGAGGATCTGTGATTTCATATACAAAATCATTGATGTATGTACATATGTATAATTTATTGATCAATACGTGCTTCTCTGGATTACTTTTCTGATAAGTTTGCACCTTTTTCATGGTAAATAGGATGCATTAGGGTTTATTCGAGCTTATCGTACATAAGGAATTTGGTGGATATCTGATTTGTTTCAGTTCAGATGACAGTGCATCTTCCTGCTCATGAAAATCTGTATTAAGGTGTCTGGATAAACCAGGGTGATTTTGATTTTTCACTTTGTTTGTCACTGTAAAAGTAAGATCAAGGGTTTAGAGACATGAATCTGAAACATTTCTTATCGAGACTAACGATAAGTAAGGTATCGAGGTCAAATGGTAGAAGAATTCCATGGAATTACAGAGAGGTTTGCACCAATCGTTGTATTTCTCATCTGATTTACCCGCGAGACCTTCATAAAGTAGACTCCGGGATCAGAAACATTAAAAGGCTGATGCCACATTCATTATTCTATAGATTTATCTACTCTGGTCAACAAACTGTTTTGAGTGGTGCCAATGCAATAGAGACTGTTTCTATAGGCTCAGAGGATAATGATGCGGTTATGAATGAATTCTTATCTCGATTCGTCTGGATTATGCGAGGAAAGCTTACTGAGGTTTATACTGATGCTGATAAGAAAGATATTGATGCTATGCTTCAAATTATTGTTGGGAAGGTTGTATCAGAAATGGAGGAGGGTCGTCTTGAGCATTTTAGTGACTCTCCTGCAGAAGCCTCGCTGTCACAGGATTTCAGTGAAGATTTGTGGAAAACAGTGTGGGAGGTTAGCAACGTGGTCTTAGAAGATATGAAGAAGGCGAAGAAGAAGGAAAAAATGAAGAGTTTTCTTCAGTCTGAAGAAGTTAAAGAGATGACTAGATTTGCTGGGGAAATAGGGATACGGGGAGACATGCTCAGAGAGCTTAGGTTCAAATGGGCTCGTGAGAAGTTGGAGGACAGTGAGTTCTATGAGTCACTTGAGCTTATGCGACAAGAGGCCATGGAACCAGAAACTGATCCAAGTGAAGTACAAACCCAAGTTCTTGAAGTTTCTGAAAGTAATATCGAAGGAAAAGATGATGCTGAGGTGGTTTCTTTACCCAAAAGGAGCGGAAAGATAAAATACAATATCTATGGCCTTGATCTCTCAAAGCCAAAATGGGCGGAAGTGGCTGAACAAATCCAAGAAACTGGAGGATCTATATGGCCTCAGGAACCAAAGCCTATATCTGGGAAATGCAAGATTGTTACAGAGAAAATGCTTTCATTGCAAGTGGATGATGACCCTTCCCCACTGATTGCAGAATGGATAGAACTACTACAACCTAGCAGGGTCGACTGGATTGCATTGCTTGATAGAATGAAAGATCAGAATGATCAATTGTACCTAAAGGTACTTGGCTTTTCTTCTCATTATTTTGTATATAATAATTGAGGAGAGCCTATATTTGTTTTTACTGCAATATGGAGGTGAATCTTGAAGGATTTACTAGCTCTTCGTATGATTATTCAATCATTTACCCTTCTTATCAATTTTGTAGTCCGTCTTATTTCTCCACCCCTCAAGTAAATGGGACACTTGATCGCCTTTTCATGTCTCCTTGCACCATAAAAACATAATGAATCTTTGAATGTTAAATGGTATTTGCAAATTGCATGAACAACTTCTAAAAAGCACTCCTATTAAATGAACATTGTAACACTTTTGTTTCGGATGTTCCATGGTTTTTTAAAAAAGCTTTCTAATTAATAGGATTAGTTTTTCTGTTGTCATCATTTCAAGTTCTAGTTTCTGTTTCTCTAAACCTGAATACTCCACTGGTAAAGTGTCGTGTGTATTATGATTTGGTAATCCTTGTACTACGCTTTATCAACCAAGTAGATTTCGTATTCTCCAGTTTGTGGATGCAATCGTATGCTTACAACATATGTTGCCCCTTATTTATTTGTTATTTACTTTTTATTACTGCTACTATAATTTGTGTAATTTTTGTTACAAGCGGGCTATTGAAAAGTTTTAGCTGCTCATGTAATTGTGTTCGTGGAATCATGGTAACTGTCACTTCGTTTCACAGGTCGCAGAACTTCTACTTGGCGAGGATTCCTTCCAAACTAATGTAAGAGATTATTCACTACTGGTGGATGCCCACGCCAAGCATAACCAGTTGGACAATGTTGAAAGAATAATTAAGAAGATGAATGAAAAGGGCATAGTACCTGACATTCTGACAAAAACCACCCTGGTTCACATGTATAGCAAGGCAGGCAACCTCAATCTTGCAAAAGAGGCTTTTGAAAGCTTGAATAGCCAAGGTTTCCAACCGGATCTTAAAGTTTACAACTCGATGATCGTGGCTTATGTTAATGCTGGCGACCGAAAGTCAGGCGAGGCTTTGCTGAGAGATCTGGAGTCAAAGAATTCTAAACCGTCCGAAGATACGTTTATGACGCTGCTGCGAGCATATGCAAAGAATGCTGATCCTATTGGAGCCAACCGGATTTCAACTAAGATGGGATTTTCTGGGTATAAGCCAAGTCTGGAATCGTGCAAATGCCTTGTTGAGGCATACAGTCGGAAAGGCAACCCTGATCAAGCTAGGAAGGAATTTGACGAAATCTTTAAACTTGGATACAAGCCTGACGATGAGTGCATTGCCAGAATGATAGCGGCGTATGCAAATAAGAATTTATTGGATAAAGGACTGCATCTTCTGTTGCAGCTCGAAAAAGATGGCATCGAGCATGGCGTAGCCACTTATTCCGTGCTTGTGGATTGGCTGGGTAAGTTGCAACTGATTGATGAAGTCGAAGATCTAGTGGGGAAGTTTACTGAGAAGGGCATTTCCCCTTCACTTGATGTACATATAAGCCTTTGTGATATGTACGCTAGAGCTGGAGAAGAGAAAAAGGCCCTTCAAGCGCTGGGGGTTGTAGAGGCTAATAAGGAGAAATTGAAACATGAGGAATTTGAGAAAATTATAAGCGCTCTCATAGTCGGTAAATTCCGACAGGACGTCGAGAGAGTACATAACTTGATGACAGCCCAGGGGTTTACACCATCAGAGCAGCTGCGTGTGAGCTTACAGGTTTCTCAAACATTCAGCGGCAAGAGACCAGTGACGAAATAGGTTTTTGATGATTATGTTTTTGCTGATTCTTCCTTCCGCTGAACAGTCTTACCTACAATTGAGCAGGTTTATCCAAACCATCATGAAGTGAGATTGGTAAGTCATCCTTGCTTAAGGAATTTGTTGTTATTTTTTAGAATCAATTAGAGTTTCACATGCAAATTTGGTCACATAACTTACATCATCTGCACCTCATCATGTTATATGAGACTTATTACGCAATATTTCATTCGGCTTTTACATGGAGTTAATAACAAGGTTAACCTTTTTGATATTTCATCAAGCATTCATTGAAAAAAGGCTGGATACATGCATATTGTAGTCATCGTTGGCAGTTTGCATTCTTACCTTCCAGTTGTAGAACAGAACAAACAACTATATTCTATTTAGATGATCACGAATAGCTATAGAGTTGCTGGCGTTCATGTTTTTGTTTCACTAATCACTATTAGTTGGTTCACCTAGTCTTATATCCGAGCCAGAACCAACCGTTTTGATGTATCTTTTCTTGTTTCTTAGTCCCTTCTTATCAAGGTAAACTGCATCTCCTTGGTGGCTTTTGGGAAATTAATTCAATTGTGTAAGTGGATATTACCCTTCACCTGTTACAATTGGTTGTGACATAAAACTGCTACCTGTTTTGTTCACGGAATGAAATTTGGAAATTTACTTGTAGTATTTGTGAAACTTTGAATTACCAAAAGAGAATAATAAACAAATTATATGTCCAAGTTCAATCAAAATATATTTATTTATAGCTATTTGTAACAAAATTTAGATTCCACCATTTCACAACCTACATTCTTTACCGACCCCCTAATCGTCATTTTCGATCTCATCTCATTAATCACGGTTTGATTAAATTTAATTTTTACTCCTTTAAATTTTTTTTGAACGGCAAACTAACCTAGTCTTACTCCTAATCTACCCGTTTTGCCTCAATAGAGGGCTTCAGAACTTACTTTTACTATCTAAATCCAAACTTGCATTCGGTAATATCAATTTTATTTATTTTATTTCCTTACCAACATGGAGAGAATTAAAAGAATGGAAAGGGAATGGAGTTTTTATTGTACTTTTTTTTTCTTTTTCAGTGTCATTTGTAACTATCATTGGCTAAGATAGTTTAAAATTTTCAATTTCATTCTATTCCACGAAACTGAACGTCCCTTACAGTTTGACGGGTTTTAGGTATTTAGATTGAGCCTTTCCAATCTTTATTTATTATTTTTCAGTTTATGTTTAATTAAAAATTTTAAATATAAATTTATTGTTGATTGGAGATTATAAGTTTTTTTTATATAAAATTATGTTAATAAATATGTTAATATCTGAAAATCAATTGAATGTATTGGACAAACAAAAATTCAGAAAAATTATAATACGAAACATGGTTATTTGCTAGGAACCGTTGCCCGTGCTACGGATGGAGCCTTTCTCGGTCCACCCCTGGCAATGTTGGTGATTTTAGTGTCACATTATCATTTTAGTATAATAGAAATAATAAAGTATGTCAAAGAGATCATTTTTAGCTTTAATATAAGTTAGTAGGTGCGGGAGTGCACACTTATATTAATCTAAACTGATTCCGGTGTGACAAAAATGGCGGGGGTCAAGGGGGCTGCGCCTCCTTGCGGGGTTCTAGGGGCAGCGCCCCTAGCGGGGTCCAAGGGGCAGCGCCCCGAAACAAAAACAGATTTAATGAAGGGACCTTAAGAGGGAATATATTATTCTTGAAGGATCCTTTTAATAATTTCTGTTTTTCCTAACTGCCAATTAACCGAAAACATTATCCATTCGGTAGTTTGGACATACAAAAAGAAAATAATATCATAATTATCAGAAGACAGTTTTCAGAATTCGTTTGGATGCCACAAACGAATTTGTTCTTCAAGAATTATCCCTATAGTTTGAATTTGGTGAACCTAGGCATTCAAGGGTCGAAATATCAAATTCGGAAAGTGAATTGATACACGATTCGTGAAGATATCCGTGATTCAGAAACCCTTAATCTAACAGGCAACCCATCCCCAATCTTGTGTGAAAGACCCATTCTGTGATGTGATCCTTCCAAAAGATACAGTATGTCTGGAAAAAAAAAGTAGCAATCCTACTTTTTGAATGACAATTGTGTGATTTTGAACAATTCAGAGTTGAGATGCAAAACAAATCGCAAGCATAATTAAGTGAATCAAACATTTATACTAACATACCCTTGCTTTTCATACATGTAGCTAAGTTTAGACTGTTTTGCCCTAGATTTTGCAAATAGAAGTAATGTATACTAAATAACAACAACAACAAAGAAAGAAAGAAAGAATAATAACAATAAAGAAGAACCAATCTAAGGGCTTGGATCGAATTTGTAAGTCCTTTCAGGCAAACAGTTACGATGAGTAGAAACCGACGAATTAGTGGTTCCTAAAAACATCATCGATTATGATCTTATCCGTAACCCAAACTCATATTTATATTTATCGCATCGATTATATTTGTCCCAATTAGGGGTTGTTAATTGGAAGGAAGGAATCTATGTTAATAGATTTGAGGATAGACCATGGTTAGAAGACTTGAATAGTTCATTGCACTATATATTCTCTTGATATCACAGAGAATCAAATTAAAGGCTAAAGTCTAGTTCCCCCCCCATCTATGAAATTAAGAATATCGACTAAAACCTTTAAAAGGAGAATTAAAACAATTATATAGTTATTTGTATTTCCATTTCCTATCCTAAAAATTTATTGATTCATCTCTACTACTAAACGTCCCCTTACTATATGGTAAAGACTGTGATTATAAAGAGTCCTTACAGCCCTGATCAGCCGATGTTCTTTTGGACCCAGGCCAGGTACTGTCACTACTGTGGCACTTGCCCCTTTGGTCTATCTCTGGAATTATAGTTTTAAATTGTTAGCATCAAATGACCAGTTTCTGCAACTCAATGGGCAATGATGTTTGAAAGAGCCTTTCTTGATAGAATGTATTAGGGGTGAGCAGAAACCGAAAAACCAAAAGACCGAACCCAAAAAAACCGTAAAACCGTTTCAAATGGTTTGGGTTAGGATTGCGTCTCAAAACCGAACCGAAAAACCGAAACCGAACCGAAAAGTAATAATTAATATAATTTTTTAAAATATTTTTTAAGATGATAGTAGGTATTGGTTTTCTAGTAAATTATTAAGTATTATGTTTCTAAATAAGTTGCTAGTTAGTAATTACAAATGAAAACTACTATATAGTCTAAATGAGTAATAGTAAATACTAGTTAAAATAACCATTTTAAGATAAAAAATCAACAAAAAAGAATGGTTTTAAATCCAAAAACCGAACCGAACCCATGAAAACCGAAAACCCATAAACCATGGGTTCAACCCGAAAAACCGAGAAACCAATCCGGGAAACCGAAAACCCGAACCCGGAAGAAACCGAAACCGAACGGTTTCTAAAACCCAAAAACCAAAATAAACGGTTTGGGTTCGGTTTGGGTATGAAACCGACCCAAACCGACCCATGCTCACCCCTAGAATGTATTTACATCTAGCTTAACGCACCAAAAAAAACAGATGTTATGGCACATTATAGCACAATGGTAAGGTTTCATTCATTCACATGCCGGTTTAGTGTCAAAACTGCTTAGACATATTGCAAATGCTTGAAAAGCAGATAGCGGGTATCGATAATCCATGGAGAAAATATCCTTCCCAATTTTCCCAAACTGTAGTATGACAGCATCTTGTTCTACAACTCTACCATTCTCATTTTGGGATGGATCGACTGCCAACTGGAAATTCTTAACAGATGCCACTGTAACACGCCCTTTGAAGTTTAGACACCAACACTGCAGCTGCTCGTGCCATCTCGGTGCCTTGTTTCTCAGAATCAATGCATCTCTTTTATCAACAACAGATGATTCCGGTGGGTCATCTTGCACGGTGGAGACAAGCCCATGTCTTTTTTCGTTGGAATCTAGGAAAGATGAGAAGTCGGCAAACGTTGGAGGAGTAGGAGCTCTCCCACCTTCTTCAACTGCAGAGGTAGGGATCGAGTTCATGGTGCAATGCATTCTTCGTGGTCCTTTTGTGCGTAGAACATTAAGTTCGTATGATATGGTGGCCACTTTGGATTTAACCATAGGTGATACCCCAGGAGATACCTTCTTCGAACAAAACATTGGTGTTGACTTGATTGCATGATTATAAGAAGGCTGAGCATCATAAATCGAAAACTTGGTGCCAAGGAAATTGGAACTGTGCACAGTTCCAATAAATTAGTATCTGAAATTGAAAAACAAAATTTACACATTCAAATAATGAAGATAACCTTAGCCTCCCAACACAAGTATCGCTGGCTCGAGAAAATCTGTCATCCGTTAATGATATCAAATACTCTGTCCTTGTGGCCTTTCGCACCTTCTTCGCTACCAACAACAACTTACTTGCATCCCCAGCTAGTGCTGTAATTATCGAAAAGCCATCAATAATTAGAGACAATTTACTTCTAGTTGAAAGGAAAACAATTAATCATCCAATATTCCAATACTATGGAGTGTTCTTTACCTGGGCTCAGGCCTAGATACAACCGAAAGAGTGAAGTAGCCCTATTCCGCTTTATAAAACATTGAATGGGTTCATTTCTTGGTCCAGGCTATAAGAAGTTTCAAGCAATTAAGTTAAACAGAAATCTTTCAAATCTGTCGCCCGAAAAAGAATACAAAAACCAAAAGGTTTGGGCTTTGAAGAAGATCAAGTACCTGCTTTAACGACATGGGGAACGTGAGCAATCCGCATTGCTCTGGAGTTTTAACAATCTGCTTTACAGTATCCCTCCACAACCTGCAAACTGCCGCACAAGCAACCATATCTCTCCTTGCTGGCCATGAGGTCTCACCACCCTCCACACGCTGGATTATATCAAGAAGCAACTCAACAGGCAAATTCTCCCACTTGTTACTTTCAATGGTAGATGGTAATGATCGTGAATCGTAGTTTTCAGGAACTATATGTGATTTCCTCCCATGAGAGACCCCGTTTTTCATCTGAATTCTTTTAGCTTCTTTGGTATTGCAACCAACTAAACAACTGAAAGACATATTCGACGAATCCCTCTCTTCTGAAAAGACTAAATTACCAAAAACACACAAAAAAAACCATCAAAACACATATGCTAGAAGCTATTCCTTCACTATCTAACAACAAATGATAAACACAAAATGCAATTTATACAGTATGCTTTACTTGTTGGGTATAAGCTCAAACAAAGCCCCTTCTCCAATGAGTTTGTGCTCCCTCAAACTCCACCAATGTGCAATACAGCAAAAGCAGTTCTGCCATTTTCGACAACATAACAATAAAAAAATTCAGCAGTCTTGTAACATGCATTTGGTTCAGGCATTATAACAAACACATTGTGGGTAGGAGGGGATACAAGGGAAAGAAGCTAAAAAAGCATCCAAATGAATGCATCGCTCTCTTATGCATACAAATCCACATGATTACACAACATACTCAAATAAACAAAATAATTCAAGTACAGTGATGATGCATATAAATGTTTCTTTTTATGCATTGTCTAAACATTTTTTTTTTTTAAATATACAATCAACCAAAAGGCATTTAAGAATAAGAATAAAGAACCCTAATTAATACTGAAGAAAGAAGCGTTAACGTTACCTATACGTTAAGCATTTCGTCAGAGATCCCGAAAATCGTATAAGAAAACTCGTGATAATCTTCAAAAACAAAGCAACAAAATCTCCCACGTTATCATGTCTCCGGAATAGCAACAAATTACACGAATTTTCTTACAAATGTGGAACGAGCTTCGATAAAATTTTCTAGAAAAGATCGAGAAATGGGAATGATGATATTGTTTCAGTTGCCAAAATATATATGTACGAAAATGAATCAATCGCCCCTCTTTTCCTCTGCTTGTCTACGTATACGATTTTTGATTAATCCAAGAAGTCGGTGTCCGTTGAATGGTGTGTGATATCTACCATTACCGCCACCGTGACGAGGGATTGCAGCCCCGTCGACGACGACGGAGGATCACGGTTGCCACCAACCACCACCGGCTTCTTGATTTTCAAAACTCGCTCGTTTTTGCGCGTATGTCTTCGTTATTTATTGAATTACTGATTTTATCGTGGTCCGTCAGTTTTGACGGCCGAGTTTTATAATTGACAATATAGACCCTTAAATCGTTAAATAAAAAAAAAACTATCCTTCAACTGTGTGATTTCTTGCAGTTTTAGTCCTCCAACTTTGCTTTTCATATTATTCACCAAAATGCCTAGAATAATCGTATATATCATGGATTAAGGCGGGTTACTGTTTAATGAACCGTGAACCTTCAATTCAGGTAGTTCAAACTGGTAAGCAGTTGACTTATTTATTACTTTATGTATAATGTATAACATTTTTGTTTTTTCTATAATAACTTTTAATATTTTATGTTTTATAAAATTCGAATACATCATAAAAGTTACGGTACAAATTTGTAACTTTTTAAATTTTGACTAACGCAACACACTTTTTTCTATTTAACGTTATATGTATATTACATTGTTGAAAATTTTATATTAAAAGATTGACAAGATATAAGAATGAATTGAATCATGAAAGACATGTTTAGATGATAAGCATCGCATTACCAAAATTCATGAATGATAATCATGACTCATTACCTTGATCATACCATTAAAAATATAGAATTATCAAATTAATATAAGTGATTTTTCATGGCTTTGTTAAGTTCTAATGTAAATACAAGTCTACAAGTATTAAAATAGAAAAAAAGAAGTTAAAATGTTAAGAGTTATGAAGTCGAAACTATAAATAAAATAACACAAGTCAAAAGGATGTTAGAAGAGCTTAGATCTAAATCATTATGCATGTGTGATAAGCATTGGATCTCAAAAGATTTGAATATTGTATGGACTTTATGGTTAGAGGATTATAAAATCCTTAAAAAAAAGTAGAAAGACATTAAGGTTGCGTTTAGTTAATGAAAACTAGTTATTTTTCAATTTCAGTTTTTAAGTTATAGTTTTCAGGAAAAAAAAAACACAAGAGTTTCTATAAAAAAAAAGTAAAAACCTGTTTAGATTATGAGGTTTTAGTTTTATGAAAAATAAGATGGGTGATTATAAAATAAGAAAATTAGGATATCTA